>JAVSCE010022526.1:0-600000 GCA_032199065.1 Smutsia gigantea | reverse complement strand
ATAATGATTCAAGACCTAGAACAAAGAGCACACTTGGCATGTTTTTAAATCTATGTTATATCCTTGGGTAAGGTATGCAGATCAAAAAGGAGATCTTGGAAAAGAGTTTTACAGTTTTGTTATACTCATAGTTTAGGGTGTTGTGTAGTGGCCTGGAGTGTGAGAGAACAGTGGGGGTTTGGACTTAACTGGCTTCTCAAAAAATGGAATTAACTTTTGTCGGGGCCTCAAAACTGGGTCAATGCAGCATTTTTAAAAACTACACTACAGCAATACCATAGCCAGCTTTATGAAGAAAATATATCTCATCTCTGTGAGTATAAGAATGTGTGTGAATGTGCATGTACACACATATGTAGAGCTGTATTTGTGTGTATATGTAAGCAAACATATGCACATGAATTCAAGCAATAATATTTGAAGTGAGCCTTTAACATTAAAAATTTTCAGAGATTTTTACATTGTTCTGTGAGGAGTAGTAGCCAGAATTATCTGGTAGAGTGCTTTGAGATTAAATGGCCACCAGGATTTTGTAATAATGAATATTTATAATATACAGAAAGTAGTTGGTGACTTGCTAAAAATCCATCTGGTTTCTTCCTTGTACTTGATATCCATATCCTTTACAGTACACCCAGATTTCTAAAGATAAAAATACAATCTGAAATAAAGTTATAGCATACAGATTAGGCACTGTAGAAGAAACAGTCAATGAATTTGGGGGAATAGAGAATATCCAAAGTAAATTATAGTAAAGAAATCATAATCAAATCATAAAAAATTGTGATGTCATAAGAGAAATTATTCAATGCAGTCAGAGGAATAAAAAAGTGACATTACCAACAGGATTTGATTATGATATATAGCTACAGAAAAGATTATACAATACTTATGACACATTAATAACAAAAAAATGGTTTGATGAAAATAAAATTTCACTGCATCTTATAGTTTACATGACAACACTACCGATAGCCAAAAGATATACCATACATTTAAATATGAGAATCTTTACCTTTGATAGAAAGCTTTCAGTGATGATAGAATGAACTAGAGCTGAGAATAAAGGATAGTTTGATGAGAAAACTGGAATTATTCATGTATAGGTGGTAGCAGAGGCTTAAGACTTTGATTTTGTTGTTGGCTTTCACATATTTATTCATTAACTTCCGCTAATTTAACTTTATCAAATAGCTTAATAATGTAGGGATGGACCCTGGAGTTCCTATGGTGTTTTTGTAACACAGCCCTACTATTCTCTAAGCAAGCTCTCCTGTTTCTTGATAGTGTATTTTTTTTTCTCTTCTTTAGGCAGTGTGTCTTACCATCTTTTGAGTCAGGTCTATTTTGTTTTTTTTTCCTACTTGTATTTCAAAGACTAGCTCAAAAGTAATTTCTTATGTAAAATTTTTCATGAGCTCCAAAAACCCATCACCATAATAGGAGAAAAATTTAGAGATTACCTAAGTGTTCCAGTAGCAGTCTTTGCATACTTCTTGGATAGTGATTATTACATTGTTTTATGATTTATTCCTGTATAGACTGAAATCCTTAATGACAGAGACATATTATTTATGGTACTGTTAGTTACTGTTTTGAAAGGTCATAGATCATTGACTGACATGTATGTGCTCAAAATATGGGTTCAATAAATTTAAATTTATAGGGAGGCTAGTATGGTTAAATAATGGCTACTATTTAAAATCCTTATGCTGGACTCAGAGTTAACTGACATTGTGCTAACATTGATAAAGGGCAAAGTCTCCTGTACAAAAAGATATCACAAATTTTGAAGGTATTGCTCCTTTGGCTCTTGGGGAATTTATCACTAGGTTTAGCAAATGTGCTTGTACAGATCAATGGGCTGTTATGCTGACCTTTCACTGGTTGTTTGCTCTGATTCAGGCATTTACAATAAACTATGCTCTCAGCATTTCAACTGTGCTCTTCAATTCCTTTTTCAAATGTTATGGCATCTTTGTCAATAGGCATTGCTGGAAACCCCAGTTGATGTTTTTGTTTTTACTTCTTTGCTTTTTCCATAGTGATGAAAAGTTTATCTCAAAAACAGCAGAGATCTAAAAATGTCTCTGTAGAATATCATAGATACTTATAGAATATGTGTGCACAGTATGCAAATATAATTGAGTGGGATATGAAACCCAGAAACTCAAAGGTGACATAGCTTTGTATTACACACTGGAATGTCAGCAAGGATAATTCCAAGATATATTCAAGCTGAATGATGTTTCAACTTCTCAGAATTACAATATCTTTTGCGTATATGTCTGTGGAATACATTGGCTAACAAAATATAAACAAATAGTTCAATATTAACTATATATATATATACTATATATTAAATATATGTACACACATATGTACATAAATAATATGTAGATACATCTATATATGTATAATTTCATCCTTTACAATTAACCAAACAGAAAATTTAATGTAATACCACAGTTAGAATATAACTTACAGGAGAGTGAAGGTATCCACCTATCATCAATAGCTGTGATTCCAATAACTGAAGAAATTTGTAATAAGAATCAACACATATATATTGAGAAATAGGAATTGTTTTTCACTAGTTCTCTCCTAAGTTCTTTTTACATATTTCCCCATATAATCTGCACAATACTAGTAAATTTTATAGATAAAGGAATGAAAGCCTGGGACAGTAACATAACATGGTGTTAACATGGCTATAGGTAGCCTCACCAGGATGTGAAGGCCATTCCTGCTCTCCAGTACCATGGCAAACGTCCTCTCCAGCCCTCTAAAGTATCTTATAACATCACCAAGAAAGCAGTACTTAACTGGTGAGGGAAAAATTGTACAAAACATATAAGAATCCAACTATACAAACACTGACAGATGAGTTCAGTGACCGTGAGAGGAACCCAGTGATGTCACAAATGGGAAAGTTTTCAGATGAAGCAAACTAGACTTGTATTATGGTAAATAGAAAGGAACAGGTTCATTCATTAATTTGGCAGGTATTTATTGAATGACTGCTATCTGCTATATATAGTGTTCTAGCTACTTCTAAGAAAGTGCTGATTTTCATAGATTCAGTTAAAATTCTAATGAGGAGGGAGAGACAATACACAAGTAAACCATTAAAGAAACAAGATTATTTCAACAAAGGGTAAATAATATGAGAATGATAAAAAGTTGAGTGATGGAGGATAACTACTAAGGAGCAGCCTCTGAACATTGGGTAGCAGGTAAGACCTTACAAGTGTTGATATTGAGCTGAGACTGAAATGATAAAAAGTAACAGTTTGACATGTGGCTGAGGGAAAACCTTCTGGGAAGACAGAACGTGGATGGCAGTAGTCCTAAGGTGGAAAAGGGTTTGTCTCAGACGAGGAAAAGAAGTAAGTCTAGTATGGCTAAAGCATGAGAATGGACACATACATAATTACCAGGTGCTGTTGTAAAATAAAAATGTGGAGCCCCTTTGTTTTAAAAAAATTTGGAGGGGGGGAATTTTCAAGGCAGAATTTTGAATTTCAAATATTTCAATATGAAATACAAAAATCTTGTATTCATTGCTAATCCATAGTTGCAAATGATGATAAAATGATTTCTTTTTCTTTTATATTAATATTTTCTTTTACATTAATTAGACAAGCACGAAACAACAAATGTGTATTTTCGAACTTCATTCGTCAATGACTTATGTGACTTCTATGCTGAATCAGAGCTTATTAATCAGATTTTTATAAATGGGATAGTTATAAATGATTGAAGAGATCCTTTTTAGCTTTTGTATATATGTTCTTTCATTTTTTAAATTCCCATCACAATCTATGCATGCTTGGTGGTGTTTAAAACATTATAAGAGAGCTAGAGAGAAAAAATCCTGTGATTTAAGAGACTCGGAATCAGAATTCAAATCCTATCTACATTATTCATAGTCCCTGTGACAATGGGCGTGCCACTTAATGCTTTCTCAGTCTCCTTACCTGTAAACTTGTAGAGATGTGTAGATTAAATTAGGAAATCAGACACTTTCCAAGTAATAGAAGAATATGTCTCATTTTTCATGCTATTCAAATATGGTCATTGTAGACATGATGTGTATAAGTTTAATATTAATTGTTAGTATTTCCTTTATCACTTTCTTAAGATCAGAAAATAAACAGAGCAATAGAGTCCTTCTAGTATTTACCAGTTTCCTTTATATGGATATTCTAACTTTGTCCAATTTCAATTTAAGTGCCACCAAATGCAGAGTTAGGTGTACATGTACAATATAACATATTTATGCAGCAATTTTATTATAGAGATATAACAATGTAAACAAACACGAGATCATAGATAATAGTATAAGTATGAAGTGATGAGTTTTGAGAACTTATTATTCTTGTTTTTAATATGTTTATTTAAATTGCAAAATTTTAATGTGATTTATTTAATTGTAAGTTTATATAATTTACTTTTAAATAATGGTTGTTTATAACAAATGGCTTCAAAATTGGCCGTGGCTAGGACTTCCACTATTATGTTGTATAAAAGTGGTGAAAGTAGGCATCCCTGTCTTGTTCCTGATCTTCTAGGAAAAGTATTCAGCTTTTCACCATTGAGTGTGATAAGAGTTGTGGGCTTGCATATATGGCCTTTATTATATTGAGGTACATTGCCTCTAAACTACTTTGTTGATAGTTTTTATCATAAATATATGTTAATTTTGTTTAATGCTTTTCTGAATATATTGAGATGGTCATGATTTTTATCCTTCATTTTATCAACAGACTTGTTGACCCATCCTTGCATCCCTGGAATAAATTTCACTTGCCCATGGTGTATAATCCTTTTAATGTATTGTTCAATTTGGTTTGCTAATATTTTGTTCAGAATTTTTGCATCTATGTTTATTAGGGATATTAGCCTGTAACATTCTTTTCCTGTGGCATCTTGGTCTGATTTGGTATCAGGTTATTGGCTGGCCTTGTAAGATGAGTCGAGAAGTATTCTGTTCTATTTTTGGAAAGAGTTTGAGAAAATTTGGTGTTAATTCTTCTTGAAATGTTTGGTAGAATTCACAGGTGGAGCCATCTGGTCCTGAATTTGTGATTGTTGGGAAGTTTTTGATTGAATCTCCTTAGTAGTAATTATCTATTCAGAGTTTCTATTCCTTCAGGATTCAGTCTTACAATTTATCTATGTCTTATAGGTTGTCCAATTTGTTGACACATAATTGTTCATAGTAGTCTCATGATCCACTGTATTTCTGTGATAACAATTGTAATATCTCCTCTTTCTTATTTCATTTCTGATTTTATTTGAATCATCTTTTTTTCTTGGAAAATCTAACTGAAGGTTTTTAAATTTTGTATCTTTTCAAAACACCAGCTCCTCCTTACAGATTTTTTTATTATCTTTTGTCTGTTTCATTGATCTTTGTTATTTGTCTTTGTCTCTGATCTTTGTTTTTTCCTTACTTCGACTAACCTTGGGCTTTGTTCTTCTTTTTCTAGCTCCTTAAATGAAAGTTCTTCATTGCAGATTTTTCTTGTTTCTTTAGGTAGACATACACTACTATGAACTTCTCTATCACTGGGAATGTTTATTTAAGAACTGATTTTGCTGCATATCATAAGTTTTGGCATATCATATTTCCATTTTTCATTTGTCTCAAGGTTCTCTTTTGATTTCTTCTTTGACCTATTTCTTGTATAGTGGCATGACATTTAATCCCCACTTATTTGTAAATTTTCCTGTCTTCTTGTAAATGATTTCTAGTTTCATATCACTGTGGTTGGAAAAGATACTTGATATAATCTCAATCTTCTTAAGACTTGTTTTGTGAACTACCATATGATTTATCCTGGAGTTTGTTCCATGTGTACATGAGAAGAATGTATACTCTGTTTTTGGATAGGTGTTGCATATGTGTCTGCTAAATTCATCTAGACTAACATATCCTTTAAAGCCAATATTTCCTTATCTGCCTGGATTATTTATCAATCAGTGAAAGTGGTGTATAAAAGTCCTCTACTTTATTGTATTTCTGTCTATTTCTCCCTTTAGTTTATATTTGCTTTACATATTTACATGCTGGGTGAATAAATATTCACTTTCTTGGTGGATTGATCCCTTTACTATATAATTCCTTGTTTGTCTCCTTTTACAATTTTTGTTTTAAAGTCTATTTTGTTGATAAAATTATCACTACCCCAGCTTTCTTTTGGCTTCCATTTGTATGAAATATCTTTTTCCAGGCCTTCACCTTTAGTCTGTGGGGTGTCCTTACATCTGGAGTGACTCTGTAGATGGTGTATAGATGGGTCTTGTGTTTTCATCCGTTCAGCCACTTTATGACTTTTGATTGGAGTATTTAGTCCATTTGCATTTAAACTTATTGATAGCTATGTACTTAATGTTTCTTTTTGTTGTTATTGTTATTATTTTCTGGATGTTTTTAGATCCTCTGTTCCTTTCTTCTTCTCTTGCGCTCTGTGATTTGATGATTTTCTGTAGTGGTGTGCTTACATTTCTTCTCTTTCTCGTTTGTGTATCAACTATAGGTTTTTGCTTTGTGGTTACATGAATCTTACAAAACATAACTTCAATTTGTACCAGTCTATTTTCAGTTGATGACAATTTAGGTTTGAAGCTCTATATTTTTAGAGTTCCCCATGTTTTATGTTTTAATGTTACTATTTACATCTTTTTATCTTGTGTATCAATTAACAAATTAATGGTAGTTATAGTTTTTCTTACTGCTTTTGTCTTTTCATATTCATACTAAGTTTGTAAGTGACTAATCACCTTTACAACATTATTCTGAATTTTACTATATATTTACTAATGGGATTTATACTTTCATATGTTAACTTGTTACTAATTACTGTTCTTTTATTTGGGCTGAAAGAAGTCTCTAAAATTTCGTGTGGGTCTGTTTAGTGGTAATAAACCCCTTAATCTTTTGCTTGTATATAAAACCCATGGTCTCTCCTTGTGTAGGGGATAAACTTTATTGGTCAGTCCTGCCCTAGTTCTTGTTCGGGTCTCAAATGTTTGTGATTGTTCAAGCAGCGTATTTTATTTTTACTGGTTCCCACCATTGAGGGTATGCCAATACCTGTGCCCTACAGAAGAGGATCTCAGTCAACACCTACATTCAGTATAGTTGGAAGCCATACACTCAGGCAGCATCTTTAAAAGTATGCAAATATATACCGTCCTGCAGGTGTAAGTCCCATTGACCCTCAAAGCCAGGCAATCTGGAGTTATCCCTTGGACGTCAGTCACAATAATCAAGGTGCCAGATGAAGATACAAGTTCCCTTCTGGGAGATAACAAAGACATGGAGTGAGGCAGACAGAAAGTGCCAAGTTGATGTCCATCAGCCTCCATCCCTGAAAAGGACCCCAGTAGGCATTAGACATGTGCCAAAGCTCCAGGGCAAGTAAATAGTCTCTCACAGGAAGACTGGGGTGATTTCAGTTTGCTGTCTGGACTGTCCCCTGAGGGTATAGCCAACCAACAAATGTCACCTTGTTAAAGTCCCATGGGACCCAGGAATCTAAACCAACTGGTCACCAGAGCCAAGCAATTAATGGTTATCTCTTGGGCAGCAACCATAAACACTGGGGCTCCAGACATGTATAAAATCTCTCCTCTGGGTGATTCTGGTACTCTAGAGTACGCCAGGAGAATGGAAGATAGCACCTGCCTTCCAGTGTCTCTGGAGAGGTTACAATCAGCCCTTAAATGATACTTAATTAGGGCCTGACTCTCAAGCCATGGCTATGAAGATAAGCTAATAGGCTTCTTTCATGGAAAGACAGGGCACATCCATCTGTTGCTTCTTGCTGTGTCCTAGGGGTGTTAGCCTATTAAGAACTCTTCTGTTGGCTACAGTACTATGGGATTCATGAGCATATGTCCTGCTGGCCTCCAGTGCCAGATGTCCCCTGGTGACTCCTGCAAAAAGTCAGGGCACCTGATGAGGGTACAAGATCCTTGCCAGGAGATACTAGTGATTTGGAGCAAGGCAGGAGAGCTCAAAGATGGTGCCCTCCATTCTCCATTCTTAAAAAGGATGTCAGTGGGCCCCAGCTGTGTGTTCAGTTAGTTGCCCACCCCTAGGCCAAGGTTTTAAACAAGCCTCTTTCAAAGAAAATATGCATACATTTCAGTTAGCTTCCCCTGTGTTGGGTCCTGGGGGGGTGCATCTGTGTACCTCAAGAACTACTTCTTAGTTCTATATAGCTTTGTGTAGGTCTCTGGATGCAAGACTCATCGGCTTTCAAAGCTAAGTATTTTGGAGGTTTGTCTCTCAGGGATACCCAAAGCTGGGGTGCTTTATGTGGGGCTCAAACATGCCACTCATCAGGGAGAATCTGGGGATTTTAAGTTCCCTATTCGTGGTTGGTTGCCATGTTGCGGGTTGGGTTTATCGTAAGATTGTATCTCAGCCTCTCCTACCCTCCTCAGTGTGGATACTTTCTCATTCACCTGATATGAAGGGGTTGCTTAGCTAGCTTCTGGGAGTTCTCAGAGGAAACTGTTCCATATGCAGCTGTAGATTTGGTGTGCCCATGGAAGGAGGTGAGTTCAGGATCTTCCTGTGTCACCATCCTGAACTGAAGCCAACAATCACTCCTACTGCTTCCCCAAATTTGTACCCACCATCGCTATGCTACCACTCTGCTGCGGAAAGTCTAACAATTTGGCTAGCTTGGATATTTGATATAATGGAGTCAAACGATATGCGATCTTTTGTGACTGCCTTCTTTCACTTAGTATAATGTTCTCAAGGTCCATCTATGTTGTACGATATATCTGTACTTAAATTTTTTAATTGCAGAATAATTTTCCATTGTTTGGATATACCATATTTATCCATTTGCCAGTTTGTGGGTATTTGAAATGGTTCACTTTTTTAGCTATTATGAATAATGCTGCTATGCATACTTATGGGCAAGTTTTTATATGGACATATGCCTTTAATTATCTTGAGTATATTCTTAGAAGTGGAATTGTTGGCTCTTATGTTAATCGTGTTTAGTATTTTAGGAACTGCCAGACTGTTTACCAAAATGGCTAAATCATTTTATTTTCCCACCAGCAGTGTATGAAGGTTCTGATTTCTTCATATCTTCACCAGTACTTAATATCCATTCTACCGCCTGTGAGATGTTACCCCATTGTGATTTTGATTTGCATTTCACTAATGACTAATGCTGTTTAGCATCTTTACAATTTGTAATTTTCTTTGGAAAAGTATTCAAATATTTGGCCAGTTTTAAAAACTGAGTTTTCATCTTTTTTTTGAAATACAAGAATTCTTTATATATTCTTGTCTCTAATCCATTATCAGTTATATGATTTGAAAATAGTTTCTCTCATTCTGTGGACTTTCAGTTTTCCTAATATTGTCTTTTGAAGTATAAAGGCGTTTAATTTTGATGAATTTATTTTTTCTAGGTAGCTTATGATTTTATTGTCATTCCACGGATATCATTGCCTAATCCAAGGTAACAGAAATTTAAGCCCGTCTTCTTCAGTTTTATATTATGTCTTTGTTTCATTTTCAGCTAATCTTTCTACATGGTATATATTAGTGGTCCAACCTGATTGTTTTGCATGAATCCCCAATTATTCCAGCACCATTTGTCAAAAAGACAGTATGAAAATCAACTGAACATAAATGTATGGCTCTATTTCTGGACCCTCAATTTTATATCATTGATCTATGTGACTATCCTTATACCAGTACCACAATGTTTGGCTTATTAAAGCTGTGCAGTAAGCTTTGAAACTGAGAAGTGGTAGTCCTCAAACTTGATTTTTTTTCTCAGGATTATTTTGACTATTCTTGTTCCTTTAATTTCTATATGAATTTTGAGATCAATTTTCACAAAACAGACTATTTCCATCAAAAATCAATAGAATTTGGGGGATCATTTTCCAAAAAAAAGTTTTTATTAAATCTGTATGTCACTTTGGGGATACTGACATTTTAACAATATAAATCTTCCAACCCTTGAGCATGAGATACCTTTCCATTTATATAGATCTTTATTAAATTTCTTTGAACAATATTTTATAGTTTTCAATGTACAGTGGTGGCCCAACTTTCTTAAATTTATTTTTCAGTATTTTCATCTGTTTGATACTATCATAAATAGAATTGTTTTCTTAATTCCATATTTGGATTATTCATTGTTAGTGCATACAAATGCATCTGATTTTTGTATATCAACTCTATATTATGCAACCTTGCTGCACTCATTCATTAGTTGTAGTAGTTTTCTTGACAGATTCCATAGGAGTTTCAATATGTAAGATTATGTCATTTGTAAATAGAATTAGTTTTTTATCTTCTTTTCAGTCTGAATACCTTCATTTCTTTTTCTTGCCCAATTATCCAGGCCTGAACCTCCAGTACAGTGTTAAATAGAAGAGGTAGAAAAGACATCCTTATCTTGTTCCCAATGTCAGCAGGGGTAAGTTTTCATCTTTCACCACTAAGTATAGTGTTAGCTGTGGATTTATATGCCCTCCATCAGGTTATGCACAGTTCCTTTAATGCCTAGTATGCTGACAATATTTATTCTGAAAGTGTGTTGGAACTCCCAAATGCTTTTTCTTTATCTGTTGAGATGATTATGTAGTGTTTTTTTTAAATTTTATAAGATATATTATGTGGATTGATTTTTATTTATTAAACTAATCTTGGATTCCTGGACTAAGGACCACTTGGCCACAGTGTATAATTATACGTTGAGTAATTCAATTTAGTAGTTTTCCTTTGAAACTTTTTGTGTGTGTGTGTCTGTATTTGTATGGCATATTGGTCTGAAGTTTCTTTCCTAGGAATAGTTTTTTCTGATTTTTGGTGTAAGGGTACACTAGCCTCATAGAATGAGTTAAAAAGAATTCCCACTATATACTATTTTTGGAAGTGTATCTAAAGAATTATTATTAATTATTGTTAAATGTTTGGTAAAATTCATATTGAAGCCATCCTGTGTTGGTTTTATGGACCTTTTTTTATTTGTAATTGAATTCCTTTACTTTTTATAGCTCTATTCATATTTTCTAGGTCTTCTGGGTCATTTAATGATACTCTGTGTCTTTTTAGGAGTTTTTCTCTCTCATCTAGGTTATTCAATTTGTTGGCATGCAATTATTATGATCAAAATGACATCTTCATACATTACAGGTCTACCAGTTGTTTAAAATGCAATTGTCTTCTAAATCAGATAACCAAAAATCTTACAACAAATATATATTCATCCTGTCTTTCATATTTACCTATGCACTTAGCAGTGCTCTTTATTTCATTTCAGTCTAATGGACTTCCTTTAATATCATTTGTAGGTCACGCCTGATATTGACAAATTCTTTCATTTTTTATCTTCAAAATATTAATTTCTTATCTATTCAAAGAATAGTTTTTCTGGATACAGAATGCTTTATTGACAGTCTTGTTTGCAGCACTTTAACTGTGTCATCCCACTGCCTTCAGGCCTCTACAGTTGCTGTCAAGACATTAGCTGTTAACATCTGAAGATGTCTTGTATGTGATGAATCACTTTTCTCTTACTTCTTTCAAGATTCTTTTGCTTTGGTTTTCAACAGTTTGACTATGAATCTAAGTGTGCATTTTGTGTGCATTTCTTTAAGTTTATCCTACTTGGAGATGGTTGAGATTCTTTGATGTGCAAATTTTGGAATTTGGGGTCATTATTTCTTCAAATGTTCCTATGCCCCTTTATCTCTCCCTTGTCATTCTGGGATTTCCACTGTTTGGGTATTGATATGGTTGATGGGTCACAAATATTTCAATTCATTTATTTTTATTCTTCAGAAGGGGTAATCTCAAGTTTACTGATTTTTTTTTCTTCTCTCAGTTCTAATCTATTGTTGAGACCCTCTAGTGAATTATTTCTGTTATTCTATTTTTCAACTCCACACTTTATATTATTTATTTCTTTTTAATAGTATCTTTTTATTGATATTCTCTATTTAGTGAGACATCATCTCAAACTTCCTATAGTTATTTACACATGATTCATTTAATTCTTTGCATATAATTATAGTAACTGTTAACCAGTAATTCTAATGTCTTCTGTCCTCAGAATCAGTTTCTAGTTATCGCTTTCTAACTGTCCAGTCTAAAAAACATAATGTGAAACTCTGAAAATCTAACCACCCCAGGATTTGTTGTTATTGCTTGTTGTTTAGTGACTTTTTTGGGATAACTCTACAAAGTTTTGGGTAATTTCCAGAGTTCTGGAAAATTGACTTTGAAAATTTTTGCTCTTTTTCTCATTGCATTTCTGAAGGAAGGGTTTTCAGAAGTCCTCCCTCTCTCAAATCTGGAAATGCTTTTTCTATGGTGTATTCCTAAATATGCAAACAAAACATAAAACCCATTTGTTATATGTAATTCAGATGATGACATCACTAACTAAAGGCATTCCAATTTAAATCATGAAGCTTTATAAGTAACCTCAGTAATTTAGCTATTCTTTTAAGTAAAATAGTTTGAGGCAAATGAAATACAAGGTTTTCTGAACAATTTATATCCTTGCTGTAATTACTCAAAGCAAGGATGAAAAGGTTTTTCATTTAGCACCACTTGAATATCCTCTGAATAATGTGCTTGCCAATAAGAACTGTTAAAGAAAAAATTCAACAAAGATATAATTGGCTTTATTAAATGATTCTGATTTATTAATTGTACAGCATCCCATCTAGCAGGTAGAGAGATGCTCCACTGAACTACAGAGAAGGTAAGGAGTTTAAAGGTAGAGAGGGAAAAGGAGTAAAAAAGGAAATCAATAGAACCCATTGTTTTAGGTAAGGTCACCCTCCTCAGCAGAATGAAGGGATCTATCATTAAATTTCTTAGTGCTGACCAGAAAACTCCATGTTGACTGGTTAAAGGTTATATTCCTTAGTGGAGGGGAAAACTTGCTAAAACTGTAGTTAGGTTTGGTACTAAGTACTGGTTTGCTGATAGAGGTCCATTAATATGAATGACTACATCTTTTTGTGGGCTTTTTTTTAATGTTCTCTTTTGATCACATCTCTCAGCTTAACTGAGAGATGTGATCAAAATTTGAGGCATTAGGATCACTCTCAGCTATTGCTCGGTAGTTTTTATACCTTTTTTTGGCCTTTTGTGTGGTATTCACAGGTTAAAACTTCAGGTTCACAATTTTTCAGACATCTTTTCCTTTTTTGATGTTCTAGTCTTAAGGAGATCATTTGCTTGGTGGTTAGCAGCTCTGAACATGCATTTAAAGCTTTTGAAAGAACACAACACATGCAAAAAAAATATGATTTTATAAGCAAGATAATTCCCAATGTTTGGAGTGTATTTCTGAGCCCAGACCCAGACCAATCAAAATCAAATAAATCAAAGAAAGGTCCCTCTGAGTGAGTTACCTTTTTGAGGCACTTGTTCTGTGATATTATGTAACTGAGTTTCAACTTCCACAAAGTGTCAATCCATCCATATGCAGTAGGGATGTTGGCCACGAACAGATACCTACTTGCTCAGGTGAAAGGAAACCAAGGGCTACCTGTTACCAAGAACTTTGGCCAGAGTCTAAGGGTGTTTATAGGCAGCTGCCTTAGGACTGGAATCTGAACTACTTTCAAGAGTTAAGAATCATATTCTCATTTACTGTTAACTGGGAAAATATGACCCTGCAAAGGAAGCAAACCCTGAGTCATGAACGCCCCTGGTATTTCTTTTCTAATTTGACGTCAGCTTCTTCTCTTCCTCATTGATTTGATTCACCAGTCTCCTGTTTCTGTATGAGGCCAGATGTCAGTGGATCCTCCTTCAGGTGTGAGGTGTATGCCTCTAATTTTGCAGCAGTGTGGGTGGTCGGGAGCACTTGGTAAGGTCCCTTCCGATGAGGTTTTAGGGCTGTTTTTGTCCGATAACATTTCCAAAATACCCAACCATCAGGCTCCTTTGAATTATCTTCTTTAACCTTTCGATGCTAGGTTTCATCATATGACATGCTCCACTTGAATATCTTTTTATTGATCTTCATAATTACTTAGCTGAATTTTGTTTTTTGAACAGATTTAGTAGCAGTGATGAAATCCCAAGTGAACATTGGGGGATGAGAAACACAGGTGTGGCAACCCTCAAACCCTTCTACGTTCACTGTCTTTCTTGTCATTTCTGAGAGCCACTGATGGGTGAGTAGCTATCAGCTGAACTCGGCTCTCTTTGTGCATGTCAAGTTCCCAATTTATTTGGCTTTCCTTTATAGGGCAGGTCATCTTGAGCTGGCAGAGCCAACCCTTTCAGACCATAATGCCCCAGTTGGTAAACCCACCTTGGTTCCACAGGAAGTGTAGATGATGCATAAGGCCTTTTCTTCAAGCTATACTACAAAGTGATAGTAATCAAAACAGTATGGTACTTACACAAGAACAGACCCATAGATCAGTGGAACAGAAAAGAGACCCCAGAAATAAACCCAGGTACATATAATCAATTAACATATGACAAAGGAGTCCTAAATATACAATGAGTAAGACAGTCTCTTCACTAACTGGTATTGGGAAATTGGGACAGCTACATGTGAGAGAATGAAACTGGATTATTGTCTAACTTCACACACAAGAGTAAACTCAAAATGGATTAAAGACCTACATATAAGACATGAAGCCATAAAACTCTTAGAAGAAAACATGTTCTCTCTAGTCTCTGGTGTCTACCAGAGTTTTTCTTTGGCTATTTCAGGAAGTAACAGAAGTTTACTAGAAAAATCCCTCGGTTTCATCAGTTCTTGGATGGGTCCACATGGGGTATCTGTAGGGCGATTAATTTGGCAGACTTTTGTTTTCAGAGTGGAAAAAACTCAGCTGGAGGATCACTAGAATGAGTACTCAAAGGAGGATAAATCTCATATTTTTATCTTTTTGTAACAAAACTTTTAATGAAGCTATTCTGGAATTTTGAAGACTTTAAAGTATGCTTCTTAAATGATTTTGTCTTATTGTGATGTTCCTCATACTGGCCACAGTTATTCTAAGCTGTAATTCCTCTGAGGCCAGGTGGCAGATTGGGAGGACCCTTTCTTCAAATGGGGTGTAGCTCAGATTTCTGTCTGATCATAGGGTTTCCAACCTGACAGTTAGTAAGCCGATTTTTAAGGACACAAAACAGGTGAGTGAATTTTGCAGTTTTTGCTAGATAGCTGTAGCTTCTGGGACTGTGTTCTTAAACATAAAAGTAAGCAGGTATGCCAGAAGGTGGTGTGCTGGGCTCTTTAGAAGTTACGGATCCTGTTAGCTGAAGCCTTGGAGTTTCTTGGAGCCAAACTAATATCTAAGAGGGCTGTGCCATGGGGTTTGAGATTGGGCATGTTTTCTAGCATATCTTATTACATGGACATCATCTCAAAGTTGGTGAGTGACACAGTGTCAGTCTAACCTGCCTGATGACCAACTTATTCTATCATGGGAGTTTTCTTAAGGTGATAAGCACTCTAATAACTTTTAAATGTTCCACCCATGACCACTGATTTTGTGGCTTTTAGGACTCCAAGATCCCCATTAGCAATAGCCTTTAGCTACACAAAACAAGACAATTTATGCAGCTTAATATATCAGCAGTAACCAAGAGGTGCTACTGTGTCCTGGTGGAGAAAAGGCCTTATGCGTCATCTACACTTCCTGTGGAACCAAGATGGGTTTTCCAACTGGGGCATTATGGTCTGAAAGGGTTGGCTCTGCCAGCTCAAGATGACCTGCCCTATAAAGGAAAGCCAAATAAATTGGGAACTTGACATGCACAAAGAGAGCCGAGTTGAACTGATAGCTACTCACCCATCAGTGGCCCTCAGAAATGACAAGAAAGATAGTGAACGTAGAAGGGTTTGAGGGTTGCCACACCTGTTTTTATCATCCCCTCAATGTTCACTTGGGATTTCATCACTGCTGCTAAATCTGTTCAAAAAACAAAATTCAGCTAAGTAATTTTGAAGATCTAATTGGCTTTATGAAATGATTCATGAAGTGAACAGCATCCCATTTAGCAGTCAAGAGCTGCTCTGTTGAACTATGGAGGAGAAAAGGGTTTTTATCAGCAGAGGACAGGAAAGAAAAATTATTAGCAGAGAATCACCGTCTTCTCATTTCCAAATCCAAATAAACCCTTGATAGTGCTGTTAAGTAGTCACTGATAATCCCAAACATTGTTCTCTCCCAACCCTCAAAAATGTACCAGAACTAATAAATTAATATCTATTATTTTGTGAGCATATACTTTGTGCCAGGCACAGTTCTAAAATATTCTAATAATTTAACACAACAACCCTGGAATAATTACTCAGAGGTGCTAAATGACTTGGCAGAAATGTTGGAGCTACTAAGGGTTAGAGCCAAGATCTAAATGTTTACCTCTGGGATTCAAAGCCAGGTCATTCACATCTGTGCTATGATGCACGGATATAGAATATGCTTCCAAGAGGTCATACCTAGTGAGCAGGATTATTGTCACATCCACTGTTAATAAGAAAATTTTTTGTTACTCTGAAGTAAATGGAACAAACCCAATGGGTGGCAAGCCTACAGGTGACAAAGCCCCAGGGTATGACTATGATTTAAACTCAGAAGGAGAAGTAGCTGGAGGCAGATCATTCTCTGGAGTAAGAGTCATCCATACTAAAAATATATCCAGGGGAAGAAATTTTATGTTGGAAGGACATTGGTGTATTTTACCTATGAGCAACCAGTCAGGGGCATTACTTTCTCAGCTACATATATTGTACGTAATGTAACTGGGAGTTGTATTACTAATAGAAGAAGGCTTGGAAAATGCCAGCAGTGTGTGGATTAAATTCTCACCTGATTATATTTTATCCACAGGAATTCCACAATAAATGTCAAGGGAAAACCCAAGTTCATCAATAAATGCTTAAGGTGAACACTTGCTTCCTAGTTCGGTGTCCCATGTGCAGCCAAGCCATAGGGAAGCAATTAAAGCTGTACCTCAAAAGGAGCGGTGTATTTTTTTATATGCTGCTGGGGCTTAGTTTCCCACATGCTATATTCCAAGGGAGCACAACCTGTCTGAATGAGAAGGCTTTAGGACATGTTCTCTATACAGTCATTTCTGCATTTTGCGTTATTTGAATCACATTTGCTCATGTGGGACAATCTCTCTCCAAAGCCTCTGAATCATAAATGTGCTACATAATTTTCTGAAACACTGCAATGTGATTCACACACCGAAGGGCAAGATTGGGCATTAAATCAATGTCAGGCTTTGTGTTTTTTCATGAGGTTTGATGCTGTGATAGGACTATTTAGCTTGAAGATATTTTTGTACTTTGAAAAGTAACTTTGACAACAAAAGGAGGTCAAGGAGGGAAGTATTACAGATTAGGTTTGTAAGTGCGCATATTGTATATGGCTATGTATACAGTGAGGAAAATATATTGAGAATTTGTATTAACATCTGCTTTCTATGAATTCTCTCATAGCCTCTTATATGTACTCTGTTATAGCAAATATAATATTTTTAATGAATAAAGGAATGAATGACCCCACTGAACTCCATGAACATATATATGATCTTGTCTCTCTTGTTTGTTCTATTTTAAGCACAATGCCTGGAGCATAATATGCATGCAATGTTTCTAATAAATAAAGTAATTAATTTAAAATTCATTGTTATAGTAGCCATGAGGCAAATACTCCCAATTTATAGGTGAGTCGGTGGAGTCCATTTTGCTGTTGAGACAGTTGCTGTTAGCTGTTCATACCGCTAGTAGAGTCACATCTATCACTAAATTAGCTTTCATCTGTTAAATGAAATAGAGTTGATCCTTAAACAACACTGGTTTGAACTGCATGTATCTACTTATATGTGGATTTTTTTCAAAAAAATATATTGAAAAAAAATTTTGAAGACTTTTTTCTAATTTGTAAAAACATTTTATTTTCTCTAGCTTCATATAGCATACAAAATACTTGGTATTTTTTTTTTATTGGTATGGCTTCCTTTCACCAGTAGACTACTAGTTAAGTTTTTAAGGAGTCAGAAGGTACATGCATATTTTAAATTGTGTGGCAGAGGTTAGTGTGATACCCTCATATTGTTCAAGGGTCAGCTGTAGTAAGTACCCAAACTATTTTGCAGGAAGTTAACAGGATAGTGAATCTGACCTTTCAAATCATGGTTAATGTTTGACCTTAAAATGATCATATCTTTGAAAGCTGATCCTTTCTGAAACTTAGACTCCTGACTATTCAGTCCAATCAGACAATATCCTTTGGGGTCCTGGGCAGTATCTATCCCAGATTAGGTAACCCATCTGTATACAAAATCCACCTCAGAGTGTATTTCCTCACATAACCTTTCCTAGCCATTCAATTCTGAGTGATTTTTTTTTCTATCAGTGCCTATACTATTTAGTATATATTTATAAGCCACAATTCTGGTTAATTTTATGGGCCAACTTGGCTAGACCTTAGTGCCTTTTTGTCAAACACTCTTATGTTTCTGTGAAAGTGTTTTTAGATGACAGTAACACTTAAATCTGTGGATTTTGAGCAAAGCAAGTCAGTTGAAGGCCTTAATAGAAAATGACTGACCTCCCTGGAAGAAGGACTTGTTCCAGCAGACAGCCTTCAGACTTAAACTACGACTCTTTCCTGGGTCTCTAGACTCCCTGGCAGATTTACCAGTCTCAATAATCACACAAGCCAATTCCTTAAGATAACTCTCTCTCACCTGACCTATTGGTTTTGTTTCTTTGGAGAACCCTGACTAATACACCTTCATAACTAGAATTTTGTGCCTTTCATAAGAAGTCCTGAGTGTCACATTTTTGTGTATTCCTCCAGGACCCTTCCTTTTATCCTCCCTCCTTGAATTAAGGGCATCAGCACAGAACTATGCAAAGATAATCAGTACATACATTTTCTGACTGAATTGCTAGTCACAAGCCTCAACTTTGTAAAGTGGTTCTGGGAAAATACGATTCAACATACAGGAATGAACTTGGTGTTCTCTCCTATCAGCTAAAGTCATATTATTATGCCATTATTAAATATACATATCTGATTCAAAATAATTTCCATATAAAGTAGAATAAATTTCAGTCCTGATTGCTGTCTTGGTTGTGAAAGAATTTCTATTACATTAAGTGCTGTCAGCAGTTCTTAAGAAGTCCGATAAGATGAAGTTAGATAGTGGTGGTATACGAGAGTATAAAGAAAGGAAATGAATGTAAAATCTAGCCCTTTTATTTATTTGAAAGGAAGATCCTCCAATCATAAATTCAAACATAAAATTTACAAGGCCTGATGAGTTAGAAACAAATTGCATTGTCACTGAGATAATAGGCATTCTAAATTATACCTCAGTGTATGGAAAATATGCTAGATACGCAAACATAAAAAAGAAAATTCTTTGTTGTCAAAGTGTAAGTACTAAATACCAATTAGTGTTGCAACAGTCACTCCATAAAGCCTTTACTTGACAATTAGATATCTCAGAAATCTTAATGACTGTAGTTTGAAAGCAAGAAATATTTAAGCAACTATATATCATCACTGTGTTTGGCCATATCCTCTAATTCATGATCTGATATAAAAGAACTCATCAAGAACAACACATGGTTTAAAGTTAGAGAAAAGGTTATTTTTTCAACTGATCTTAAGTATACAAATTCATCCAGTGGATTTCATTAAACCTCAGTAAGTGAAATCCTCCATGAGTGTAGACAGGGCTTGTGCCCAGGGGTAGGCTGGTAAATATCTAACAACTGGATCTCAGAACAAGTCCTAATTTGTAGTGATTCTGTTTCCTTTATGAAATACTCCATCACGGGCAATTTTAAGCTATGAGGTGACTGAATTTGGAATTGGAAAGAGATAGGCGCAATAAGTCATCAAGAACCAGTATAAGCTGGCACCAGGATGCCACTGCTTGTGCCCACTGGCCCTCAGTGTCCCTCTGTCTTAAATCATGTGATTAGTAGGGTGTCATCAAACTGCTTCGCTCAATCACTCACATACATACCATCCTGTCAGTTCAATTGACTTCTTTCTTTTAGACTGTGCTCTATAAATTGTATGATTTGATGCTATAACATTGCCAATTTTGATCATTCTAAGTTTCTTTAAAAGATTTAAGCTTTAAACATGGTAATAGCAACAACGTAGCACTGTAATTGCACAATAATTTACGTTTTATGAAGCGCTACACATAGATGACCATATGTAAGTCTCCTAATTTTCCTGTAAGTTATATATTATTATTTTCGTATTGCAGATAAGTAAAATCAGTCTTATAAGGGTCAAAAGCCTCGCCTCTGATCATAGGATGAGGAAGGACAGGGTCTCATGAAACCAAAGGAGATAAATTACAGAAATAGAAGACAGGAGCACTGTTGATGAGCAGATCTAAGTTTCCTAATTTAATATAACAACAGACAAGTAAAAGACTGAACATTCCCTGCTGAATACAGCAAAGTATGGCACTGGCTGTGTCTGAAGATTCACTCCCAACAAGCATGTTCATCCATTGCATCTTAGACAGATAGAAAAGCAGTGGCGAAACACCAGGCATTATGTTTGTGTCCTTATATGAAATAGCTTTTTTAATTTCCACAACACTGCAAATCACACATTATCTCCATTTTAATAGGGAGACAAAAGTCAATGAGGGTGAGTAACCTGCTCAAAGAAATAACCCTAGCAATGATGAAAACAGGAATCATACCTAAGTTTGTTTAACTTTCACCTTCCACGAATCCCTTTTCACCATATCTCAATGGCTACTTCTCTTAGAAACAATATATCACCAATTTATAAGTCAGTAAGCAAGAGTTATTCTTTCCTCTCAGGGAAAATCACCCATGGCTCAAATACTAGGAGTCAGTCTGTAGAAGGAAACACTAAGGAGTCAATAGGAATTAGGCGGGTTTCTTTTAATACACCTCCAAGTCCAACTTGCTGCATTCCTTATGCAGATTTTTCTGTACATCCTTTTTTCCCCTTTCATTCTTATAACTCAAAGTAAATTGGCCAAATATCACCTTAAAATCTGTGCCACTAGGTTCTGGAAAGAAGATGGCAGTGTAAGAAGGCAAGGCAGAAACCTCCTGTCAAGATCATATAGAACACAAAAATACAGCAAATACAACTAAACCTGAAAATGAACTGAAGACTGCAGCACTGACTGCCTACATCTGGGGAAGAAGATAAGATTTCATAGAAAAGGGTAAAGTGAAGAAGCTGTGATCCAGCAGGACCCAAGCCCTCCCCCCTCCCCAGCCCACAGGTGGGAGGAAGATGAATACAGCATGGAGGGAGTAGGAGTTTAAGATTGCTGAATACTTAGCCTGGGAGATTTCCAGGAACATGAACCCAATTACATGGTGCTCTGGTGATTAGTGGAGCTGGACAACAAAGACGGGTGAAACAATTGGTGAGGCAGAGATTCCAGCTGCTTGTAGAGAACAGGTACAATCTACCGCCCCCCCTAGACAAAAGCAAAGCGAGAAGTTTGAAAGACTTCCTAGCAGTGAGAGTGGCACCAGAGAGGCAAGGATTACACATTGTTCTCTGCTCAGGAGCAGCTGGGGATCTGCCTGTGGGAGCAAGCCCCAGGAGCTCCTTCCTCCTGGCAGGCACATGTCCTGCTCACTTGAGGCAAACACTATGGCTCCCCTGGACTGCTCCTCCCATGGCAGCTCCAGCAGGGCAGCACTGAGGCTCCTTCCTGCACACATGGTCCACTTGGCCCAGCAGTGGAGGCAAGTGTTGCATCTTGGAAGGCAGAAGGAGACCCTCCCAGCTTTCTCAGCCCTATATTGGCCCAGCTATGGAAGCACTGCTAACCCCAGAAGCTCCTTCCTCTCAGAAGTCACTGGACCCACTCACCTGCAGCCCCTGCCATTGCTGCAGGCTGGGCGGAGGGCAGCTCTGCCCAAGGCAACTCCAGCCATACAGCCCCAAGTATTTTCCCTGCACACATGATCAGCTGATGTCTCACACAACCCACCTGAAATCAGATCACTACAAGCCAGACAGAAAGGATTCCATGCACAGCACACCAACATATAGGGTTCCTGCACATGGAATTGAGTTTCTGGGCACTAGAGGGTGTCTCCTCCATAAAGCTATCATTTCATAGGAAACAATAAAAAAAGAAGAGGCAGAGGAATTGGGTTCAAACAAAACTACAAGACAAAACACCAGGAAGAGGGCTGAGTGAAACTGAAATCACCAATCTTCTTGGTAATGACTTCAAAGTTTTAAACATGTTCATGGATCTGCAGAAAAATATTCAAGACCTCAAGGAGGACCTCAAAAAAAAATAGATGACCTCCAAAATAGTCACCAGAGATGAAGAATACAGAATCTGAAATGAAAAATACAATGAAGGGATTTAATAGCAGGCTTTCACAGGTTGAAGAAGTTGTAAATGAACTCGCAATGAGGGAGCGAGGAAACAATGAAGCCAAAAAACAGAAAGAAAAAAGGATGTCTAAGAATGAAAGAATAATAAGAGCTGTTTGACCAATCTAAATGGAATAATATTTGCATAATAGGGATACCAGAAGAAGAAGAAGAGAGACAAAGGAATAGAAAGTCTCTTTGAAGAAATAACTGTTGAAAAATTCCCCAAACTGGAGAAGGAAATAGGCACTCAGGTTATGAAAGCTCAGAGAACAGCTAACAAAAGGAACCCTAGGAAGACAACACCAAGACATATAATAGTTAAAATGGCAAAGATCAAGAACAAGGAGAGAGTATTAAAAGCAACCAGCAAGAGAAAAAATATCATGTATGAGGAAACCCCATCAAGCTATCAACAGACTCCTCAGCAGAAACCTTACAGGCCAGAAGGGAGTGGAATGATATATTTAATGTAATGAAACAGAAGGACCGCCAACCAAGAATACTCTTCTCAGTAACATTACCATTTAAATTTGAAGCAGGGATTAAACAATTTTCAGATAAATAAAAGTTGAAGGAATTCACCCCTACTAAGCCAGCCCTACAAGATATGTTAAAGGAACAGCTCTAGATGGAAATGTTCCTAAGGTTAAATAGCTGTTACCAGAGAAAATAAACTCACAGTAAAGGTTGTAGACCAATTAATTATGAAGCAAGTATGAAATTAAATCAACAAAATCAGACAAAGGATACACAAAAAGTGCAGAATATGATGCTTAATATATAAACTGAGGAGGAGGAAAAAGAAGGGAGAAAAGAAAGTACCTTTAGATTGTGTTTGAATAACATAATTAGCAATTTAAGATATACTCTTAGATAGTAAGGAAGCTATCTATGAACATTTGGTAACCACAAATCTAAAGCCTACAATGGCAATAAGTACATATCTATCGATAATCATCATAAATTTAAATGTACCAATCAAAAGACATGGAGTGGCAGAATGCATGAAAAAGCAAGACCCACCTATATGCTGCCTACAAGAGACTCATCTCATACCCAAGGACATATAGAGACTGAAAGTGAAAGATGGAAAGGATATTTCTTGCAAATAATAGGGAGAAAAAAGCAAGAGTTGCAGTGCTTATATCACACAAAATTTATTTCAGACGAGATCGGGCGCGTTCAGGGTGGTATGGCCGTAGACACAAAATTTATTTCAAAACAAAGAAAGTAACAAAAGACAAAGAAGGACATTACATAATGATAAAAGTGTCAGTCCAACAAGAGGATATAACCGTTATAAATATCTATGCACCCAACACAGGAATGACTACATATGTAAAACAGATACTAACAGAAATAAAGGGGGACATAGACTGCAACACATTCATTTTAGGGAACTTTAACACACCACCTACACGAATAGACAGATAAACCAGACAGAAAATAAATAAGGAAAGAGAGGCATTGAACAATACATTAGATCAAATAGACTTAACAGCAAGAGAAAAATCCCTACAAACACTCCACCCAAAAGCAGCAGGATACACATTTTTCTCAAGTGCACATGGCACATTTTACAGAATAGATCACATACTAGGCCACAAAAAGACCCTCAGTAAATTAAGAAAGTTTGAAAGTGTGTCAAACAGCTTCTCAGACCATAATGATATAAAACTAGAAGTAAATTACACAAAGAAAACAGAAGCTACAACACATGGAGGCTAAACAACATGCTTCTAAATAATCAATGGATCAATGACCAAATTAAAACAGAGATCAAGCAATCTATGGAGACAAATGAAAACAATAACTCAACACCCCAAAATCTGTGGGATGAAGTGAAGGTGGTTCTAAGAGGAAAGTATACTGTAATACAGGTTTACCTCAAGAAACAATAACAATACCAACTGAACAGTCTAAACTCACAATTAAAGAAACTAAAAAAAGAACAAATGAACCCCAAGTCAGTAGAAGGAGGAACATAATAAGATCTGAGCAGAAACAAATAAAACAGAGAAGAATAAAACAGTAGAATGAATCAGTGAAACTAGGAGCTGGTTCTTTGAGAAAATTAACAAAATAGATAAACACCTAGCCAGATTTAACAAGAAAAAAAAACAGTGTACACACATAAAAAGGATCAGAAACAAAAAAGAATAATCACAATGGACACTGCAGAAATACAAAAAAATTATTAGACAATATCATGAAAAATTATAAGCCAATAAATTGGACAACCTAGAAGAAATGACAACTTTTTAGAAAGATACAACATTCTAAGACTGACCCAGGAAGAAACAGAAAATCTGAACAGACCAATTACCAGCAATGAAATCAATTGGTAATCAAAACACTATCTAAGAACAAATTACCCGGACTAGAGGGCTTCATAGCTGAATCCACCAAACATTTAAAGAAGAGTGAATACTCATCCTTCTTAAAGTATTCCAAAAAATAGAAGAGGAGGGAATACTCCCAAACTCAGTCTATGAGGCCAGCATCACTCTAATATCAAAACCAGGCAAAGACACCACAAAAAAAGAAAATTACAGATCAATATCCCTGATGAACATAGATGCAAAAATACTCAACAAAATATTAGCTAATCAAATTCAAAAATACATCAAAGGATCATCCATCATGACCAAGTGGGATTTATTCCACGGTTGCAAGATAGTACAATATTTGTAAATCATCAATACCATATATCACATCAACAGAAAGGACAGAAGTCACATCATCATCTCCATAGATGCTGAAAAAGCATTTGACAAATTCAACATCCATTTATGATAAAAACTCTCAATAAAATGGATATAGAGGGCAAGTACTTCAACATAATAAAGGCCATATGTGACAAACCCACAGCCAACATCATACTTAAAGGTGAGAAGCTGAAAGCTTTTCTTTTAAAATTGGGAACAAGACAAGGATGCCCACTCTCCCCAGTTTTCTTCAACATAGTACAGGAGGTCCTAGCCACAGCAATCAGAGAGCACAAAGAAATAAAAGGCATCCAGGTTGGTAAGGAAGAGTCAAAATGTCACTATTTGCAGATGACATGATATTATGCATAGAAAAACCCTAACGACTCTACTAAAAAACTATTAAAACTAATAACTGAATTCAGCAAACTTGTAGAAACAAAATTAATACACAGAAACTGGTCACATTTCTATATACTAACAATGAATTATCAGAAACAGAAATCAGGAAAACAACTCCATTTACAATTGCATCAAAAAAGAAAAAAAAGCTAGGAATAAACTTAACCAAAGGAGGTAAGGGACCTTTACTCTAAAAACTACAAAACACTCATGATAGAAATTAAAGAAGACACCAGTAAATGGAAATCTATCCTGTGCTCATGGACAGGAAGAATTAATATTGTCAAAATGGCCACCCTGCTAAAGCAATCTACAGATTCAATGCAATCCCTATCAAAATACCAAACAGCATTCTTCAATGAACTGGAACAAATAGATCTAAAATTCAAATATAACCACAAAAGACCTCAAGTAGCCAAAGCAATCCTGAGAAAGAACAAAGCTGGCAGGAGTACAATCCCTAAATTCAAACTTTACTACAAAGCCACAGTAATCAAAACAATTTGGTACTGGCACAAGAAAAGATCCATAGATCAATGGAACAGAATAGAGAGCCCACACATATTAGGCCAATTAATATATAATAAAGGAGCCATAAATATACATAGGGAAAAGACAGCCTCTTTAACAAATGATGTTAACAAAACTGGACAGCTACATGTAAGAGAATGAAACTGGATTATTGCCTAACTCCATAAACAAAAGTAAACTCAAAATTGATCAAAAACCTGAATGTAAATCACAAAATCATAAAACTCTTAGAAGAAAACATAGGCAAAAATCTCTTGAATATAAATATAAGCTTTTTTCTGCACACCTCCTCAGGCAAGGGAAACAAAATAAAAAATCAACAAGGGGGACTACATCAAACTAAAAAGCTTCTGTACACCAAAGGACACCATAAGCAGAACAAAAAGTCAACCTAAAGTATGGGAGAATATATTTGTAAGTGATAAATCTAATAAGGGCTTAATAGCCAAAATAAATAAAGGCCCCCAAAATAAATAACCTGATTAAAAAATGGGCAGAGGACCTGAACAGACATTTCTCCAAAGAAAAATTTCAGATGCCCAACAGGCACATGAAAAGATGCTCTACATTCTAATTATCAGGGAAATGCAAATAAAACCACAATGAGATATCACCTCACACCAGTTAGTATGGCCAAATCCAAAAGACAAAAACAACAAATGTTGGCAAAGATGCGTAGAAAGGGGAACCCTCCTACACTGCTGCTGGGACGGCAAACTGTTTCAAATGTTGTGAAAAGCAATATGGAGGTTCCTCAAAAAACAAAAAATAGAAATATCATTTGACCTGGGAATTCCACTCCTTGGAATTTACTTAAAGAAATCAAGATCCCAGACTCAAAAAGGCATATGCACCCCTATGTTTATTGCAGCAGTATTTACAATAACCAAGAAATGGAAATAACCTAAGTGTCCATCAATAGATGAATGGATAAAGAAGAGGTGGTACATATCCACAGTGGAATATTATTCAGCCATAAAAAGAAAAGAAATTCTGCCATGGATGGCAGCGTGAGAGGTGAGACACAGGCTTCCTCCTAAAACCGCATATAATATGAAAATATAATTAATACAACTAATCCTAAAAGAGCAACAGGAAAGAGGACTGCGCCAGACTGCATACACCTGGAGAATAGAGCAGACCTCACAGAACGGTAATGTACCAAAGCTGTGGCCCGGCAGGACCGAACATTTCCCCCACCCCAGCTCACTGGTGGGAGGAAGAGAAATGGAGTAGGGAGGAAGTGGAGGCCTGGGACTGCTGAATACCTAACTCCGGAGATGTGCTCTTGGAGCACAAACCTACATTTCAGCGTGCTTGCATGGTACCTTCATGATTACGGGGTTGAAAATCTAAGACAGGCAGAACTCCTGGAGAGACTAAGATTTCAGCTGCTTATGGAAAGCAGGGATCCATATCCGGCTGGTTTAGGACAAAAGAAAGGGTGGCAGTCTGAGAGACATCCTAACAAGGAAGCCCTTAGCAAGAGGGCTGCTAAAGGGGCAAGGATTGCACAGAGCTTACTGTTCAGGAGAAAGGACAGGTAGACAAAATTGTCCAGCTGCACTCAGCCCAGCAGGTTGGGAGCTTTGCCATATAGACTCTCATATTTAAGGAGGAAAAAGAAATCTTCCCCCTTAAATGATCTTCAGGAGCTACAGCTTCCTGGTTGGCTACACAGCTCCAAGGACCCCCTCTGTGATACGCAGCCTACTGCGCCTTTCTCCCGGGCAGCCCCACCTGGCTCGCAAACCGGCAAACCCTACCCTGGCATTAGGCCACCCAGAGGGAAGATCTGTTTACAGCAACTACAAACACAAAGGCTAGACGCTTATACCTGTGTGCTCGGCCAACTGGTTCAGGCAGTAGAGACAGGCATAGCAGCCAGAAACCAGGAAACAGCTCTTTCCTCCACCTAGGCAGCAATAACAATCCCCTGAGACCACCGGCATTGCTTCAGGGGCTGAACAGCTCCAGGGAGTACAGCTTCTGGGCACCAGAGGGCGCCATATACAAATATGAAACACCAAAGGAATCTGGTTCAGAGTAAAATTATTAATACAACTCCTGAGAAAGATTTAAATGACATCTACCTCATGACTCTTCCTGAAAGGGAGTTCAAAATAAAAATAATTAACCTGCTCATGGAGGTATGGAAAGATATACAAGAACTCAGGAATCAATTCTGGTCAAAGATCCAATCATTGAAGAGCACAATGGAGAGTATTAAAAGCAGACTGGATACAGTGAAGGAGACGATAAATAAAAGAACCTAGAGAAGAGGAATATAAAGAAGCTGAGGCACAGAGAAAAAGAATTTCTAAGATTGAAAGAATATTGAGAGAACTGTGTGACCAATCCAAACAGAACAATATTCGCATTATAGAGGTACCAGAAGAAGAAGAGAGAGAAAAAGGGATAGAAAGCGTCTTTGAGGAGGTGATTGATGAAAACTCCCCCAATCTGGGAAGGAGATAGTCTCTCAAGCCATCGAGATGCACAGATCTCGCAACACAAGGGACCCAAGGAAGAAAACACCAAGACATGTAATAATTAAAATGGCAAAGATCAAGGATAAGGACAGACTATTATAAGCAGCCAGAGAGAGAAATAAGATCACATACAAAGGAAAGCCCATCAGGCTATCATCAGACTTCTCAGGAGAAACCTTACAGGACATAAGGGAGTGGCATGATGTACTTAATGCAAAGAAGCAGAAGGGCCTTGAACCAAGAATACTTTATACGGCAAGATTATTATTTAAATTTGAAGGGGGGATTAAACCATTCCCAGATAAGCAAAAGCTGAGAGAGTTTACCTCCCACAAACTATCTCTACAGTGTATTTTGGAGGACTGCTGTAGATAGAAGTGTTCCTACGATTCAATAGCTGTCACCAGAGGTAATAAAATCACAGTAAAGAATATAGAACAGCTAATTACTAAGCAAATGCAAAATTAAATTAACCATTCCAAAAGTCAATCAAGGGATAGACAAACAGTACCGAATATGATACCTAATATATAAAGAACAGAGGAGGAAGAAAAAGGAAGAGGGAAAAAACAAACAAACAAAAAAAGAACCTTTAGATTGTGTGTGTAATAGCATATTAAGTGAGTTAAGTTAGACTCTTAGATAGTAAGGAAGTTAACTTTGAACCTTTGGTAACCACGAATCTAAACCCTACAATGCCAATAAGTACATACCTATCCATAATCACCCTAAATGTAAATGGACTGAATGCACAAATCAAAAGACATAGAGTCACTGAATGGAAAAAAAAACAAAACCCATCTATATGCTGCCTTCAAGAGACTCACTTTAAACCCACAGAAATACACAGACTAAAAGTGAAGGGATGGAAAAGGACATTTCATGCAACTAATGGGGAGAGAAAAGGAGTTGCAGTACTTATATCACACAAAATAGACTTCAAAACAAAGAAAATCACAAGAGACAAAGAACGGCATAACATAATGATAAAAGGGTCAATCCAACAAGAAGATAGAACCATTATAAATATCTATGAGCCCAACACAGGAGCACCTACATATGTGAAACAAATACTAACAGAATTAAAAGGGGGAAATAGAATGTAATGCATTCATTCTACGAGAATTCAACACTCCACTCACACTGAAGGACAGATCAACCAGACAGAAAATAAGTAAGGAGACAGAGGCACTGAACAACACAATAGAACAGATGGACCTAACAGACATCTACAGAATTCTACACCCAAAAGCAACAGAATACATTCTTCTCAAGGGCACATGAAACATTTTCAAGAAGAGATCATATACTAAGCCACAAAAAGAGCCTCAGTAAATTCAAAAAGATTGAAATTGTACCAACCAGTTTCTCAGACCACAAAGGTATGAAACTAGAAATAAATTATGCAAAGAAAATGAAAAATCCCACAGACACATGGAGGCTTCACAAGATGCTCCTAAATAACCAATGGATCAACGACCAAATAAACAGAGATCAAGCAATATATGGAGACAAATGACAACAATAATCCAACACCGCAAAACCTGTGGGACCCAGCGAAGGCCGTGCTAAGAGCAAAGTATATTGCAGTACAGGCCTACCTCAGGAAAGAATAACAATCCCATATGAGCAGTCTAAACTCACAATTAATGAAACTGGAAAAAGAAGAACAAATGAGACCCAAAGTCAGTAGAAGAAGGGACATAATAAAGATTAGAGCATAAATAAATAAAATCGAGAACAAGAAAATAATAGAAAGAATCAATGAAAGCAAGAGCTGGTTCTTTGAGAAAATAAACAAAATAGATAAACCTCTAGCCAGACTTATCAAGAAAAAAAGACAGTCTACTCACATAAACAGAATCAGAAATGAGAAAGGAAAAATCACAATGGACACCACAAAAATACAAAGAATTATGAGAGAATACTATGAAAAATTATATGCTAACAAAATGGATAACTTAGAAGAAATGGAAAGCATTCCAGAAAATACAACCTTCCAAGGCTGACCCAGAAAGAAACAGAAAATCTGAACAGAGCAATTACCAGCAACAAAATTGAACTGGTAATCAAAAACCTACCTAAGAACAAACCTGGAACAGATGGCTTCACTGATGAATTTTATCAAACATTTAGTGAAGACCTAATACCCATCCTCCTTAAAGTTTTCCAAGGAGTAGAAGAAGAGGGAACACTTCCAAACTCATTCTATGAGGCCAGCATCACTCTAATACCAAAACTAGGCAAAGACCCCACAAAAAAAGAAAACTACAGACCAATATCCCTGATGAACATAGATGCAAAAATACTCCACAAAATATTAGCAAACCGAATTCAAAAATACATCAAAGAGATCATCCATCATGATCAAGTAGTATTTATTCCAGGGATGCAAGGGTGGTACAACATTTGAAAATCCATCAACACCATCCACCATATCAACAAAAAGAAGGACAAAAACCACATGATCATCTCCATAGATGCTGAAAAAGCATTTGACAAAATGCAACATCCATTCATGATAAAAACTCTCAACAAAATGGATATAGAGGGCAAGTACTTCAACATATTAAAGACCATAATCAACAAACCCACAGCCAACAGCAAGAAGCTGAAAGCTTTTCCTTTAAGTTCAGGAACAAGACAAGGATGCCCACTCTCCCCACTTCTATTCAACATAGTAATGTAGGTCCTAGCCACGGCAATCAGACAACACAAGGAAATAAAAGGCATCCAGATTGGCAAGGAAGAAGTTAAACTGTCCCTGTTTGCAAATGACATGATATTGTACGTAAAAAACCCTAAAGAATATACACCAAAACTACTAGATCTAATATCTGAATTCAGCAAAGTTGCAGGATACAAGATTAGTATGCAGAAATCTGTGGCGTTCTTATACACTAACAATGAACTAGCAGAGAGATAAATCAGGAAAAAAGTTCCATTCATAGTTGCATCAAAAAGAATAAAATACCTAGAAATAAACCTAACCAAGGAAGTGAAAGACCAATACTCTGAAAACTACAAGACACTCAGGAGAGAAATTAAAGAAGATACCAATAAATGAAAACACATCTCATGCTCATGGGTAGGAAGAATTAATTGTCAGAATGTCCACCCTGCCTAAAACAATCTACAAATTCAATTCAATTCCTACCAAAATACCAATAGCATTCTTCAATGAACTAGAGAAAATCGTTCTAAAATTCATATGGAACCACAAAAGACCCTGAATAGCCAAAGCAATCCTGAGAAGGAAGAATAAAGCTGGGGAGATTATGCTCCCCAACTTCAAGCTCTACTGTAAAGCCACAGTAATCAAGACAATTTGGTACTGGCACAAAAACAGACCCATAGACAAATGGAACAGACTAGAGAGCCTTGATATAAACCCAACCATATATGGGTACTTAATATATGATAAAGGAGCCATGGACATACAATGGGGAAAGGACAGCCTCTTCCACAGCTGGTGTTGGCAAAACTGGACAGCTACAATCAAGAGAATGAAACTGGATTATTGTTTAACCCCATACACAAAAGTAAACTTGAAATGGACCAAGGACCTGAATGTAAGCCATGAAACCATAAAACTCTTAGAAGACACATAGGCAAAAATCTGCTGAATATAAGCATGAGCGACTTCTTCCAGAATGCATCTCCTCGAGCAAGGGAAACATAAGCAAAAATGAACTCATGGGACTACATCAAACTAAAAAGTTTCTGTATGGCAAAGGACACCATTAACAGAACAAAAAGGCGTCCTACAGTATGGGAGAATATATTTGTAAATGACATATCTGACAAGGGGTTAACATCCAAAATATATAAAGAACTTACATGCCTCAACACCCAAAAAGCAAATAACCCAATTAAAAAATGAGCAGAGGATATGAAGAGACACTTCTCCAAAGAAGAAATTCAGATGGCCAACAGACACATGAAAAGATGCTCCACATCACCACTCATCAGGCAAATGCAAATTAAAACCACAATGAGATATCACCTCACACCAGTGAGGATGGCCAGCATCCAAAAGACTAAGAACAGCAAATGCTGGTGAGGGTGCGGAGAAAGGGGAACCCTCCTACACTGCTGGTGGGGATGTAGGCTAATTCAACATTGTGGAAAGCAATATGAAGGTTCCTCAAAAAACTAAAAATAGAAATACCATTTGACCTTGAATCCCACTCCTTGGAATTTACACAAAGAATACAACTTCTCAGATTCAAAAAGACATATGCACCCCTTTGTTTATTGCAGCACTTTTTACAATAGCCAAGATATGGAAGGAACCTAAGTGTCCATCAGTAGATGAATGGATAAAGAAGAGGTGGTACATATACACAATGGAATACTATTCAGCCATAAGAGAGAAACAAATCCTACCATTTGCAACAACATGGATGGAGCTGGAGGATATTATGCTCCTTGAAATAAGCCATGTGGAGAAAGACAAGTGCCAAATGATTTCCCTCATTTTTGGAGTATAACAATGAAGCAAAACTGAAGGAACAAAATAGCAGCAGACTCAGAGACTCCAAGAAGGAACTAGTGGTCACCAAGGGGGAGGGGTGTGGGAGTGCAGGGTTGAGGGTGAGAGAAGGGGATTGAGGGGTATTATGTTTAGTACACATGGTATGGGATATCACGAGGAAAACAGTGTAGCACAGAGGAAGCAAATAGTGAATCTGTGGCATCTTACTACACTGATAGTAACTGCATTGGGGTATGGGTGGGGACTTGAAAATATAGGTAAATGTGGTAACCACATTGCTTTTTTATGTGAAACCTTCATAAGAGTGTATATCAATAATAGCTTATTTTTAAAAAGTTAAAAAAAAAGAAATTCTGCCGTGTGCAACAGCATGGATGGATCTAGAGGGTATTATGCTCAATGAAATAAACAAGGTGGAAAGCAACAAATGCCAAATCATTTCACTCATTTGTGGAGTATAAAAACAAAGGAAAACAGAAGGAGTAGAGTAGCAGTAGACTCACAGACACTGAAAAGGGACTAGTGGTTACCAAAGCAGAGGGGTTGGAGAGGGTGAGGGTGAGGGGGAAGGGGATTAAGAGGAACTATTATTTGAGGTCATAATATAGGTAGGTCATGGGGATGGTCACACAGCACAGAGAAGACAAGTAATGACTCTATAATGTTTTACTTTGTGATAGACTGACTGCTCTGAAGGGGCTGAGGACTTGATGATATGGGTGAAAGCTGAACCACTGTGCTGTGCATTTAAAGCCATCATAAGATTGTCTATCAATGATACTTTAATAAATAATAAATACTCTAAATTCAAAAAAATTTGTGGGGCAAAGATAGATTGTCAGAAAGGGCATTAGAGCAACCAGAAAAAATGCAATTAACACAACATTCCACACATCACACTAAAATAAATTTCACAGAGGCAAAGAATTTTAATATGATGTAAACAATAAAACCATAAAGGTACTAAAAGAAACCAGAGGATAATTTTCAGTAATAATAATAATCTTTAAATGGGAAGTCCTTCCTAAGAATGAAAATAAAATTAAAAATATATTAAAACTTCGATAAAAGTAAAGACTGATACAGTCTATTATTTACAAATAAAAAATATTTATATGGGAAAAAGCTACCAAAAGCTCAAACCTTATGCTCAGAAAAATATTTGCGACTTAAGTCACAGACAAGGGTTAATTTATCCAACACAAAAAGAGCTCCTGCAAATACATATGAAAAGACCAATTATCCAAAAGACACTTGGGCAAAGGGTGTACACAATTCTAGAAAAGGGAATACCAAAGGCTTTTAAACAAGAAAAGATGTTCATCTTTACTTTTTAAAAACATGCCAATTAAAACTTTGATGAGATACTATTTTTTGAAATGCTATTTCAAAATATTGGCAAAGGTCCAAAAAATTATTGACAGAATCTTGGGAAAACAGGCCCCCTCATATAATGTCAGTGAGAGTATAAATCAATTCAACCTTTGTGGAGAGCACTTTGTCAGGAAATATGAAAAGTTTATATGCACACACTCATTAACCTAGAAAGTCCACTGATACACTCACTCACACATGGTCAAAATTTCATACATAGAAGGCGGTTACAGGAGCAGTGTAATAGCAAAGGATTGGAAACAACCTAAAAGCCCATAAATAGGGACTAGTTAAAATAAATTGTGATACATTGAAACAATTAAATATTAGACAGTCAGTAAAAAGAACAAAATGAGAAAGTTCTTCATGTATTGAAAGGGGATGACCTCTGAGGTAGAGGGATTGATTGGGATGGATAGCTATATGGATAACACGTACATGTGGATGGACATGTGTTATTGATTGCATAGAACATCTTCACCAGGACACAGAAGAAGCTGTGAATATTAATTGATTTTGAGAATGGAACTGGATTGCTTCACTGCACTCTGAATTTCAAAACATTTGAATGCATTACCTGTTTTAAAAATTAAAGAGAACTAAAGGAATTTTTTTTAAAAAATGTGTGATACTAACTTATTTGAATGAGAACTGATTTGGCCTACTTTTAATTAAATTTAAATGCCAGAACATTTATAAAATAGATCATGATGATTCACACAATTTTGTGGACATTTTTTTAAAAATCAGCATTAAACACATAAACTAGAACACATACACTGCATCAAAGATGGTATCAAAAAAGATCAGCTAGATTACCTGAAAAGAAGCAGACACACCCAAAATGAGAATCTGTGCTCATGTAGGTGATGAGTAAGCCGAACGGTGGAGGACCAGACAGAGGGGGGAGGCCCAGGCACACTTGTCCTGTCATGGCCAATATCCAAATATCAGCTACCTCAGAAGACTTTAAAGTCACTAAATTAAAGCCTCCTCATAAGATTTTTCTTACCAATGTTGCTGTTTTCGCTAGAATTTCTGAAACTATTTGACATACAATCGATTGAAATATGTGTCTTCAGTCCATTAAACAATCAGTCTGAATGAAAATCTGTGTCAGTTACAGTTTGCTGGGAATGATGTTAGGATAACAAACTTTTCAGTAATACTATAGCATTAATAATAATAATCAAAAGCTATCAAATATATGTACTTACCTTAGACATGACTTAAATTGGGTAATATAAACTCAGTGCAGGTACACAAACCAAAAAGATTATAATACAAAAATGGTACAGAAAAAATATTTTGGTTAGGAAGAAAAAGGTCTTCAAAGATGTGGACTCAATGCATTCTGCAAATGCCATTTTGACTAATGAATTGCAATCCACGGCTTCTTATAAGTATTTTTGGTCAGATTTGATAATGCTACTCATGGGTATTAGAAATGTTTTTTTCATATTTTTACTTCTTACCCTTTTGAAAGTTTACAAATGTGATTAATGAACACTCAAGAAAACTTAGACAATTCAAGGAAAAAGAAGTATTAAAACCACCAGGGAAAATTCTGTTAGATTTTGGTATCTATGAAACTTTTTATATCTCAGTCTATATATCCATGTATTATTTCACTGAAAACCAGAATATAATCTTTGAACCCTGCTTTTTCCCTCAGCAATATTTTGTCAAAAATACACTCCTGATCAGTGAATCTATAGTAAACGATCTGTAAATGTCCAATAATATATTTAACCAACCTTATCTTCTTGAATATCACAGTCATTTTCAGTATTTTGTAAGCATGATATAAGACAATAATATTTCTGTATATCTTTGTGTACTTGTGTAATCATTTCTTTTCATAACATCTTAGAATTAGTAAAGGAAATAAATGGACATTGTAAAGGAGTTTGATGCATATTATTTTCTTGAAAGGTTGTACCAACCTAGAGCAGGCAGTAAGACTAAATGAGAGAAATACCAAATGTACAAGAGGTTTGCCTGACATTTGTCATGTTCACATATTTCCCACAAAAGAAGTATCTGGCCTTTTCTGTCTGCCTCATGCAAAAATCAAATATCCTAGTAACTGACATAGTGAAACTGAAAGAAATGAAGCTACTAGAAAAACCACTGAACTCCTCCTGCAGGCCCATCAGATACCCAGAGCGAGCATGCCTGCGTGACTAATGGAACCACATCCAGTGAGCCACTAGGTCCTCCGCTGCAGCCTTTGCCTTCTCTCTCTCTGACATCCTCTTTCTATTTCCTCAGGAAACTGTCATTTATTTTGAATCCTACACAGAATGAATGCTTTCCAATCCTTTCTTCCTACTCCCTTCTCTTAGCTGCACATCATTTTGAAAGCCTCCTTAATCTCCATCCATTTACTTTCACCTGTTTCCCCCTTTTGGTCTGCTTTTTTGGGAAATCTCCCAGCGAGTAAGTACACAAATGGATTCTAGGGGCAGAAATCCTGGATTCAAGTCAAATCTCTCTCTGTGTTTGACTGTGTGCTCATAGGTAAGCCTGAGCTCCTTCCCCTGTAAGGAATAATATCTTCCTAACCAGGTTTTTATAAGATTATTTAAAATAATATAAAAGAAAAAAAAATACCAATCACTCTGATAGTCACTTTTCTGTTTTCATTGTGCTCTTAGCCCTATAGTAACACCTCAGAGATAAATAAAAGACAATTGATTCTTCTTGTTCCACGGACAATAAACTGGGTATCATTTGTTAATATAAACTAGGTATAATTTGTTATGTTTAAAATCTTCTGTGGTTTTGTTAAACAAACCAAACACCACCCTTTATTTTTAAAGCCATTTTAAATAGCCATTTTTGACTGATTGAAATATCGTCTATTGAAAATTACAAACCATTGCTAATACTTGCTTTTACCACAAACTCAGTCATTGCATCCGTATGATCAGTACTCTCTCAATGTAATATTTTATGGTTATTTTTCTGTAGAGAGAATAATTTCAGAACTCCAAATCTCCCATGGCTGCATGCAATGACCTTTTATTTATTTATTTTTGTCTGTTCTTTTAGTTTGTCCCTTCCACCCCATGAAAAAAAGCATCAACAATAAGAAAAGAATATTTAGAATTAGATGACAGTCCATTAGACAATCATACGATATGTGAACAAAATTTAAGGAAGGATATCTACTACCTTTCTATACCACTCTCTTATCAGCTTAAAATTTTAAATCTAAAGTATATCAAAAGAGATGTTTAGCTTAATATAAAAGGAATAAATTTTAAGACCTTTTTCCTAACTCTTAAAATTTGAAAATATATTTACTTAAGTTGAAAATATTTACATGTTTCACTCTTATGCTAAAAAAATCACAGTGGTAAGTATATTGACTATATACTTGTGATTTAATGCCTTTTTTATCCCTTAATGTGATTAGTATTCCCTAATATCATTCAAGTATTTTAGAAATACAGTTGACCTTTGAACAAAGTGGGGTTAGGGGCACCAGTACCCAAGGCAGTCAAAAATTTGCATAACTTTTGAGTCCCCAAAATTTAGCTACTGATAGCCTACTGTTGGCCAGATGCCTTACTGAGAACATAAACCACTGATTAACAGTTCATATATATATATATATATATATATATATATTACATATATTAAGATATATATAAATAATATATATTTTTGTATGTTATGTGTATTATAGACTGAATTTTTACAATAAATTAAGCTAGAGAAAAGAAATTTGTTTCAAATTGTTGCAAATCTCCATAAAAATTTCCAATATATTTATTGAAAAACAATGTATTAGTGGACCCACACAGTTCAAACCTGTTGTTATTCAAAGGTTAACTATATTCTGACTAAAGTTTATCTAGATTCCCTTAGGCTAAGTCCTCCCTTTTTGGCAACGCATTATGTTGAAAAGAAAATGATACAGAACCCAGAGAGTGGTTAATGAGACTATAAAAGCACTAGCTAATCACTACTTGCCAATTTGCTCAGTCATGTTCCGGAGTAAGACTTTTGTTTGACTTTAATAGTTTTCTTACAGCAAAAAAGAGGAAGGAAGTGCATGGAAACATTGAGAGAATATGGCTTTAGATAGATTAATTTGAGAAACAATCCCTTCCATCTACCTTTCATTAAAATGCAAGCATGAGAAAACATTCTGGAAAAATACTAGGAAAATGTCTTTCACTTATGTAAATATATAAATGCAGTCATACCACAACTGCAGTACTGAAAACAAATGTATTGAAATAGATATCTGATTTCATTGGGGTAACAGATGCTTGACTATTCAAGATATCAACAAGGATGTGAAAACAGTAGGCTATAAAGTCACCCCATGATGTGTCAAAGCTTGGAATTTGTAAAAGATGCTGTTCACTGAATTGCTAGCTTAATTGTGTGAACTGCTGTTGCTATTAAAACTTGATTTTTAAAACTTTGATTTCTCTATTACATCACCACCCACAGTTTAAAGTATACTAATTATAGTTAAAATTTAAAAACACTAGACACGGAAAATCTAACAATTGTAATAATAAAGTATCAAATGGAACAGACATCTGTAAATTATAGAAAAGAATTATGTGGACATTTGCTCCAAACCATTGTTTTTTGTTGGAGAAAGGAGGGTGGGTGGTTCCAGTTTTTTTTCCAGGTCCATTTTCATCGTGTGCCTGTGTGAGGGAATGCCAGGACTAGCGACATAATTATGTTATTCTAGGTAATCTAATCATTGCAGACTAATCTGAGCTCAGTTAAATTACTTAGCAGGAATGTACCACGTGGAGTATCCTGCCAGTAGGCATAAAACCATAGCTTATCAGCAAAAGAACTTTCTGTAATGGGAGGACAAAGGGATGAAGTAACTGCAAGAAAGTAGAATCTACAATATCCAATATTCTTCATCCAGAAAATATCCACTATGTGTGTAAAAACTAAAAGGTAAATTAACTGCCTAAGTGCTAGCACAGAGATTAATTCTGAAAAGCCAAGAATTAGCCCCAGCCCCACCACCAGACCCCCACCACAAGGAAATGATATTCATGTACAAGTCTTTTTCTTGACGCCCATGAACTCTCTTTGTCTCTGATTCCTCTTGTCCTTCTCAGCTTCCTGTAACACTAGGTTAATTGCAACCCATTTAGCAAGGTGTCTCTGGACCCACTGGGTGGCAAGGTGTGCTCTTTGTTTTAAGAGTTAGCAGCATCAGATGTTTCCATACTTCTAGGAGACTATACTCAAACCAAATGCAGAGAACTGCAAACACACACTCCAAACTCCAGGAAGTCTGCAAAGCCCAGAGATGGAGTTCTGATATGGATTTCTTGCAAATTTAAGTCATGATTTTAGTTGTTGCACAGAGATGCAGATTTTGGGAAAGACACATGAAAATGAGAGCCTGGCTTTCATGGACACTCACATTTCTGGTTTCTTGGTCTTTTCACTATTTTGGTATCTATAGTTGAGGGCCTTTGAATCTTTTGGATCCATCTTCCCTTCTATTTTAGTTTTTTAACTTCCCAAACAGTGCTTCTGAGGGGACCCAGGCTTTCCATAATGGGATGTCGGATTTCAGCAAACCCAAGGGTGTAAGAGTGGGGTGAGCAGAAGATGGGGCAGACTGATGTTACTTGCCTAGGTTGAACAAGTTTGGCTAGTCCAAACTCATCTGACCAAGGCATGAAATTTGAAACCATAGCACAAACAAGATACAGGATTCATTTGCCACTTTTGCCAGATGTGTTCCCTGGACCTACTGGCCTCAGGATCCTGTGATAGTGGTAGGTGGCAGGGTTTCTCTCTTGCGGTCTCTCTCTCCACTCACACACACATACATGAACAGGAAAATTTGAGTATTTGATATGGGAAACAAATATTTAATTCACATTTTGTTTATATGGATTAATAATTTGGACAACTCAAAAATATTACAGCTCTTTTTCCAGGTAAAGAGTTAATGAGCATACGATCTGCTACACTCTGGTTTCTGCCTGCCAAGGTTGATGTCAATATCTTAGACTGTGAATACTCTTTCTCTGCTAGTGTGTCGCCCTAGTCTGAGGAAAACCACCTCACACAAAGAAGTCATCAGTCAGTCTGTACACACACACACACACACACACACACACACACACACACCGAGCAAGAAATAGTCTTTGCTGTTTCAAGAAAGTGAAGTTTTGGCTTTATCACCACAAGGGTGTGTTTCATATATAGAAACAATAACAATGTTATACACAGCAGTATATAATAGTATAACTCCATGTGGGTCTGGGACCCGATTCCAATGTGTGTTAAGTATGTGGGAGGGAGTCTTCCCACACATAACACTAAGCAATTCTTGAACACCAGCAGGGGGTCGGAAAACTCAATTATGATGGTATCTGCCCAGAGACAGCACCAGATTCCCCAGGTTAAGGACTCCATCCTACAGGATTGCCCTCCACCCCTGACTCCAGGTGCAGGTCGCAAGCACCAGGCAGTTAACCTGTGCTTCTGACCTACCGGCTACAGGTTGGAAGTTCCCACTCCCTCTTGGGTCCGATTAATTTTCTAGAGTGGCTCACAGGACTCAGGAAAATCCTACATTTACCAATTTAATAAAGGATATACCGTAAAGGATACAAAATAACAGCCAGATGTAGAGACATAGGGCAAGCTCCCAAATAAGGGAGCTTCTATCCTCATGGAGCTTGGGGCCTGGCTGGGTGGCTCACGGATGCATTCTAGTTTCCTCGAAAGCATAGAAGCTCTCTCCGGCTATGAGCTTTTTCTAGGGGTTTTTGTGAGGGCTTCATTGCATGGTCATGATTGACTGAATTGTCAACCATTGGCTGATTCAGCCTCCATCCCTGCCCCTTGGGGGGGTCCAAAATCTCTCATTAATATAACAAAACACCCATTTCACCTTTAAGACTCTTCAGTGTTTTCAAGAACCGTGGATGAAGACCAAATATACATGGGAAATATGTGAATGACCAAATATGTATTTCTTATGACTCATTATATCGCAGTTACCATAGCACAACGTAGCCTATCCAGACAATTACATACATGAAAAAAGTATATTTGAGCCTAAAGCACAAATGCTCATAGGTGAAAATATTCATTTACCTAGTTTTATGGGCTTAAATGCAAAGCAGTAGAGAAGGTATTAGTAGAGATAATATTTTAGGGGCATTAAATTTGATTATTAGTGTCAACAATGTATATGTCAAGCTCATACAGCAAATATATATATATATATTCTGTCAAGTAAGTATATAAATTGGGAAATAGATGGTGTTTTTCATGTAACAGATAAAAATATGTTTCATAATATTCCCAAATTAAATCACACAAAAAATATGATAAATGAAAACACCAAGCTTTTACACAAGGGAGATAACAGCAGAGCACAAGAGGGAAAACAAAATGACCTAAAAGCGATGCACTGGATGATACAGGAAAGCAGGGAGTTTTAAGTGGTTTGTGAAAACACCTTGTTTAAATTTCTCTCAAAATAAGTTCCCTTGAGCCCTATGTGTGAACATGCTTTTAACAAATTCCTTTCCCCCTGAAAAATGCCAGTGCTACCCTTCATCTCCACATACTTGGCTAAATGGTTTCTTTGGCAACAACTGTTGGAATGATTTCCTTTCAATAATTCTATATTGCAAATGTTGAGAATTCCAAAACATGAGTGAGTTTTATTAAAGAGACTGATGCATGATTTTTTTATTCCTGGGAGTGATAGGGGAACCTATTACACATAGTCAACATTTTTGGTTTTGTATTTGCTGTGCATAAAGCGACATACACTGTGTATAGACTGTCAATAGTCTATAGACATTCAAAAGCAGCACACAGTCTGACCATTAGAAAAATGGGTAGGTGTTAGTCGTATGGATGAAAGTCATTGGGCTTGGGGCTGTTTCTTTAAATGCATAAACTTATATTTGGCTTACAGCAAAAATACTCATAGTTAAAAGAGGAAAGCCTGAGTTGTCTTTTCTAGTTCCTTAGGGTTCATCTGGCCATGTGGCTGGCTTAAGGGTTTTTGTTTTTGTTTTCTCCTCATTGTTCAGGTAAAGAACATAAAGAAAAAAATAAAATATTTAATGACCATTATTCTAGTAAATGGTATGGAACTTATGAAATCCTCCAAGAAAACACTATGAAACCCCTTGGGATTTTTATCTATGAAACAGATAAGAGACCTATTACAGAATTGTCAAGTGACTCTGGAATTTTTGGTAGTGATGGCTATTTCTTTTTTATAGGTCTATTACACTACAGAGTTAAAAAAATGTTTTTTGACCTCCAGTGAGCAAGTAGAAATTGTATAGTTGAACGGAGATGATATTAGAACTGAGATCAGAAAATATTGTTCGAGTGTGTAGCTTAACCAGTGAAAAGATGGAAAGAAGGATCATCTCTTTCTGCCCCATATTACTCACAAGAGAAAAATAATACTCTTCCTCCTCAACTCCTGCTAAGAAGGAAAAAGGAAAAAAGTTTTAACAACTAAGTATGAATTTCTCACACTTGTAAATAAGTGAAGAGCAGAGGAAGGAGTCAGTTGGTCTCTTTTATTTTCTATATTGTTATTTCCTTAATTTGGGGACAATCATCTAGATATCCACATACCATCAAAGCAGCAGCAGATTCAAAACTGTGTTCACAGAGGCCAGCATCAGGCTTCCTTAGGATCTTAAGCTGATATCCAAGCAGAACGTGTGGCCCCACAGAGTCCTTTATGCTCTTTCTTTCTTAGCCAGTATTTTCTTCAAGGAATGTTCCATCAGGAGTAGTGGCGGCTAAGGCTGGGGAAAATTATTGTGGCAGATTTATCTCATGGATGCAAAACCCATTTGCCTTTGGCCAGGAGGCTCTTACTTTAGTCATAACTATGTGAACTCTTTGTGGCCAGTGAATCCTGACAGAAAGTGTCCCTGCTTCACTTTAATCTCACCCCTTTTGTTCAAATACTACTTGGGTAGGATGCACCTTGTTAATTAAGGTAGTTAGAATAGATTATTCTTGGAAGTTATTTCCTATTTCTATTACCTAAAAAATGTTTGCCTTTTGTTTTACTATACATAAAAAGCTTACAGTGTTAGAATGCACTAGCATTGCTGTGTTGCATGCTGACTGATCATTTTTTATCTTCCTTTTGCTTCATTTGTCATATATGGAATCATCTCTCTTCTGGACTTAAATGTGAGAAAATTTCCCCCCCAAAAAAGAACGGATAGAGATTGTTACATGATCATCATTCTGCCTGCACTGTGTCTTAGTGTAGAAAAGCTATTGTCCCGATCTGAGGCTACAATTTAAAACAAAAATAAATGTATCAACACTGTGTGCACTCTGATTGCCTGAGTGTGCCATCCATTAAGGACACCTTTCTATGCACTTCAAAAGCACAGGGAACTAAAACAACCTTTCCAGCCATTTATCAAAGATCGTGAATCTATCGTACAAGAAGAATGTGAAGCAAGCCCAAAAGTTAGACATGTAAGCTGATAGACATCATCTTTCTCCCTTTTATTTATCCTTCCCCTACATTCTCCTGAGAAGGAAAGAAAAAAAATATAGACTACCCTGCTCGATACCAAGAATCGGTAACTAATATGCAAACAGATAACAGCATAAAATCAACAGAGCACAAAGGATGAATAGCTTATTAATTTGATAATTGGAATAGTTTCCAGTTTAATGGAATGTATATAAATATGTGAGATTTACATAATTAAAAAAAATCCTCCACATTTCCTTCCTGGGTTTAATTGATATATTTGGTTTTATAAGTAATCTTGGAAAAGTTACACAACCATCACCAAATGTTTCAGTAATCCTAAGAATAATGGTACTTAAATGGTGTGAATTTATTTAATAAACATACAAAAATATCTCAAAGTCATGATGAGCTGTTCAGTAGCTACTACTCTTTGAAATTTTTTTATAAATGAATATCATTTTTAATATCTTTGTATTTCTTGAATATATTCTATGTAGAATATATCCTTCATAGGACATCAAAACTCAGATATTGCATCAAAATAACTATTTGCTTTTTGTTCCCCTTAAATTTATTTTTATTTTTTATTATTTTTTATTCATTTATTTTCTTTTATTATTTTTACTTTTTAAATTTTTAATTAAGGTATTACTGATATACACTCTTATGAAGGTTTCACATGAAAAAACAATGTGGTTACTACATTTACCCATATGCAGTCACTGTCCTTCAGTGTAGTAAGATGCCACAGATTCACTATTTGCTTTCTCTGTGCTACACTGTTTTCCCGGGGACCCCCCCACACCATGTGTACCAAACATAATACCCCTCAATCCCCTTCTCCCTCCATCCCCACCTGCCCACCCACACTAGTTCCTTCTTGGAATCTCTGAGTCTGCTGCTATTTTGTTCCTTTAGTTTTGCTTCATCGTTAAACTCCATAAATGAGGGAAATCATTTGTCTTTCTCTGCGTGGCTTATTTCACTAGGCATAATATCCTCCAGCTCCATCCATGTTGTTGCAAATGGTAGGATTTGTTTCTTTCTTATGGCTGAATAGTATTCCATTGTGTATATGTACCACCTCTTCTTTATCCATTCATCTACTGATGGACACTTAGGTTGCTTCCATATCTTGGCTATTGTAAAAAGAGCTGTGATAAACATAGGGGTGCATGTCTTTTTGAATCTGAGAAGTTCTATTCTTTGTGTAAATTCCAAGGAGTGGGATTCCCGGGTCAAATGGTATTTATATTTTTAGTTTTTTGAGGAACCTTCATATTGCTTTCCACAATGGTTGAACTAGCTTACATTCCCACCAGCAATGTAGGAGGGTTCCCCTTTCTCTGCATCCTCGCCAGCTTTTGTGGTTCTTGTCTTTTGGATGGTGGCCATCCTTACTTGTGTGAGGTGATATCTCATTGTGGTTTTAATTTGCATTTGCCTGATGATTAGTGATGTGGAGCATCTTTTCATGTGTCTGTTGGCCATCTGAATTTCTTCTTTGGAGAACTGTCTCTTCATATCCTCTGCCCATTTTTTAATCATGTTATTTGTTACTTGAGTGTTGAGGCATGTAAGTTATTTATATATTTTGGTTGTTAACCCCATGTCAGATATGTCATTTACAAATATATTCTCCCAAACTGTATGATGACTTTTTGTTCTGTTTATGGTGTCCTTTGCCATACAGAAACTTTTTAGTTTGATGTAGTCCCATGAGTTCATTTTTGCTTTTGTTTTCCTTGCTCGAAGAGATGCATTCAGGAAAAAGATCATGCCTATACTCAGATTTTTGCCTATGTTGTCTTCTAATATTTTTATGGTTTCATGACTTGCATTCAGGACTTTGATCCATTTCAAGTTTACTTTTGTGTATGGGGTTAAACAATAATCCAGTTTCATTCTCTTGCATGTAGCTGTCCAATTTTGCCAACACCAGCTGTTGAAGAGGCTGTCATTTCCCCATTTTATGTCCATGGCTCCTTTATCATATATTAATTGACCATATATGGTTGGTTTATATCAGGGCTCTCTAGTCTGTTCCATTGGTCTATGGGTCTGTTCTTGTGCCAGTACCAAATTGTCTTGATTACTGTAGCTTTGTAGTAGAGCTTGAAGTTGGGGAGCATAATCTCCCTAGATTTATTCTTCCTTCTCAGGATTGCTTTGGCAATTCGGGGTCTTTTGTGGTTCCATATGAATTTTAGAACGATTTTCTCTAGTTCATTGAAGAATGCTAATGGTATTTTGATAGGCATTGCACTGAATCTGTAGATTGCTTTAGGCAGGATGGCCATTTTGACAATATTAATTCTTCCTATCCATGAGCATGGGATGTGTTTCCATTTATTGGTATATTCTTTTATTTCTCTCATGAGTGTCTTGTAGTTTTCAGAGTACAGTTCTTTCACTTCTTTGGTTACATTTATTCCTAGGTATTTTATTCTTTTTGATGCAACTGTGAATGGAATTTTTTTTCCTGATTTATCTCTTCACTAGTTCATTGTTAGTGTATAAGAATGCCACAGATTTCTGCACATTAATTTTGTATCCCTCAACTTTGCTGAATACAGATACTAGGTCTAGTAGTTTTGGAGTGGATTCTTTAGGGTTTTTTGTGAACAACATGATGTCATCTGCAAACAGGGACAGTTTAACTTCTTCCTTGCCAATCTGGATTCCTTTTATTTCTTTGTGTTGTCTGATTGCCATGGCTAGGATCTCCAGTACTATGTTGAATAGAAGTGGGCAGAGAGGGCATCCTTGTCTTGTTCCCAATCTTAAAGGAAAAGCTTTCAACTTCTCACTGTTAAGCATAATGTTGCCTGTGAGTTTGTCATATATGGCCTTTATTATGTTGAGGTACTTGCCCTCTATACACATTTTGTTGAGAGGTTTTATCATGTGTGGATGTTGAATTTTGTCAAATGCTTTTTCATCATCTATGGAGATGATGATGTGGTTTTTGTCCTTCTTTTTGCTGATGTCGGGGATGATGTTGATGGATTTTCGAATGTTGAACCGTCCTTGAATCCCTGGAATAAATCCTACTTGATCATGATGGATGATCCTCTTGATGTATTTTTGAATTCGGTTTGCTAATATTTTGTTGAGTATTTTTGCATCTCTGTTCATCACGGATATTGGTCTGTAATTTTCTTTTTTTTTTGTGGTGTCTTTGCCCAGTTTGATAGTAGAGTGATGCTGGCCTCAGAACGAGTTTGGAAGTATTCCCTCTTCTTTGACTCCTTGGAAAACTTTGAGAAGGATGGGTATTAGGTCTTCACTAAATGTTTGATAAAATTCAGCAGTGAAGCCATCTGGTACAAGCGTTTTGTTCTGAGGTAGGTTTTTGCTTACCAGTTCAGTTTTGTTCCTGGTAATTGGTCTGTTCATATTTTCTGTTTCTTTCTGGGTTAGCCTTGGAAGGTTGTATTTTTCTGGAATGCTGTCCATTTCTTCTAGGTTATGCATTTTGTTAGCATATAATTTTTCATAGTATTCTCTCATAATTCTTTGTATTTCCGTCGTGTCTATTGTGATTTTTCCTTTCTCACTTCTGATTCTGTTTATGTGAGTAGACTGTCTTTTTTTCTTGATAAGTCTGGCTAGAGGTTTATCTATTTTTTTTCTTTTCTCAAAAAACCAGCTCTTCCTTTCATTGATTCTTTCTGTTGTTTTATTCTTCATGATTTTATTTATTTATGCTCTAATCTTTATTATGTGCCTCCTTCTACTGACTTTGGACCTCATTTGTTCTTCTTTTTCTAGTTTCATTAATTGTGAGTTTACACTGCTCATATGGGATTGTTCTTCTTTCGTGAGGTAGGCCTGTTTGCAGTATACTTTCCTCTTAGCACGGCCTTCATTGGGTCCCACAGTTTTTGCGGTGTTGAATTATTGTTGTCATTTGTCTCCATATGCTGCTCTTTCTCTGGTTTTATTTAGTCATTGATCCATTGGTTATTTAGGAGCATGTTGTGAAGCCTCCATGTGTCTGTGGGATTTTTCATTTTCATTGCGTAATTTATTTCTAGTTTCATACCTTTGTGGTCTGAGAAGCTGGTTGGTATAACTTCAGTCTTTTTGAATATATTGAGGTTCTTTTTGTGGCCTAGTATATGATCTATTCTTTAAAATGTTCCATGTGCACTTTAGAAGAATGAGTATCCTGCTGCTTTTGGATGGAGAGGTCTGTAGATGTCTGTTAGGTCCATCTGTTCTAGTGTTTTGTTCAGTGCGTCTCTGTCCTTATTTTCTGTCTGGTTGATCTGTCCTTCAGAGTGAGTGGAGTGTTGAAGTCTCCTAGAATGAATGCACTGCATTCTATTTCCCCTTTTAATTCTGTTAGTATTTTTTTCACATATGTAGGTGCTCCTGTGTTGGGCTTATAGATATTTGTAATGGTTATATCTTCTTGTTGGATTGACCATTTTATCATTATGTAATGTCCCTTTTTGTCTCTTGTGACTTTCTTTGTTTTGAAGTCTATTTTGTGTGATACAGGTATTGCAATCCTCCTTTTCTCTTCCCATTAGTTGCATGAAATCTTTTTCTATACCTTCACTTTCAGTCTGTGTATGTCTTTGGGTTTAAAGTGAGTCTCTTGTAGGCAGCATATAGATGTGTCTTGTATTTTTATCCATTCAGTGACTCTGTGTCTTTTGATTCGTGCATTCAGTCCATTTACATTTAGGGTGATTATGGATAGGTATGTACTTATTTTCATTGATAGGTATGTACTTCCCTACTATCTAAGAGTCTAACTTAACTCACTTAATATGCTATTACACACACAATCTAAAGGTTCTTTTTTTGTTTGTTTGTTTGTTTCCCTCTTCCTTTTTCTTCCTCCTCCATTCTTTATATATGAGGTATTATATTCTGTACTGTTTGTCTATCCCTTGATTGACTTTGGGGATAGTTAATTTAATTTTGCATTTGCGTAGTAATTAGCTGTTCTATATTCTTTACTGTGGTTTTATTACCTCTGATGACAGCTATTGAATCGTAGGAACACTTCCATCTATAGCAGTCCCTCCAAAATACACTGTAGAGGTGGTTTGTGGGAGGTAAATTCTCTCAGCTTTTGCTTACCTGGGAATGGTTTAATCCCTCCTTCAAATTTAAATGATAATCTTGCCAGATAAAGTAATCTTGGTTCAAGGCCCTTCTGCTTCATTGCATTAAATACATCATGCCACTCCCTTCTTGCCTGTAAGGTTTCTGTTGAGAAGTCTGATGGCCTGATGGGCTTTCCTTTGTATGTGATCTTATTTCTCTCTCTGGCTGCTTTTAATAGTCTGTCCTTATCCTTGATCTTTGCCATTTTAATTACTATATGTCTGGTTGTTTTCTTCCTTGGTTCCCTTGTGTTGGGAGATCTGCGCACCTCCATGGCTTGAGAGACTATCTCCTTCCCCAGATTGGGGAATTTTTCAGCAATCACCTCCTGAAAGACACTTTCTATTCCTTTTTCTCTCTCTTCTTCTTCTGGTATAATGTGAATATTGTTCCGTTTGGATTGGTCCAACAGTTCTCTCAATATTCTTTCATTCTTAGAGATCCTTTTTTCTCTTTGTGCCTCAGCTTCTTTGTATTCCTCTTGTCTAGTTTCTATTTCATTTATCGTCTCCTCCACCGTATCCAATATGCTTTTAATACCATCCATTGTGCTCTTCAGTGATTGGATCTCCGACCGGAGCTCATTCCTGAGTTCTTGAATATTTTTCCGTACCTCCATGAGCACGTTAATGATTTTTATTTTGAACTCCCTTCGGGGAGAGTCATGAGGTCCATATCATTTAAATCTTTTTCAGGAGTTGTATTAATAATTTTACTCTGATCCAGGCTCCTTTGACATTTCATATTTGTGTATGGCTCCCTCTAATGCCCAGGAGCTCTACTCTCTGGAGCTGCTCAGCCCCTGAAGCAATGTCGGGGTCACTGAGGAATGGTATTGGTCTCCTGTTCTGTGAGGTCTGCTCTTGTCTCCAGGTGTATGCAGTTTGGCACAGTCCTCTTTCCTGTTGCTCTTTCAGGAGTAGTTGTATCAGTTATATTTTCATATTATATGTGGTTTTAGGAGGAAGCCTCTGTCTCACCTCTCCTGCCACCATCTTTATCTGTCATCCCCTTAAATCTGTTTTAGTATCTTAATTCTATACATTTAAGCTGGTAACCATGTCCTATTATCTCCTTATCTCTATGTCCTCAAATTAGTATCTATGTCTTGTCAATCATCATTCTGTCTTCTTGCTGCATAAGACAAATGGCATGCAAATTTTTGTGATTTACAACCCTTATCTTACCCCATTAATTTTTGCATCTTCAATTTCAGTTCCTGGCTGCCTCCCAACTCTAACTAAATTGTTTTAAGATGACTATCGGATATCCAGGTACTCATTATTTCTTGAACCTGTCTCCTACCTTTCAACCTTTACATGATATATACAGCTGTCAAAATTCTAGACATAATCCCAGGCACTGAGTTTTCTACTAAGAAACATATTAAGGCTGTTACTTGGATATTCTTGAGAAAAGAACTAAGAGTTGCTAAATAATGGTCATGGTCTTAAACTGTAAGTTTTGTCACATTTATTAATAAAAGTGAAGAGTGTCATGTTTTTGCTCTAAGGTCAATGTGAGTAAATTGTTTTTTTCATGACCTATCAAAAGATATACTAATGAAATAGTTGTTTTTATTCATTTGAAGTACAATTTCAACTGATCTTCCCTGTAAGTATGAAGAACTGAAACTTCTGAAGGGATTGTGAATCCTCTAAAAATATAAAAAGATGTCAAAAGGAAGAGTCAAGTTCATTTATGTTCTTGAAATTTTTGTTTTATTTTTTTGTGTTTTTAAGAATCTGACAAGGGCAAGAGAATATATAAACATAAAATGGAAATTTTATTCAAAATCGGTATTCAATTCTAAGTGCTCTCATTTCAGGTATCTAGCAATATTTAGTTCTTGGGTAAAGAAAGTTTTATTTGATTTTTAATTGCCTCATGGATCTTTAATCTTTCAAATGTTTTGAAGTCAGATGGATATTACATAAATCCAAACTCCTAGTAGACATCCATTCCCATTCTCAACCATTTTATCCACTGGAGATATTTTTTAATTAATCAAAAAATGACCTGACTGTAGAAACCCATACAACTATATATTTTCTTATATTTCAGAAAATGATATACATTTTTATACTTTCAGAAAACCAAAAACTATGTTTTTTACATCTTAAGTTAAATTCTAATAATATTTTTAAGAATAGGTTTCAATCATTTGCTCTAAATATTAAGACAAGAAGGTATTCTAAATACTTTCAATTAACAAAAGGAAATTCTTCACTATCAATAAAAAAAAATGAAGTCATATTGATTTAAAGCATCTTTTTCAATCATTTTATAATACTTAACTTAAATCTTTACCCTTATTTCACTTGTCATTTCCTCAAATGCTTCCAGGTTTATTTGTAAGCACCATCCATAAAAATGTTAGTCTAATTCAGAAAAGATCATAGTACTGTGAAGCTAAAGGGACCTGACAGACCTGGTAGCCATATCCCCCTAAGTCACAGATAAGGAACGTCACTCTTAGAAATATGATTTCCTTAATATCGCAGAGGCATTTAAAATCAAAACCAGTACTAAGACCCACGTATTCTTTTTTTTTTTATCTCAGTGCTCTGTCTACAGCTACAACAAGTAGAAAAGCTAACAGGTATAATGAAGTCTTTACATACAGAACACTCATCTGTAATAAACTGATTTCTAAAGTGTACTTATTTGTTCATCTTTATTATTACTTTATAGAGGTATATATATATATATATATATATGTAATATATATGTATTTTAAAGACATTTATATGTATATTTATACATATTTATAAATGTTTATGTTATACATAATTTCATAGTATTTAGTGAAACTACTGCACAAATGTTTGAATAAAGTCATTACTGGTGCACAAAATTAATGGTATTATCAGCTACATCTGGTCTTCTTCAAGTAAATACTTGTTTTTTTAATAAAAAATATTTGAGATTGGTAATCTTATTAATGTAGGGAAGCCTTTCTGGAATTGATTCTGTATAATAAAAAATAAATACAAAGCGGTGAATAATTGGGTAAAATGCAACCATGTAAGGTTTATTTACCCATTTATCTATTCTTTCAATCAACAGATATTTTTAAGTGCTCATTTCCCTGTCACTATTGCTAGATCATGGGAAAACAATAAATGTAAAAAAAATAAATGTTTGTAAAGGTCAGAAGAGTTCTCATATTTTGACTTAGTTTTGATTTAAAGGTAGACTAAAAGTCTTATGAAATAGTCAAAGGCCAAAGTAAAAATAAAAGAAATCACTGGCAGTTCTGAACAAAGGAAAATAGGGAAATAATGAATACACATAAATATAATCTAGTAGAACAAAAATTTTTTGGAGGACAGTGAAGGAAAGAAAAAGAAGGAAAAAAATAAAATTACTACCTAATGTGTGCCAACTGTGCATATATTCTGGTAGGCTCAATAATTTGTGCTTCTAAAACAATTTTAAATACTATAAACATATGAGAATATTTAGTGACATGCTTGAAGGATTTACAAATTCAAAATGACATTAAACAACTCAGCCAAATTCCAATCTTAATTTGCTACATCATAAAAACATCTTACAATGTCTATAAATACATCCTTAGTTCTCACAGGGTCACCCTTCAGTTTATAATTTACTATGTTTCAGTTACTATTTACTGCCCATATGATGCTTTTCAAATAATAACAAGGTAAATATCTCACATGTCCCAGTTAATATCTAATTATTTTGGAGTAAGCTTGCCTTTAGGCCATATCCTTTCCCTTCTAGATCAACTAAGTCATCCTGTTACATACTGAGTTGCATGACCTGTTCTACTGAACGTTACAATTGCAAATACCATGGCATTGTATGATTTGTCAGTTACAGGGGAAAAAAAAAATGCTGTACACTGATCCAAATTCAGCGGTACATTCGTTAAGTGTTCACAGTATTTCAGGGATCCACGGCAACTCATCAAGAACTAACATCTTAAACTGAAGGATGTCTCATTTAACTCACCAGCAACCCATTGAATAATCATCACCATTTTTACAGACGACTAAAAAATTCCAACTTTATGGAAGGTAGGATGAATTGTGTGGAAACAATAGGGTGGAAGGCTTAAACTTTTTTGTGCTTTTTTTTCTCCATAAGGAAAATAGGAAAACAGATTCACACGTGCATGTGTACATTCACTCACACATGTGCTACTTTTCAAGATTCAGAGGAATTAGAACATGAACATACAAAAAAGAAAATCTGACAAAGAGTAAATACACTTTTCTGTGTGCGTGTGAGAAAAAGGAACAAAATATTTCCCTTTCCTGCAAATCTTTGTTTCTGGAGGGGAAAAATACGTATATTTACACTATGTCAGATTTGCTTTTGTGTATGTTCATGTTCTAATTCTTCCAAATTTCTGTAGGTAGCACGTGTGTGCCTATGTGTGTGTGTTCCTAATCTGTTTTCCCAGTTTCCTTATAGACAGAAAAATGCACAAAAAACCTAAGAGAAATTAACAGGTTTAATTTCAGACTGAAACTTTTTCCCCCAGTATACCAGGAGATGGTTGAATAATTTCCTACACAACATAGAAGTCATCATATATGTTGAAATATGAACACATAAGTACTGTCCCCTTGCTTTACCAATAAAGTAGTTGGTCTCATATGGCTAAACCAGGAAGCATAAAATGAAATACATATTCATATATCCTCTATTTACTAATTTATAAGGCAGGCATTGAATATTTAATATCAGTATGAATTAATAGAAAAGCTATAATGCCAACAGAATGGATAGGCTATGCTGGAACTAGTCTTCATTTGCCTATCTCTCTCACAGCTATCTATCTGCAGAAATGTAACAGATAAGGACTGGGATTTTAAAAGGCTTTACATTTTCTTCAGCTCAAGAGACTCTAATCAAAAAGCATCTGTCCAATATCCAAGATTTTCATCACATAGCATTATCTAAAATGTTGGATTACTTGCTAGGGAATCAGTGCAAAGGAGTGATACCGTATTTTTAAATCAAATACCATCTGATTTCAACCTAAAAGAAATTCTAACACAAAGTTCAAATGGCTCTCACAAATTTAATTAGAGCACCTCATTTCCTTAAATCCCTAACTTAGGCTGTTGGACTGACAAATGATATGGGCATATTCACGAAGAGTTTTCCTGGCAGGAAGTGGGAAACAACCTTGGTTAAAGTTGCAAAGGACAACAAATAGAACAGAAACCATATGCTTGACACACATTTTCTGTAAATACCAAAGATTTAAACCAAAATGGGAAGACTGCAGCTGAATATTTCACTTTGGGCCTCTAACTGTGGCATCTGTGTGCTGAAGGCTTCCACTCCAGACCACAGATTTATTTGCCATGTTTGAATCTCTAAAGATTCCTCTCTGTGATTCATTTCTCCCTCAACCACTCTGCAGAAAACTAAATTCTCTCCTACTTGCTACAGAAAGTTTTATCAACAATACCACCACAGTAGAGAGATTATTGCTTTCAGCTGCATGGGCAGATGTAGGCACACTCATGTCTAACTTGCTAATTGAATAGATCTATAAATTATCTATGAGTCACAAATAGACATCCTGCAAAAGAAGTAAATGGCATGCTTGAATTAGCTCTCCATTTCTCCTCAATCTTTTACATTTTTAAATTTCACATCCTAGGAGCATATCACGTTGCTGTTACTTCTGGTTTTGCTTTTTGGTTTTTTTTTTTTTTACTCTCTTCAGTTTTTTAAAAAGAATATATTTCACTTGTGTTTGCAATTTTACTTTTAAAGTGAAAACTATTTTTCTTTAAAATCGATGTTACAGAGATATGTGCTATACTGTGTTGGTCGTAATATTATGTATTACTGCTTGAAAGTATTCTTAAAATATTTTGTAAAATATCCTATTATTGCTTGTAAGTATTCTTAAAGTACTCTGTAAGAAAAATACCTTGCTGTCATAGAGATTCAACTTCCATTTTTACAACAGTTGATTCTCTGATGTTTCAAGATACTTTCTTAGATAAATACTAATATTGTCTGAAATTTAGGGAGCCATATTTGAATTTTATCTTTGGGGAAACTGCAATATAAAGATTGATTTGGGCTACAGTCTCAGACTTTTATATGGTTAGATTGAATTCCATACACTAGGCATACAAATTTCCTTCAATGCCCCGTGTTTGAACCTGTTGTCTAGTTAGTATAGTGTGATAGGGGGTTTGAAAAAAAGGCAGGGGTGGAGAAAGGTTGAATAGTTCACTTGTCTGCCACCAAACTCCAATCTTGACTTCATTACAGAATTTTTTCACCTAAAATCAACGTCCTCAAAATTCTACTACTGTGCCTTACTTAAGACAAGTAATTGTTTATATATGGAAGTAAGACCATCACAGTTAGAAAAATTACATTTGAGACACATAAATTTTTCAGTTATTGCCAAACAAGTTCAAATGAGTAACTTAAGCTCCCTGAAATGTACTTTTTGTATCTATGAAAGGGCACAAATAATGGCCAGCACCTAGTTCAAATCCTGGGACTTTGTGTGTAATTCAGAAATGTTTTCTTACAGATTTCCTTCACAGAAACAGTGTAAGAAAAAAATGACTGTAGATTAATGCACTTGGTACAGTATAAAGAATGTGAACATAGCAATTTTGGAAGTTGTATTAACATATGCTGCTTTGTTATAATATTTGACAACTAGAATAGGATTGTTTTGATGGAAGAAGACTTAACTGTTACCTAGCCATCGTATATAGACTACCTCATGTTATCCTCCAAAAACCTTTTAGTGAATAAAATATTTTCCACATTTTAGAAGTGAAGAAAATAGAGGTTACTTACCAAGTTTGCATAGCTAAATAATAGTCATAAATTTACATTTAAAATGCAGGCCTGGAGAGAGGAAAAGATGGTGGGGTGAGTAGTGTGGTGGAAATCTCCTCCCAAAACCACATATATTTTGAAAACCCAGCAAATACAACTATTCCTAAAAGAGTAACCAGAAATAACTGAACACCAGCTGGTCTACATCTGAGAAAAGTCAACATCTCACAGAAAATGGTAAAGTACAAAGCTGTGACCCAGCGGGACCCGAGCACTCCCCCCACCCCAGCTCACCGGTAGGAGGAAGAGAATCAGAGCGGGGAGGGAATGGAAGCACAGGACTGCTAAATACCCAGCCCTATTAATCTGCCCTGGGAGCACAGACCCACATTGCATGGTGCTCCGGATATTAGAGGAGCGGAAAAGCAAAGTCTGAGACTAAGACTGCAAACAGGTTCCCACAACCAGCTGCCCTTGGACAAAAGAAAAGCAGGTGCTTTAGAAGTCTTAAAGGGGCAAGGGTTTAACCGGTGGACAAAATCGTTGTGGTACACTCAGTCCAGAAGGCTGGGAACTTTCAGGAGCTTCAGGCACCCTATCCCCCTGGTTGGTAATGCAGCCCCAAGGCCCCTCACTGCAATTAAAAGCCTACCACTCCTCCCTCCATGCAGGCACTTGCATGCAAACTGGCTGTACCACCATTGCCGGAGGACAGCCCTACCTACAGCAACTACACAACTTAACAGAAAAGGTTCTCCCTGCATGTGGCTAACCAGCCGAGACCCAGAGGCTGCAACCTGTGTGCAGTTGACCATCACAGACAGCAGAGGTGGGCGCTGAGAAAGGGAGCCATGAAGGGGCTTTATTGTTGTGGCAGAACATGCTGCACTCGCCAACACCTTAGGCCATCCCAAGGGCTGTCTCACCCACAGCAGTTTAGGGGATTAACCCAGAGTCTGCTCCTTGAGGTCGGTTGATGGGCACAGACAGAGGAGATGGGCGCTGAGACCGGGAGGCACAAAAGGGCTTTGTCCTCGCAGCAGACATACATGCTGCATGCCTGCAACCCCTGCCATCACCCTACATCAACCCAAGGGCTGTCCCATTCATGGCAGTTTAGGGGATTAACCCAGGAGCCACTCCCTGTGTGCGCTAAACCTGCACAGACAGCAGAGACAGGCACAATGATGGGAAAGCAGGAACGGAATTTGTCCACCCAGCTGACATATGCGCCACTCAGAAGTGAAAAAATCCAATTGCTCCAGGACTATGAAAAGGCAGAAGAAACTTCTTCAATCAAAAATCCCTCAAACACCAGAAAGAGGGCTTGGTGAGACTGTAATCACCAATATTCCTGAAAAAGAGTTCAAAATAAAAGTCATATGCTTGCTGATGGAGCTACAGAAAAATATTCAAGACCTAAGTGACAAATTCAGGAGGGAGATAACAGAAGTGAAATAAACAATGGAGGGATTTAAAAGCAGATTAGATGAGGTGGAGACTGTTAATGGAAAAGAACTCAGAGAATAGGAATACAGAGAAGCTGAGGCAGAGAGAGAAAAAAGGATCTCTAGAAGTGAAAGAATTTTAAGAAAACTGTGTGACTAATCTAAATGGAACATTATTTGCATTACAGGAGTACCAGAGAAGATGAGAGAGAAAAAGGGATAGAATGTGTCTTTGAAGAAATAATTGCTGAAACTTCCCCAATCTGGGGCAGGAAACACTCTCCCAGGCCATGGAGGTCCAAGGATTTCCAACACAAGGGACCGAAGGACAACACCAAGACATATAATAATAAAAATGGCAAAGATCAAAGATAAGGTCAGAGTATTAAAAGCAGCCAGAGAAAAAAAAGATCACCTACAAAGGAAAACCCAAAAGGCTATCATCAGACTTCTCAACAGAAACCTTACAGGACAGAAGGGAATGGCATGATATATTCAATGCAATGAAACAGAAGGGCCTCGAACCAAGAATACACTACCTGGCAAAATTATCATTTAAATTTGAAGGGGGGATTAAACAATTTCCAGATAAGCAAAAGTTGAGGGAATTTACCTCGAACAAACAATCTCTGCAGTGTATTTTAAAGGGACTGCTCTAGACGGGAGTGCCCCTAAGGATAATTGGCTGTCACCAAAGAAAATGAAACTACAGCAGAGAAAGTAGACCAACTAAATACTAACCAAATGCAAAATTAAATCAGCTACACACAAAGTCAGTCAAGGGATACACAAAAAGTACAGAATATGACACCTAATATGTAAAGAGTGGAGGAGGAAGAAAAAGAAGGGAGAAAAAAAAGAATCTTCAGATTATGTTTATAATAGTATAATAAGGGAGTTAAGGTAGACTGCTAGATAGTAAAGAAACTGCCCTTGAACCTTTGGTAACGACGAATCTAAAGCCAGCAATGGCAATAAGTACGTATCTATCGATAATCACCCTAAATGTAAATGGAATGAATGCACCAATCAAAAGACAGAGTTACAGAATGAATAAAAAAGCAAGACGCAAATATGTGCTGCCTACAAGAGACTCACTTCAAACTCGAAGACATACACAGACTAAAAGTGAAAGGATGGAAAAAGATATTTCAGGCAACTAACAGAGAGAAAAGAGCAAGTGTTGCAGTACTGGAATAAGAAAAAATAGACTTCAAAACAAAGAAGGAACAAGAAACAAAGAAGGACATTACATAATGATAAAGGAGTAAGTCCAACAAGAGGATATAACCATTATAAATATATATGCACCCAAACCAGGAACACCTACATATATGACACAAATACTAACAGAATCAAAGGAGGAAATAGAATTCAATGCATTCATTTTAGGAGACTTTAACACACCACTCACTCCAGAGGACAGATCAACCAGACAGAAAATAAGTAATGACACAGAGGCACTGAAAAACACATTAGAACAGATGGTCCTAACAGACATCTATAGAACACTCCACCCAAAAGCAGCAGGATACACATTCTTCTCAAGTGAACATGGAACATTTTCCAGAACAGACCACATACTAGGCCACAAAAAGAACCTCAGTAAATTCAAAAATATTGAAATTCTACCAACCAACATCTCAGATAACAAAGGTATAAAACTAGAAATAAATTGTACAAAGAAAACAAAAAGGCTCACAAATATATGGAGGTTTAACAACATGATCCTAAATAATCAATGGATCAATGACCAAATTAAAACAGAGATCAAATAAAATATGGAGACGAATGACAATAACAGCACAAAGCCCCAACTTCTGTGGGACACAGCAAAGGCAGTTCTAAGAGGAAAGTATATAGCAATCCAGGCCTATTTAAAAAAGGAAGAAAAATTCCAAATGAATAATCTAAATTCACAATTAATGAAACTGGAAAAAGAAGAACAAATGAGGCCCAAAGTCACTAGAAGGAGGGACATAGTTAAAATCAGAGAAGAAATAAATAAAATCAAGAAGAATAAAACAATAGAAAAAATTAATGAAACCAAGAGCTGGTTCTTTGAGAACATAAACAGAATAGATAAACCTGTAGCCAGACATATCAAGACAAAAAAAGAATCTACACACATAAACAGAATAAGAAATGAGAAAGGAAAAATCACTATGGATACCACAGAAATACAAAGAATTATTAGACAATACTATGAAAAATCATATGGTAACAAACTGGATAACCTAGAAGAAATGGACAACTTTCTAGAAAAAATACAACCTTCCAAGACTGACCCAGAAAGAAACAGAAAATCTGAACAGACCAATTACCAGCAATGAAATTGTATTGGTAATCAAAAAACTACCCATGAATAAAACCACCAAACCAGATGGCTTCACCGCTGAATTTTATCAGATATTTAGAGAAGACATAATACACATTATCCTTAAAGTTTTCCAAAAAATAGAAGAGAGGAAATACCTCCAAAGACACTCTATGAAGCAAACATTACTCTAATACCAAAACCAGGCAAAAACACCACAAAAAAGAGAAAATTACAGAACAATATCCCTGATGAACATAGATGCAAAAATACTCAACAAAATATTAGCAAACTGAATTCAAAAATACATCAAGAAGATCATATATCACATTCAAGTGGGATTCATCCCAGGGATGCAAGGATGGTACAACATTCGAAAATCCATCAATATCATCCACCACATCAACAAAAAGAAGAATAAAAACCACATTATCATCTCCATAGATGCTGAAAAAGCATTTCACAAAATTCAACATCCATTCATGATAAAAACTCTAAACAAAATGGATATGGAGGGCAAGTACCTCAACACAATAAAGGCCATATATGACAAATCAACATCATACTTAATAGTGAAAAGCTGGGTCTGTCAAATTTATGCCTCATAGTGGAATGGCAGGTTCCTTTTTAAAAGGGAAGCCAAATTACAAAGTCCCATAGCATCCATACTCAGTCACAATGTCCTGTATGCCACTATGTTCTGTAGCGTTAGATCAAATTCTGAGCACTACATTTTGCATAAGATAAAGGTAAATGAGAATGGCTACGTAGAACTGAAATCAAAGTAAGAAAGGAATGAAGAAATAAGAGATATTTAATCAAAAGAAGAATTAAGAAATGTCTGATAGTGCCCTGAAATTCAGTATTAGTGAGTGGGAGGAAAAAAGAACATACTTTTCATACATTAAAGCAAGATCCAGTTCCATCAAAAAGTGAACTTTGTAACTATGAGTGTTGTAGAATAATGATGGTCTAGTCTGAAAAATAGTGAGGTCCTCAGCCCTAGACATACTCAAGCAGAGGTCAGCTCACTCCCTCCCAGGAAGGTCGCATATGGGAGAGCTGGACTGAGAAAGGCTGGTCCAGGGGCCTTCCACTTTTAAATTCAATGTTGTTCTATGAGTTTTCTAGACTTGGCTGCTGCAGAATTTAGGGAAAGTTTCACTCCCCCCCACACTATTATTCTCTTTATGAGAACTGAACAACTACAAGAGAAGCTTTTTGTAGGCTGTCACTGAACACCTGAAACTAAAGTGAATGCCACATTATGCAGTCATGAATTACATCTCATGAGATTAATAGGAAGAAATAATTGATGTCATTCTTTGTGCTCCATGTGCTTTTATGTATGTGATCTTATTGGTCCTCAGGGAATTTCTCTAAAGTAAGATGAAGGGCAGGTATTCTTCCTTATCCTCATTTTGAAAATAGCAAAATGAATAGGGAGAGGGTATGACTGGCTCAGAGTTCTCTGTAAGTCAGGGGTATAACTAGAAAATAGAAATCAGGATTCCTATCCCAAGATATTAAAAGTGGACAGTTATAAAGTTGTTTCTCAAGATCTGTAAACTTAAAACACAAACAAACAACCCAAGAATGACACGAGAAGGAGCAGCATTCACCCCGTGGGCTCTAGACCACTCTCAGGATGAACTTCCATTAGCCTCTTTGTGAAGTGTAACTGCATGGAGGTTGATGTTGCAATGCGACTCTGGGGGTTTAATAGAAATGCCCACTAAGTCCCAGAATGTAAAGCAATAAAATCATGATCTCTCCTCTGAGTCAGGATGGCAGAATAAATTAAATGGTGAGCCAGAGAAATAGCTTGCCGTATGACTTGACCTGGTGAAACAGAGATGCCATTATTATCACTAATTAATATTTGATCACCCATCATGTATGAGGTGTTGCTTCATTCAACCAAATAGAAAATAATAGAACTGAGCAGATAGAAGATGGCAGGCCTTGGTAGGGGGAGAAAAGAAGAGAAGGAAAGAAAATGGGGGGAAAAAAGAATAACTTCATTGGAAGTGGAAAGACTGGGATTTTTATTGTCTGTGACCTTGAATCGTTTACTTATTAACTTATTATTGACCTATTAACTTAATTAAATCTATTTCATAAAATAAAGTGTGAATTAATAAATGATTGAGTCCCATCTAGTTCTAAGGGTCTCTTAGTGATATAACTCTCATCATTATACTTTTACATTTTGAAAACTCATTTTCTTGAACTACTTCACCTTGACTGACAGGCTACTGAGGATGTAATTTGCAATATCACCCCTATTTAAGCTCCTTCATACAACCATATCCTGTGTTTTAGTTAACAGTGAGGATCCTTTAAGCTTAGGGCAAAACAAAGAGATTATTTTCTAAGGTATACTTTGGTATAGATTGGTCTTGCTTAAAAGATGTTAAGGGATACAACCATATGAATAGACTAATGAAAAACTAGGCTTCAAGCAGATCTGGAGCCAGGTAAAGCAACTTGAGATTGGAGGATGTACTCATTTGTCTTTCGGAAATATGCTAGAGGCACTGAAAGTCATAATCATAGCCAAATTCTAGTGAGATATCACAGAAATATAAATACCTATAATATCCATGACAGTAAATAATACAAAACTAAACAATTGTTTTATATTATTGTGGAAAACACAGTAAGTCAGGAGAAATGGGTTTCAGTGCCAAAACTGTCATTCACTTAATGAGTCATTGGACAATTTTTTAGTACAATTTTTGAGCACCCTCTGTAAGCCAGGAAATTTTAGAGGATGGGATATGAAAGAACAATGACTAAAAAAAAAGGTTTTGCTTAATGTTTAGGAGACAAATGGGTCTTTTTTTTTCTTACCTTTTAAAGTAAAGATAACTTCTGATTTCCTCTCTGACATATAAAAATCTTGGAAGTTGTCACTCCCGTCCTAATACCTATAAAAAGCTGAAAACACAGGTAAACAACTCTTAGATCCAGCAGAGAACTGAGGTCACAGGGCCAACCACAACCCCAAAATTGGAGAGGTGGATACACAAAATCACGACTCATCCGGAGCTCAGGCACAGAAACAAGCTGCTAGAGACAGTACCGCCAGGAACACTTAAATGATAACAGACAAATTCCAGGAGGCTTAGTGCAGACTGGCTTGGGAGTTACAGATGTCACTATAATGATTAATATATTGTTGTCAAGGGAGAGTAAGTGGGTAGGAGTTCAGTATTATGGTGGCATAAGATGTCCCTTAGTTTTGTCCCCACTATCTCAAAAACAAAAATTTAGCATCCATTCACAAACAAAAATGTCACTGAAGGAATTATGGGATCCAGCACCATAGCCAAGGGAATGGGGAGTCGTCAAGCCCACCTATGCATCAGGTAATAGGCAGACAGATCTTTGTACTGGCTGTGGCTCTGCAGGAACCTGTGATCAATTCCAGACCCCCTCTGTTGAGGCCTAGGGACACCTGGAGAAAACTGACTTGGGCAGTCACCCACAGAGAGGAAAGCCTTTCTGGAAGTCCAGGTTTACAGAGGAGAACTTCCAGCAAAAATATACAGGTTTAGATGACTGGAATGGGTGACAGGAACAGCCTGACTTTGCTTACATCACCACTCCCTCAAGGCAGGCAAGTTTAGGGATGAGACCTTCTGGGTTGTTTTTTTCTCCCAGAGGGAAAGAGAGAGCAGGTGAGTGCCTGACTTCCCCAGCTATATAGATGCATTTCTCTCTCACAGCATCTAAAGTACTAAATCTGGAGCTCCATGAATGTGAGGTAGGAGGAGAGTGGGAGAGCAGCAGAAAGGCATTAAGGGACATGGTTCTTGATGACTGTATTGTGGAATCCATCAGGAAGCCTACCCTCAAGCCTCTGGGAAATCCTCACCTGAAAATCTCCTCAACTGGTCTACAGGGACTCCTAGAAACCCAAGAACCTCACACTTCCCCTGCTCTGAAGCATGCTCCCAAGGCAACAGCAAGAGTGAGCTTTTGGCTAGAGAGCATATGCAGGAAGCAGGCCAGGGTCTGTGAGCCAAGGAGAAACCAAATTCGAGGGGTAGAACTACCTTCAGGAAGAAAGTAAAGGCTGTCTGGTGCAAAGTAGGATTGAGAGAAGACATACAAGCTTAAGGATTCTGACACATGAAGGAGAAGAAAATGTGGAGGTATCCATACAAGGTGTGAGGAAGCCTCAGAACCACTAGCAGAACTGACAGAAGGGATTTCTCCCTTGAAGGCAGTTAGTGAAGATTAGAGAAAGCGACTGCAACTCTAAATGTGAAAACACCAATGCAAAACTTCAAAGGACATGAAAAACCAAGGAAACACAATGCCATCAAAAAATCAAAATAATCTCCTAGTAACCAAACCCAAAGACTTGGAGATCTATGATTTACCTAACAAAGAATTCAAAATGGCTGAATAAGGACAATAAAGGAGCTATGAGGAAACACAAAAAGATAATTTGATATAATCAGGAAAACAATACACAAACAAAATGAGAAATGTAACAGAGATAGAAATCATAAAAAATAAGATTCTGGAGCTAAAGAATTCAGTGAATGAAATGAAAAATAAAAAAATACATCATCCATCGATAGCAGAATAGATAAAATAGAAGAAAGGGGCCAGTGAGTTAGAAGATAGAAAGTTTGAAATTATCCAGAAGAAAAAAAAGAAATAGAAAAACAATGAAGAAAGCCTAGGTTATGTATGTGATACAATCAAAAGGACCATATGCAAATTAATAGAGTTCCAGAATAAGAGAGGGAGAAGGGGACAGAAAGACTATTTAAAGAAATAATGTCTAAGAACTTCCTAAACTATAGAGAGAGTTGGATATCCAAGTTCATGAGGCTAATAATAGATCACCCCATAATTTCAATCCAGAAAGATCTTCTCTAAGAAACTTTATAACATAGCTGTCAAAAAACAAAGATCTTAAAAGTAGCATGAGAAAAGAAGTCTAAAACCCATAAAGGAAGCCCCATTAGTCGATCAGTAGATTTCTCAGCAGAAAACTTACAAGCCAGGAGAGAGTGGGATGATATATTTAAAGTACGAAAAGAAAAAGCTGCCAATCAAGAATATTGTATCTGGCAGAGGTATCCTTCAGAAATCAGGGAGAAAGAAAGACTTTCTCAAATAAACAAAAGCTGGGAGAATTCATCCTAAATGCTTAAAGGAGTTTTTAAGGTTGAAATGAAAAGATGCTAATTGGTGGCATGAAAACATAAAAATATACAACATACTAATAAAGGTAAAAATACAGAAGGCTCAAATATTAAAATATGGTGATGCATTAACCACTTACAGTATAAAGTTAGAGGACAAGAGTATTAAAATATCTATAGCTGCTATTATTGGTTAATAAACACAAAATATGAAAAGTCAATTGTGACATTAAAAACATGAAATAGGGAGTAAAAAGGTATAGTTTCTGTATGTGATCAGAATTATCTGCATAAAATAGTCTGGTATATCTATAAGATGTTTTATGTAAGCCTCACAGTCAACATAAAACAAACACTTGAAGTAGGTTCAACAAAAGATGACATCAATCAGAGCACACAACTATGAAAAAATCACCAACACACAAAAAAAAGGCAGCAGGAGGGAGTTATAAAATATCCTCCCAAAACCCTCAGAAGATGTCCTGGGTAAGGACTGAATCAGTAACCTAAAATCTCCTAACAAAGAAAAGCCCAAAACAGTTGGTTTCACTAGTGAACTGTACTAAATATTTAAAGAAGAATTAATTTTCTAAAGGCCAATCTAACCTAAAAAAAATTAAAGAGGAGGGATATCTCCCAAACTCATTTTATAAGGCCATGATTAACCTGACACCAAAGCCAAATAAAGAAACTAAATAAAAGTATAGAGTAATATCTCTGATAAATTAAGAAGCAAAAAGTCTCAAAAAATATTAGCAAACAATTCAGCAGTATGTAAAAATGATCATACACCTTGCTGAAGTCTACCTCTGGAATGCAAGAAGAATATAATATTCAAATCAAGAAATATGATACACCATATTAATAGTATGAAAGATAAAAATCATATAATCATCTCAATATAGGCAGGAAAAGCATTTGAAAAAATACAACATCCTTTCATAAAAACTCTCGACAAATGGGTATAGAAGAAACATCCTATAACAAAGAAAAGGCCATACATGACAAGCCCACAGCTAACATAATATTCCATGTGAAAAGTTGCAGGTTCTTTCTCTAAGAACAGAATCAAGATAAGGGGATGCTCACTCTCATTACTCCTATTCAACATAGTACTGGAAGTCTTAGCCAGAGAAGTCAGGCAAAATAAAGAAATAAAGAGCATCTAAGTCAGAAAGGAAAGAGTAAAATTTTGTTTGCAGGTGATATAAAGTTATCTATAAAAATATCCTAAAGACTTTACCAAAACATTATTAGAATTAATCAACAAACTGAATAAAATTGCAGGATACAAAACAGACCTGCAGAAATTAGTAGCAATTCTGCACATAAACAATGAAATATCTGAAAAATAAATAAAACAATCCCATTCACAATAACATCAAAAACAATAAAATACTCAGGGATAAAGTTAACCAGGAGGTAAAAGATCTGTACATTGAGAACTATAAGACACTGATGTAAGAAACTGAACACAAATAGTAAGATATCCCATGATTATGGATCAGAAAAATATTGTAACAGTGTCCATATTACCCAAAGCCACCTATGGATTCAAGACAATCCCTGTCAAAATTCTAAAGACATTTTTCACATACGTAGAAATACAAGCCTAAAATGTGTATGGAACCACAAAAGACCTCAAATAGCCACAGCAATCCTAAAAATAAAAAACCTGGAGGTATTATGCCACCTGACCTCAGTCTATATTACAAAGGTATAGCAACCTAAACAGTATTGTGCTGGATAAAAACAGACATGCAGACTAATGGAAAAGGATCATGAGTCCATAAATAAACCCAGGCCTATATGATCAATGTTTGAAAAGGAAGCCAAAAATACTCAATGAGAAAAGAAGGCCCTCTTCAACAAATTGGGAAAATGGATGACCACATGTGGAAAAATGAGATGGGACCTTCATCCTATACCATTCACAAAAATTAATTTTAAGTGGATCAAAAACTAAACAATAATACTGAAAACTATAAATCTCCTAGAAGAAAACATATGGAAAAACATTTTTGGCATTAGTCTTGGCAACATTTTTTTAAATATGACACCAAAAGTGCAATTGACAAAAGCAAAAATCGAAAGTGGGACTACACCTACTGAAAAGCTTTTGCATTGAGAATAAACCACAAAATGAAGAGGTAATATGGAGTACAAAGGAACCGGATAGACATTTTTCCAAAAGAGACAGTCAAATGGCCAACACGTACACAGAAAGATGCTCAACACCACTAATCATCAGTGAAATGCAAATCAGGACAATGTCAACTCACACCTGTTAGAATGGCTATTATCAAAAAGACAAGAAATAATTGCTGGCAAAGATGTGGGGGAAAGGAACCCTTGTGCTCTATTGGTACAAATGTAAATTGTTCCAGTCATCATGGAAAACAGTGTGACGGTTCCTCAAAAAAATTAAAAATAGAATTACCATATGATCTAGCAATCCCATTTCTGAGTATACATCCAAAGGAAATGAAAACAGGAATTCAAAGGGATGTTTGTACACCTATGTTTATTGCAGCATTTTTCACGATAGCCAAGAAACAACATGTGTCAGATAGTGACTGAGTGTGAAAAAGAATATGACACGTAAAAAAAAAGTGGGAAACAAAATTTCTTTAGAACAGGAAATATTAGCACTTTCTCTCTTCAAAAATAACAGTAGCCATAACAAAAGAATCGTATCCAGATATCTTAATGTACAGAAGCAGAAAATAGCCAGCATCAAAAAAGGAGGCAAGAAGGAGCCCATGCGCTGTTCTTACTCCAGAAAAAATTGCTTCTTCTCCAGCTTCACACTGACATTCGCAAAATTTAAGATAGAATTCAAGAGCTACAAAAGGAAGAAGAGGGTGGGCGAGGAGCAGAGAGCTGGGAGCTAAGGAAACAGCCACTCTTTCCTCAACTTCCACCTTGCCAGTTGTGAAGGTCTCAGAATTCTACATTCTCTTGGCAAGAAATCTAGCTTTTTCCCCTCTTCTTACATATGGCTTCACTTCCACTCTTTATGTTTCTTTTACCTGATAAGATGAAAAATTTTTTTTGTATCAGCTATCCTCGGCTATTTATATATCCACATATAATTCATGTGCAAGTCTGCACATTCCCAATTTTCACCCATCTCCCAATTCCTCTCCAATGTCTGAACACTTTCCACTATTCCACTGAGATTCATAGGCCCTAGCCAGCATAATCCCCCAGAGTCTCAACACCTCAGAATGTTTCCTTCTCCTTGCTCTAGTAGAAATTTGATCTTCTTTTGAAGATACTACCACTTCTGGAGTCTACTCAAATACTGAATGCTTTCTCTACAATCCACCCTGAAAACAGAGAGGTTGTCCTTCTGTTGTTGGCAATTTGTATCACTTTCTCTCTCTTTTTTGTGAAAATCTCTACCATAAATCACTCCTCAAAAATTAGGCTCTACCACCCTTACTTATTGAAATCACCTAAAAAACTTAGACCTCGCCTTTTTGTCTTTGAAACATTTAGTTCCTGATTTTTTCTCACTGTCTTCAACATTTCTGTCATATTTTTGGGTGATTTCACTATCCATGTAGATTAATAATTATAGCACTGCTGTTGACTTTTCAAGTCCTTGACATCTTCACTCCAAATAATGTTGACTTTAATTACTTCAACCATTCATTTCCTAGGCATACCCTAGATCCAGTCATTACCAATAACTGTAACCCTATAACAATCTCATTACTCTCTAATGCCTCATATCTCCAGTTCATGGATTCTAGGACACGAGTGGCATCAAAATCCATTCATATTTATCAAATTTTCATTTATTCTCAATCCCTTAATGTCTCTGTTTTTCTTATCCTAGATAGATCCCACCATCCCACCATCCCATCAAAATAATCCTTTTCATCTTTAACTTTTTCCAACTTTCACTTAATCTCTAACTTTAAATTCAGTGTTTTGTCTATTCTGATTCTGTATTTGTATAATTGAATGGGACTGGAAACCACACACACACTCATATCATGGTATTTTATGACAAACTTCAAGTATTCCCTCAGGGCTGTGAAGAAATGATATAATCTTTCCTAGTCCAGGCACTCAGTCCCCCGGATGACTATTTTAAGCTTTCTCATTTCTACTATAATCCTAACACTTTCCGTTACTTTTTCATTTGAACATTACTTTCCATCTTATTGAGAATAAAGCAAACATTAAAATGTTCACCCCACATCTGTTTACCTACCTACTGTTCTTCCCTCCATTATGGACATGCTATGGGCATGTGAATACCAGTTGCTCTGCTCTGCACTAGATCTCATTGCCATTTGTGTACTCGAGGGCTTTGCAGCAATTTAATACTTTCCCTTTCCCTGCTTCATCAAAGATTTTCTCAATCATTACTATCAGCATACATTATGTTAGTGCATATAAGCTACATTAGCATATAATTTATACATTTGTACATTTTTCTCTCATTAAAAACTCTGTAATAACTGCTATTCTCCCCTTTATCTGTCACACATTTTTATTCTTGAATTTTGAAGCAAAATTCTTTGGTAAAATTATTCATATTAATTGCCTAAAATTCTCTTTATATTCACTCTTTCGAATCCATACCAAAAGACTTTTGCCCTAAATTTTTACCCAAATTCCTCTATTAAATCCAATGGTCATTAAATCCAGTCCTTATCTTACTTGACCTATCAGTAGACATTTGGCATAGTTATGTCTCTTTCCTCCTTTAAGATTGTATTTCAGTTGGATTTTAACGCAAACGCTGTCTCATATTAATTCTACCTCTCTGACTAATTCATCACCGTGATAGGCAGAATAATGGCCCTTCTGAAGATGTCCATGTTCTAGTTCCAGAACCTATGTATATTGTATGGAAAAAAGGACTTTACAGATACAATTAAGTTAAATATCCTGGGATGCACATATTATCCTGGATTATCCATGTAGGTCCAGTCTAATTAAAAGGGTCCCATAAGAGGAGTCAAGAGGGTCAGATCAGGAGATGTGATGGCGGACACACAGGCCAGAGTGATTGTGTTGCTGGTTTTCATCAAGGAGGACAGGGCCATGAGCCAAGGAATGCAAGTGGCCTCTCAGAGCTGGAAAAGGCACTAGATTCTTGCTAGATGCTTCAGAAGGAATGCAACCTGAGGACACTTTGATTTTAGCCCAATGAAGCCTATTTTAAGTTTCTGACCTCCAGAAATCTAAGAAAATTAATTTGTTGTTTTAACCACTAAGCCTGCAGCATCGTTCTTTCATAGCAGCAGAAAACAAATACAAGCATATTCTCCTTTTTGGGTCTCTTTTCTTTTCTTAATGGTGGAGCACCCCAGGAATTTCCTCTTCCTTTCTCCCTCGCCTCTCTACTCCCCTCTACTTTTGCTGTCTTCCCTTCCTTTCTCCCCCTTTCTCTTGCCTCTTCTCCTTTATCTTCATTCACCCTCTTGGTGATCCCCCTCAGGTTCATGGCTTTGAACAATATCTAAATGTCACTCATTTTAGCTTTACTTCCATGCAGAACGTCCCTCCTGTTCTCCAGTCTTCACTAGTTATCACCTCCACTTAACGCTAAAGAACATCCTGAAAATCATGAATTAAAAAAAAAATTTTTTTTGAACAAAACTCACACCTCCACCCTGCCCCTAAATCCTTCCTGTGTCTAATAATGACAGTTTCATTCTTTCAGTTCCTCAGTCCAAAAATTTTATATTCATCCCTGAATCTTTTTTTACTTAAACCTCACATCCAACTTAGGAAATCTAATTTTGTTCTAGTATGTCTAAAATCGCACCACTTTTCACCACGTGCAATGCTACTGTCTTCATCCAATTTACCATCAGTTCTTACCCAGATTACTGCAAAAGACTTCTCCGTTGATCTTCCTATTAATGTCTTTCCTCATCTACAGTCTAATTTCCACATAATAGCTAGAGTAACCCTTGTTCAAAGCAAAAGCCAGTGTTCTCACAGCGATGTACATATATATGTCTCTGACCTCCCAACCACTTCTCAGGTGTCATCTTTATTTTCTCATCCATTTGCTTTATTATTTACTGGGAAATTGGCCCTCTTGCTGTTCCATACTCTTTGAAGGACTGATAATGCATAAGAATACTCTGCCTAGACTCCTCTTTTGTCAAATATCTCTGTGACTCACTCCCTTACCTCCATTAGGTTTTTGTTCAAATACCTATTTTCTCAGTGGGTCTTTCCTTACCACCCTGTCTTAAACTCTAATGTTCCCAAATTGTCACCTCTATCTACTTGTCCTACTTATATTCCCCAATAGCTCTTACCACCATTTCTATACACTATAAGTTTCTGTGTATTAGTTTCTTGCCTATGCTAACCACTAGGATGCAAGCTCCATTAGGCTAAAGATTTTTGTTTCATTTACTGCAATATTGCCAGTGTCAAGAACAGTGACTGGAACATCGTAGGAGCTTGAAAAATAATATTACTCATATTTAAATAAATATATTTTCTGCATATGGCCTGTAGACAATAAATAGAATGAGAATTTGATCAGGGACTAGGTCCCTTTGTAAACCAATTTTATATCTTTCAATAATTAATATATTTATTTATTATTTTTCATTCAAGAAGTATTTATTCATTGGTTACCATGATCAGGTTATGCTGGTAGGCATCAAAATAGAACAGCAAAGAACCAGACTCAGGCTGGATTTTGAAAGATTCCTCCCAGGTAGGGATTTTTTTTTTTAATCACAAAGTGAAGATAATATACTGAAGACTATGGTAAGACCTACAATAAAAACAAAAGTGAGAAAGCTTTATAGGTAGAGAATGATTTATTGAAAAAATATTTTAATCATGATAATGACAGAAAAAGTACTGTTGGACATGTCTCTTCTCTGTGCCTCTATTCAATCTCTAAATCGGTGGCTCTATTTACTCTTCAATTCTTCCCAAGGACAAACAGTCTCTTGGATATTATTAATTTAATTAGCTCCAGAAAAATTAGGTTGCTTATGACCTTAACATATACAAGGCATACCAATTTATTTATATTTAGCCATGATGCAGGTTAATCTTATTTCCTATAGAAAAACAAGATATGTCAAACACTATACAACATAATTATATTGATATGTGGGTCTAAGAGCACTTTTTTCTCTAAATGGATTAAATCACTTCCACATAATATTTTCTGAGATCTAAGATGGATAGAGGCTGCTAGCATCATTGATTTATCTTTTCTTAGACTCACCAGGGCCAAAAATAATACTTCTAACTTAAGCCATCCCTCTTGTAAATATTCATTATCATGCCACAAGTTAGGTGCAGACACAGGACCAATCCATCACTTTTCCTTGAATGTGCATATATCCTGTGGACTGCAAGAAGCAGCATTTTATTTAGATATGGAGGTTGGCATTAGTATTATTGAAACTCTCAATGTTTTTAAGAGCATAATTTAATGTAGTTTATATAGATTTCCTTTATTGTTTTTATCCCCCAAACTTCTAAATATCACATAAAAATACATGGATAATAGGAAAGTATGCATTCATTAAGTTAATAGTGAGAGTCTATAATTGCCAGTAAAACAAATCAGTTAGATTAAATGGTTATGATACACTCATATAGAAAATTAATTCCAACAGTAATAATCATTATTATCTGAAATTCATCATCAAGAGAAAAGCATGTTAGAATACTAAAAAAAAAAACATATTCTGCACATGCTCAAACTCATGGTCTTCCCTCTTTTCCCCTCCATTACTCTAGTCCACTCTAAATGTGCTTCATCTCCTATGGTGAAAGGAGTAATTGTAATATTTCCCATTATTAGACGAGTGCACAAAGCAAGAAAAAATTGTCTCGTATCAAGCTATATAGTAGAAACTGCATTGGGTTAGGAATCTGACTCAGGTATCTGATCCTTTTCTGTCATGTACTAGCTGGACTATCACAAGAAAAATCATTAAATTTGACATGGATTTGATTTCCTTAACTGGAAAATGGGGCTAACTATATCTTTCCTGCTCACCTTAAAACATAATAACAATCTGATGAGATTTTTGTTTTTACAACCATAAAACCATTGAGATGTTCAGCATTTTTTATTGCATCCTTCTAAGCGTCATTATTAATTGCTATTACTTTTCGGATTAATTCAATGTAGTTTAAACAATGCTGCCAAAACCAATCTAGCAATTAACTCTGATTCAGGGGAATATCTGAGTACCCTCGATACATCAAGTGTTCATAGCCTGGTAATTACCACAGTTACTTCTTCCTCATTTTGACCCTTCATTAAGAATGCCACTTTAATTTTGACTTAATGCTTCAATTTCTGTTCTTTCTCTAATCCTCTTCATGGTGATTTCATCGATGCCTATATCTTCCACTATTAACTATTCCGGCTGACCAGGTACTCTGCACAGGGCAACATTCTGATTACAAGGTTTAATTTGTGCAAAGCTAAATTCATTATTTTCCCCAAGCCTTATACTGTTTATGCTTTTTTTAGGCTCAACATCATGGAGTCCTTTTTGGCATCTCTTTCTTCCTCACCTCTTCTACTCCTTGTTCAGGTCTCATTCCTATTCTGGCATGCATTGGCAAGCACTCAGGGATTACCCTCAACGGTAAAATATATCACCAGATTCATGTACAGAGCCTTACTGGCCTAACTACTGGACCCTTCTTAACTGCAGAGATCTGTGTATTTCCTGATTCTAGCACAAAATGTGGTACAAATTATCTGCTCAGCAGATGCCTGATGAACTAATGTACCAATAACAATGATTTCCTTCCAGATTCTTGCTTTAACTGTTGTGTTCATCCTTCTTTATTGTTTTATTTGGTTTTGTTCAGATGGAGCCTTTTCTTTTTATTCAGCCAAACTTTAGTTGAAATCTAGCTCACCTGCATAAACACTTTCTGAACTGGATAAAGCATGCTCTGCTGGTATTAGGGAAGGGCAGAAGGCACATATATGTGTCAAATGATTTTCTGTCAACTTCACACAGTGAGCTATGAATCAAATTCCTGTTTTCTGAAATGCACCCCAAAGTTACATTCACATGAACACACCCTGAATCTTTATTTTTAAGTAACTTTTGTTAAGAAGATATCATTTACATAAAATAAAATGCACACAATTTAGGTGAACAGTTTGATGAGTTTTATGACTTTATACATGCATGTAACCAACCCCATAATGAAAACGTAGAATGTTTGATCACCCCATAGTTGCCTCCTGCCACTTTGCAGTCAACCCTACTTCATTCTTGGCATGAGGCAATCAATGGTCTCTGGACCCCCACCACCAATCCAGACCCAAGTGGAAGACGTCAGGAAGCTGTGGCTCCTGAAATGTCACTCCGGCACTTTGCATTGAGAAAGCTTAACACTGTGCTCACTTTAAAAGTAAAATATTTACCAGTATCCCATCGTTTATTATGGAGCATAAATTGAAAAGTGCTTTCAGAGTTGAGAGATAAATTGGTAAATGGCATATATAATCAATGTCTGTTTAAATTTATAAGAACCTGACAAACGGTTTTGAAAGTGTTCATACCATTTTACTCTATCAGCAATATGTGAGACGTGCAGTTACAACACATTCCCTTCAGTGCTTGGTATTACAGTCTTTATAATTCTAGCCAGTCTCCCAAGGTCTACAGTAGTATCTTGTGTGTGTGTGTGTTTTAAAACTTTTATTCTTTTAGCAATGTTTTGAATTCACAACAAAATTAAGAAGGTACAGGGATTGTCCATATACTCCCTGTCTCCATACAGGCATAGCTCCTCCACTGACAACATCCCCCATGACAGTAGTACGTTTGTTACAAATAATGAACCTACATAGACAGCCATTATCATCCAAGTCCATAGTTTAAAGTTCACTCTAAGTGATATATGTATTATGGCTCTGTACAGGTGCATAATGATATGCATCCATCATTATAGTATCATACTGAGGATTTCAACTGCCCTAAAAATGCCCTGTGCTCTGCATATTCATTCTCGAACCCCCACTCCAAACCCTAGCTAACACTGATCTTTTTACTCTCTCCATAGTCCTGTCCAGAATGTAATATACTTGGAATCATACAATAATACAGTATGAAGACTTTTCAGATATTTTTTTTACTGAGTAATATGCATTTACGTTTCCTCCGTGTCTTTTCATGGCTTGATAGCTCATTTCTTTTTAGCATCGAGTAAATTCCATTGGATGTACCACAGTTTACTTATCGATTCAAGTACTGAGAGGCATCTTGGTTGATTCCAAGTTTTGACAATTATGAATAAGTTGTTACAAATATCTACATGCAGGTATTTGAGTGGACTAAACCTTCAAATCTTTTGGGTAAATACAAAAGAATGCAATTCCTGGATTACATGATAAGAGTATCTTCAAGTTGTGTAAGAAACAAAGTGTCTTCCAAAGAGGCTGTGCAACTTTCCATTCCTGCCAGCAACAAACAAAAGTTCCTGTTGCTCCACATCCTCTCCAGCATTTGGCAGTGTCAGAGTTCTTGATTTTGATCATTCTAATAGGTGCGTAGTGGTATCTCATTATTGTTTCTTCACATTGTACCTTTAATTTGCATTTCTCTGATGGCTAATAATGTTAAGCATCTTTTCATATTTTTATTGGCCTTCACACATCTTCTGTGACATGTCTGTTCAAATATTTGCCCAATTTTTAAGTGGTTATTTTTATTTTTATTACTGAGTTCAGAGAGTTATTTAGATAATCTGGATACCGGTGGTTAGTTGGGTTTAAGGAAATCCAATTTAGCAATATTTCCTAATATAGTTAGTGTGTTTTGTGCCCTAAGAAATAACTGTATACTCAAGTACATTAAAAATTTCAGCTATTTTATCCTTACTAGTTGCACATTTTTAACTTTTATATTTAGGGTTACAGTACTGTTTCAGTATTATACTGAAATAATACAGTTTCACACTGATTTTTGTGTATAATATAAGGTTAGAGCTGTTATCTTTTATTTTTCCATATCTAGATATGCAATTATACTAGTACTTTTTGTTGCAAATGTTACCCTTCCCCCATTGAACTACCTCAGCATTTTATTAATATCAACTGATTGCACATACATGAGTCTATTTCTGAGCTCTCTTTGTTCTTCCATTGATCTATGTCTATTATGTCAATATCATACTGTTTTGATTACTTCAGCTTTAAATTACAGTTCTTTCTTCTCTTCAGAATTGTTTGGATTTTCAAGATCATTTGCATTTTCATATGAAATTTTGACTGTCACTTACTAAAAAAAAGAAGAAAAAGCTCATTGGCATTGAATCTATGGATTGGTTTAAGGAGAATTGTCTTAACTGTATAACATGAAGTCAGGAGCAATGTTTGTAACATTTCAACACTATGGAGTTAACATTAATTGTAATTTATAAGAATTGTGGATTTACTATAGCTATTGGCTTTAGATTTCCTAAAAAAAAAAAAAGGAAGAAAGATATGGTTAGCTCACACCAAATTTAAGTTATGCTGAGAATGCTAGCACATCCATTCTTACAACACTGTTTAAGACTCTGATCTTCTGTGGATTGTACAGATAATTAAAGTATCTAATAAAGCTGAAAGGAGATGTAATACTTATATTCAACAGGTCGCTGATATGAAAATCTCCTTACCAAAGAAGGGTGAGATTGTGAGATATAGAATCTAGATATTTTAATGGAAAAGCATGAGAATCTTAACAGACTTACAGAAGCAGCCCCTGATAATTCCAGAGGAGTCTGAACTTATTACAGACATAATGGATATTGAAACAAGTGCCTCAGAAAGATTATGCTTGGGGAAAAAGATGGTAGAGTAGTATGGCAAGGCAATAACTTCCTCCCATGTACACACTGAGGAAGCAACCACAGTAAACACAACTAACCCTGAAAACAACCTGAAGACTACACATGATGAAAAAGAAAGGACCACACTGGGAAGGGTAAAGGGGGAGAGCCATGAGACTGGGACCCAAGTCCTTCCCCCATCACCATCCACCAAATAACAAGGAAAGAATATGAGAGAGAAAGAAAGGAACAGAGAGGAACTACAAAAACAACCAGAAAAAAATTAATAAAATGGGAATAAGTACTTACCTATCAATAATTACCTTAAATGTAGATGGACTGAATGCACCAAGCAAAAACATAGGGTGGAAGAATGGTAAAGAAATAAGACCCATCTATATGCTGCCTCAAACCTAAAGACATACATAGACTGAAAGTGAAGGGATGGAAAAAGCTATTTCATGCAAATAAAAGGGAGAAAAAAAGCAGGAGTAGCACTACTTACATCAGACAAAATAGAATTCAAAAGAAAGAAAGTAACAAGAGACAAAGAAGGACACTGCACAATGATAAAGCGATTGGTCCAACAAAAGGATATAATAATTGTAAATATCAATGCACCCAACATAGAAGCACCTAAATTCATAAAATAAATGCTAAAAGACCTAAAGGGAGACATAGACAGCAACACAATCATATTAGGGGATTTCAACACCCCACTTACATCAATGGATAGATAGCCCAGACAGAAAATAAATAAGGAAACACAGGCATTCAATAGCATATTAGAACAAATGGACTTAACAGACATATACAGAACATTCCACCCCAAAGCAGGAGAATACACATTTTTCTCAAGTGCACATAGAACATTTTCCAGGATAGAGCACATATTAGGACACAAGAAGAGCCCCAATAAATTCAAAAAGATTGAAATTGTATCAAACATCATTTCAGGCCACAATGGTGTAAAATTAGAAATCAATGACATGAAGAAAAAAAAACCCACAAGCATATGGAGGCTAAACAACATGCTTCTATATAATCAACAGATCAATGAACAAATCAAGGAGGAAATCAAACAGTACATGGAGACAAATTAAAACAGAAAAACAACAGTGCAAAACATGTGGGATGCTGCAAAAGTGGTTCTAAGATGTAAGTACATTTCAATACAGACCTACCTGAAGAAACAAGAATAATCCCAAAGAAACCATCTAAACTCACAATTAAAGAAAATAATGAGTGAGAGACTTCCAGGAAGATGGCGGCATGAGTAGGGTGGCAGAAATCTCCTCCCAAAACCATATATATTTATGAAAATACAACAAATACAACTATTCCTAAAAGAGAGACCAGAAGATACAGGACAGCACTCTGCCGGCATCTACACCTGAGAAGACGCGGCACCCCATGAGGCGGGTAAGATACAGAGCCGCCACCCGGCGGGAAACGAGCACTCCCCCACCCCAGTGCACTGGCGGCAGGAAAGGATTCAGAGCCGGGAGAGGGTGGAAGTAGAGGCCCATGAAATAACCAGCCCTGGTGATCTGCACCAGGAGCGATGACACACATTGTGCGGTGTATCAGAGATTGGAGAGACAGGGGGTGCAGGATCTGAGCCTGGGAATGCACTGGCTCCCTGGGACAAAAGAAAAGCGCGTGCATTTTTTTAGCAGTCTTAAAGAGATAGGGGCCCAATGGAGGTACAGTATCGTTCCAGCACACTCGGCCCAGGATGCTGGGAGTCCTGGGGAATTTCGGACCCCTTGGCTGGCGACTGGGAAAAAGTAGCCCTACTGAGACTTCCCACAGAGATCAACAGCCTCCCATTCCTTCCTGCCCCGGCCAGAGCTACAAAGGGCCCTGCGGAACGGCGCAGCTGCAGCTGCGGAATAGTGGAGCAACATCGCCACCTATAGCATCCTCACAGAATCTACTCCCGGTGGACGTCTTTTTTTTTCTCTTTTCTTTTCTTTTCTTTCTCTTCTCTTTCTTTTCTTTCTTTTTTTCTTTTATTTTAAGTCTTAAAAAGCGCAGCTGACATACGTGGCACCTACCAGTGACCACTTCTATCACCATGAAAAGACAGAGGAATATGGTACAAACAAAGCTTATGCAGACCCAGACACCAGAGAGGGACTCTGAAGGGATGGAAATGCACAATCTTCCTGAAAAAGAATTCAGAATAAAAGTCATAACCATACTGATGGATCTACAGAGAAATATGCAAGAGCTGAGGGAGGAAGTGAGGAAAGACAATGCAGAATGAGAAAAGCAATCAACGGCGTTAGCAGCACAGTGGACGATATGCAAGAGACTGTTAATGGAATAGAAATCAGAGAACAGGAATACAGAGAAGCTGAGGCAGAGAGAGATAAAAGGATCTCTAGGAATGAAAGAATATTAAGAGAACTGTGTGAACAATCCAAACGGAACAATATTCGCATTATAGGAGTACCAGAGGAAGAAGAGAGAAAAAAAGGGATAGAAAGTGTCTTTGAAGAAATAATTGCTGAAAACTTCCCCATGCTGGGAAAGGAAATAGTCTCGCATTCCATGAAAGCCCACAGATCTCCCAACACAAGGGACCCAAGGAAGACAACACCAAGACACATAATAATTAAAATGGCAAAGATCAAAGATAAGGACAGAGTATTAAAGGCAGCTAGAGAGAGAAAAAAGATGACCTACAAAGGAAAACCCATCAGACTATCATCAGACTTCTCAACAGAAACCTTACAGGCCAGAAGAGAATGGCATGATATATTTAATGTAATGAAACAGAAGGGCCTTGAACCAGGAATATTGTATCCAGCACGATTATCATTTAAATATGAAGGAGGGATTAAACAATTTGCAGACAAGCAAAAGATGAGAGAATTTGCCTCCCATAAACCACCTCTACAGGACATCTTAAAGGAACTGCTCTAGAGGGAAACACTCCTAAGGCTAAAAAGATGTCACCAGAGAAAATAAAATCATAGCAAAGAAAGCAGACCATACAAATACTAACTAAAGGCAAAGAATAAAACACCTAGTATATAAAGAATGGAGGAGGAAGAACTTGAAGGGAGAGAAATAAACATCAGACTGTGTTTACAATAACTTAACAAGAAAGTTAAGTTAGACTGTAAGATAGTAAAGAATCAAACCTTGAAACTTTGGTAACCACGAATCTAAAGCCAGCAATGGCAATAAGTACATATATATCGATAATCACCCTAAATGTAAATGGATGGAATGCACCAATCAAAAGACACAGAGTAATAGAATGAATAAAAAAGCAAGACCCATCTATATGCTGCTTACAAGAGACTCAACTCAAACCCAAAGATATACACAGACTAAAAGTGAAGGAATGGAAAAAAATATTTCATGCAAACAACAAGGAGAAAAAAGCAGGTGTTGCAGTACTTGTATCAGACAAAATAGACTTCAAAACGAAGAAAATAGCAAGAGATAAAGAAATACATTACATAATAATAAAGGGGTCAGTCCAACAAGAGGATATAACCATTATAAACATATATGCACCCAACACAGGAGCACCGGCATATGTGAAACAAATACTAACAGAATTAAAGGAGGAAATAGAAAGCAATACATTCATTTTAGGAGACTTCAGCACACCACTCACTCCAAAGGACAGATCAACCAGACAGAAAATAAGTAAAGACACAGAGGCACTGAACAACACATTAGAACAGATGGACCTAACAGACATCTACAGAACTTTACACCCAGAAGCAACAGGATACACATTCTTTTCAAGTGCACATGGAACATTTTCCAGAGTAGACCACATACAAGGCCACAAAAAGAACCTCAGTAAATTCAAAAATATTGAAATTCTACCAACCAACTTCTCAGATCACAAAGGTATAAAACTAGAGATAAATTTAAGAAAGAAAACAAAAAGGCTCACATATACATGGAGACTTAACAGCATTCTCCTAATTAATCAGTGGGATAGTGACCAAATCAAAACATAAATCAAAGAATATATGGAGACTAATGACAACGACACAAAGCCACAACTTCTGTAGGACACAGCAAAGACAGTTCTAAGAAGAAAGTATATTGCAATCCAGGCCTATTTAAAGAAGGAAGAACATTCCCAAATGAATAGTCTAAAGACACAATTGCTGAAATTGGAAAAAGAGGCCCAAAGTCACAAGAAGGAGGGACATAATAAAGATCAGAGAAGAAATAAATAAAATTGAGAAGAATAAAACAATAGAAAAAATCAATGAAAACAAGAGCTGGTTCTTTGAAAAAATAAACAAAATAGATAAATCCCTAGCCAGACTCATTAAGAGAAAAAGAGGATCTACAAACATAAACAGAATCAGAAATGAGAAAGGAAAAATAACAATGGACCCCACAGAAATACAAAGAATTATAAGAGAATATTATGAGAATCTATATGCTAACAAGCTGGAAAACCTAGAAGAAATGGACAACTTCTTAGAAAAATACAACCTTCCAAGACTGACCAAGCAAGAAACAGAAAACTAAACAGACCAATCACCAGTGACGAAATCGAATTGGTAATCAAAAAACTACCCAAGAACAAAACCCCTGGGCCTGATGGATTCACCTCTGAATTCTACCAGACATATAGAGAAGAAATAACACCGATTCTCCTTAAAGTTTTCCAAAAAATAGAAGAGGAGGGAATACTTCCAAACTCATTCTATGAATCCAGCATCACTCTAATACCAAAACCGGGCAAAGACCTCACCAAAAAAGAAAATTACAGACCAATATCCCTGATGAACGTAGATGCAAAAATACTCAACAAAATATTAGCAAACCGAATTCAAAAATACATCAAGAGGATCATACACCATGATCAAGTGGGATTCATCCCAGGGATGCAAGGATGGTACAACATTCGAAAATCCATCAACATCATCCACCACATCAACAAAAAGAAGAACAAAAACCACATGATCATCTCCATAGATGCTGAAAAAGCATTTGACAAAATTCAGTATCCATTCAAAACTCTCAACAAAATGGGTATAGAGGACAAGTACCTCAACATCATAAAGGCTATATAAGACAAACCCACAGCTAACATCATACTTAGCAGTGAGAAGCTGAAAGCTTTTCATCTATGTAAGGTCTTCTAATCTAAGAAGTAGCCTTTAAATGCATTGCCAAGATGGCGCTCGCCAGATGAGCATGGCTTGGTGCCCAGGCATTTTGGTGGGCTATGATGTTAGTCTACCAGTGTTCCAGGTATCTCCCTATTGGTGGCATGAGTCTTCTGCGAACGTGATCAGCTTGTGGACACCGTTTGCTTCCATTATGTGCCTTCCTGCATGAAGACATTGTGACTGCTTGACCTTTATGCTGACTGGCCCATGAATGTTATATATACTCTGCTGTTTCCACAATAAATGAGTTCCTGCTTTGACTGAGCTCATTGTCACGTCTGTTTGTCTCCAGTTCAGGCCTAGGGGCCGGAGGCTGGTGATCGGGCGGACAGTCGGCACTCACCCTTCCCGGTCCTGCCTTCCGGGGCGTGTCTCCCCCTTCCCGTTCTCTCCGCAGGCTCGGAGAGGGCTCGGGGGAGGCTAAAAACCCCGACATTTGGCACCCAATGTGGGGCACGAAAGGATGGACAAAAACCGAAAGTACCGGCAGATCGGGCCAAGCATATCTCTGGGTGAGTACCCCCCCCGAAAAGATGGGGCAGGCAACCTCTAAAGGATGACGAGCCTGCGCTTAAAGTGCTGAGACTTATGCTTAAGAGCTGAGGGTTAGAACTATTAGACCCCCAAGCTGAGAGAGTTTGGACCACCCTTGTAAGGGTGGCACCCTGGCTCCCTGTTGGTGACCTCTTTAATTGGTCCACTTGGGACCATGTGGAGCAACTGGTCTGAAAAGCGGAAATAAATCAAGGGGAAGATCACCCTTTGGGAGTCTACCCCACCTTGTCAGCCCTTAAGGCATGCTTTGGGGGTCCCTGGCCCTCGCCATCCTGCCTAGTGGCCCCACCCAGTCGGGGAACTGAACAACGACCCCCAGAGGCAAGTCATAAGTCACCTTTAAAGGAGGCCCTGCCCCCATCTCTGGAAAGGGAATGGGAATGCTTTGTGGAAGAACGTTTTAAGCAACCCAAGAAAATTTATCCCTCATTGCCTAGACCTGACTCTGACCCTTGGGCTAGCGTAGACCCACCCAAGCCACCAGTTGGGGGGCCTTTAGATCCTGACCCTCCACCTTCCCATTACCAGGCTTTTCCTGTAAATGTTAACCCCGGCGGAAATCGGCCTGCTGCGTGGTATCCCTGGGACCACCAAGACCTCAAGGAATTTAAAAAAGCAGTCTCTGAGGATGGGCCTAATTCTCCTTGGGCCGAAGCCATCCTCCAGGGACTAGCACACCAACCCTGTACCACTCAAGATTGGAAAAGTTTAACCAAGGCAGTTCTCCCCGGTCCCATGTTTCTCAAGTGGTGTGCCTTCTTTAAGGAAGAATGCCACATTCAGGCAGAGAGAAACCAATCTGCCAGTACTCCCATCCCTATAACATTTGGGATGCTCTCTGGGACTAATGATCAGTTTGCTACTGGGCTCCAGCAAGCAGCTATCCCCACTCCTTATCAGGAGCAAGTAAAGGGCCCTGGGGCTAGCGGCTTGGAAAAAGCTAGAGGAAGGCCCTTCCGAGCCACCAATCTCCGGAATTACCCAGAGGGCTAATGAGGATCTCTCCTCCTTTGTATAGGGTTGAAAAAAGTTTATAGCACAAATTCCCCCTGGGCCCCTTGCGGGACCAATTTGTTAAAATGCTAGTTTGGGAAGGGATGACTTCATATCATAAATTAGCCTGTGCTGGATTAAAAGGGCGATCCATGGAGAAATGGATTGTTGCTACTAAAGATGTGGGGACCCAAGCCCACCAGTCACAGGCCCCGGTAACTGCCTTGCGGGAAGGGGCCACCTCCCTGGTGGGGCCTTTAACGTCTGCCCTTTCCCTCCGCCCCCTCTGCCCTTTTGGGGGCGTGACCCCTGATCCAAGAGTCAGAGATGGAGCATGATCCAGGTGAGGCTCGAACTCACAAACTCCGCATTGCTCTGCATGTACTGCTGTGTTAAGTGCCACACACTAACCGATTGTGCCACTGGAGGTCCTACAATGAGCACAAGATCTTCATGATCTTACTCATCTTAATTATAGAGGTTTACATCACAGGTTTCCTTCCATCCCTATCAAGGATTTTAAAAGGATTGTCAGAACCTGCAAATCTTGCCTGCCGTTTTTGCAAGTCCCGCCCCTCCAATCCCCTGGAGTCAACCTGAGAGGCCTCAAACCAAATTGCCTTTGGCAAACTGATGTTACTCACTATGTTGCCTTTGGAAAATTAAAATTTATTTTTGTCTCTGTCGACACCTTTTCGCATGCCTGTTGGGCTACGGCCCACTTGGGAGAAAAAGCCAAACATGCACAAAGCCACTTCTTGCAATGCTTTGCTATTTTAGGGATTCCTCACCAAGTGAAGACCAATAATGGTACGTGCTTCACTAGTAAGGCTCTACAGAACTTCTTTCTCAGATGGCACATAAGCCACACCACAGGGATCCCTTACAATCCCCAAGGCCAAGCAATTGTCGAGAGACATAATAAAACCCTTAAAACCATTACAAAAACAAAAAGGGGGAACAAGCCCCCATGACCAATTAAGAATGGCACTACTCACTCTAAATATTTTAAATTTTTCAAAAAATCAGCCCCTAACAGCTTTTCAAAGACATTGGACTAATCAAACACCTTATACTAAGATTGACATACGCTGGAAAGATCCATTAACAGGGCAATGGCGTGCACCAGATCCCCTCATAAGTTTAGGCAGAGGGTTTGGATGCATATTCCCTATAGGGAACCCAAACCCGATCTGGGTCCCTGCGCGCAATTTGAAATTTTGCCCGCAGGTGGACGATGACCAAGACCCCAGAACAAGCCAAACCTCTATGAATAAAGACAACCCAAGAGTGCCATCCACTCTTGAGGGGTTCCCTGTGTTTTCTCTCCCCTAGGGAATGTGCCCGCTGCACTGCCCCTGGTGGACGTTCTGCTTGCTGGTGACTGGCCTCCTCCTCATTACCCTGCTTGCTACTGTTATTGAGTTGATTCTCCAAAACCTCCTGGAAGACTTGAAACACGACAACCTCACAAAAGACTGAAGGGTTACCCATAGACTTCTGCTGATCCATCCAGCTCGAGTCAAACCTCCACAAGGACTAAGGACTATCTGACACTCCGAGATCCTCAGAAGGCCAAAAGGATACTGAAATAAGACCCAAAATGCCCCCTTTTTTTCTTGTTACCCTGTTGATTATGGGGGTACCTATAGCCCAGGCTTAGGGTAATTGGTGTCAATCTTATGGGGTGACCCTTGGAGTCATCCAAGCTACCTGTTATATCACCAAGTATAGCTGTACTTCAGGAGACAATTATTATGCAGCAGTCTTAAGAGTAACATTCAAGGATGTCCTGGATATGTTGGGCAAACGTATGTTGGAGCAGGCCCAAGCCCCGGCCTCCCGCGTCGGGTGATCCGCCCTGCTCCTGCAATCAGCAGGGTGCCTCAATTGTTATTCATAGCTTTGTCCAAGTCTATTGCTACGAGAGTGCCACTAAATTGGGCTAGGATATCCCTTGGAAACCATGCAGGTTATATATGTCCTGGGACCCGAGGAGAAAATATTTGCTGGAATTTGAGACCATGATCCCATGACAGGAATATGGGCTTATATAGAGGACTAGTTGTGGTGACCCCTGCCTTGCTTAAAGGTTAACTAATTAATTCGGCCTACTAGAGGTTTCATGACCTAATAGACGCTGACACCCCGAACCATTAGATGTCCAACTTCCAATAGAGGTGACTCTGGTAGTATTCACTCTTCTCTGGTCAGCGACTAACCTCCACTTAAAACAAAAAAGGGGGAAATGTAGGGCCTTCTAATCTAAGAAGTAGCCTTTAAATGCATTGCCAAGATGGCATGCGCCTGATGAGCATGGGGTGGTGCCCAGGCATTTTGGTGGGCTATGACGTTAGTCTACCTGTGTTCCAGATATCTCCCTATTGGTGGTGTGAGTCTTCTGCTAACGTGATCAGCTTGTGGACACCATTTGCTTGCATTATGTGCCTTCCTGTGTGAAGAGCTTGTGACTGCTTGACCTTTATGCTTATTGGCCCATGAATGTTATATATACTCTGCTGTTTCTGCAATAAACGAGTTTCTGCTTTGACTGAACTCCCTGTCGCGTCTGTTTGTCTCCGGTTCAGGCCTAGGGGCTGGAGGCTGGTGATCGGGCGGACAGTCGGCACTCACCCTTCCCTGTCCTGCCTGCCAGGGCATGTCTCCCCCTTCCCGTTCTCACCGCAGGTTCGGAGGGGGCTCGGGGAATGCTAAAAACCCTGACACATCTAAGATCGGGAACAAGACAGTGATGCCCACTCTCTCCACTGTTATTCAACATAGCACTGGAGGTCCTAGCCACGGCAATCAGACAAAACAAAGACATACAAGGCATCCAGATTGGTAAAGAAGAAGTCAAATTGTCACTATTTGCAGATGACATGGTATTGTACATAAAAAACCCTAAAGACTCCACTCCAAAACTACTAGAACTAATATCTGAATTCAGCAAAGTTGCCGGATACAAAATTAACACAGAAATCTGTTGCTTTCCTATAAACTAATGATGAACTGACAGAAAGAGAAATCAGAAGAACAATTCCATTCACAATTGCATCAAAAAGAATAAAATACCTAGGAATAAACCTAATGAAGGAAATGAAAGACCTAAACTCTGAAAACTACAAGTCACTCCTAAGAGAAATTAAAGAGGACACTAACAAATGGAAATGCATCCCATGCTCTTGGCTAGGTAGAATAAATATTGTCAAAATGGCTATACTACCTAAAGCAATCTACAGATTCAACACAATCCCTATCAAAATACCACCAGCTTTCTTCAATGAACTGGAACAAATAATTCTAAAATTCATATGGAACCACAAAAGACCCCAAATAGCCAAAGCAATCCTGAGAAGGAGGAATAAAAAAGGGGGAATTACGCTCCCTGACTTCAAGCTCTACTACAAAGCCACAGTAATCAAGACAGTTTGGTATTGGCACCAAAACAGACCCACAGACCAGTGGAACAGAATAGAAAATCCAAACATTAACCCAAACATATACAGTCAATTAATATTTGATAAAGGAGCCTTGGATATACAATGGAGAGATGACAGCTTCTTCAGCCGCTGGTGTTGGAAAAACTGCACAGCTACATGTAAGAGAATGAAACTGGACTACTGTCTAACCCCATACACAAAGGTAAACTCAAGGTGGATCAAAGACCTGAATGTAAGTCATGAAACCATAAAACTCTTAGAAAAAAACATAGGCAAAAATCTCTTGGACATAAACATGAGAGACTTCTTCATGAACATATCTCCCCGGGCAAGGGAAACAAAAGCAAAAATGAACAAGTGGGAGTATATGAAGCTGAAAAGCTTCTGTACAGCAAAGGACACCATCAGTAGAACAAAAAGACATCCTACAGTATGGGAGAATATATTCATAAATGACATAACCAATAAGAGGTTGACATCCAAATTATATAAAGAACTCATGCACCTCAACAAACAAAAAGCAAATAATCCAGTTAAGAAATGGGCAGAGGACACGAATAGACACTTCTCCAAAGAAGAAATTCAGACGGCCAACAGGCACATGAAAAGATGCTCCACATCGCTAATCATCAGAGAAATGCAGATTAAAACCACAATGAGATATCATCTCACACCAGTGAGGATGGCCAACATCCAAAAGACAAACAACAACAAATGTTGGCGAGGAGGTGGAGAAAAGGGAACCCTCCTACACTGCTGGTGGGAATGCAAATTAGTTCAACCATTGTGGAAAGCAGTATGGAAGTTCCTCTAAAAACTCAAAATAGAAATACCATTTGACCCAGGAATCCCACTCCTAGGAATTTACCCTAAGAATGCAGCAGCTCAATTTGAAAAAGACAGATGCACCCCTATGTTTATTGCAGCACTATTTACAATAGCTAAGAAATGGAAGCAACCTAAGTGTCCAACAGTAGATGAATGGATAAAGAAGATGTGGTACATGTACACAATGGACTATTATTCAGCCATAAGAAGAAAACAAATCCTACCATTTGCAACGACATGGATGGAGCTAGAGGGTATTATGCTCAGTGAAATAAGCCAAGCCAGAAAAGACAAGTATCAAATGATTTCCCTCATATGTGAAGTATAAGAACAAAGAAAAAACTGAAGGAACAAAACAGCAGCAGACTCACAGAACCCAAGAACGGACTAATAGTTACCAAAGAAAAAGGGACTGGGGAAGATGGGTGGGAAGGGAGGGACAAGGGGGAAAAAGGGGCATTACGATTAGCAGATGTAATGTTGGGGGGGCATGGGGAGGGCTGTACAACTCAGAGAAGGCAAGTAGTGATTCTATAGCATCTCAGTACACTGATGGACAGTGACTGTAATGGGGTTGGTGGAGGGGACCTGATGAAGGGGGTAATTTAATAACCATAATATTGCACATGTAATTGTAGATTAATGATGCCAAAATAAATTAAAAATAAAGAAATAAAGAAATAAATAAAAAAAGAAAATGAGTAACAAAAGAAACGAAGAGTTAGTAGAAGGAGGACATAATAAAGATCAGAGCAGAAATAAATAAAATAGAGAATAATAAAACAATAGGAAAAAAAAGCAGTGAAACTAGGAGTTGGTTCTTTGAGAAAATAAACAAATTGAGAAACCCCTAGACAGACTTACCAAGAAAAAAAAGAGAGAAGACACAATATCCAAAGCAAAAAGAGAAGTGACAACTGACACCACAGAAATTTGAATTATAAGAGAATTCTGTAGAAAATTATGCACCAATAAATTGGACAATCTAGAAGATATGGACAAATTCCTAAAAACATATACTTTTCCAAGAATGACCCAGGAAGAAACAGAAAATCTGAACAGAATGATTACCAATAGTACAACTGAACTGGTAAACTCCCAAGAAACAAATACCATAACCAGATAGCTTTCACAACTGAATTCTACAAAACACTTAAAGAAGAGCTATTACCCATACTTTGTACAATATTCCAAAAAAACAGAAGAGGGGGGACTTCCAAATTCCATGAAGCCAGCAACATTCTAATACCAAAGCCAGACAAAGTGATACCAAAAAAGAACTCTACAGACCAATGTCCCTGATGAACATTGATGCAAAAATCCTCAAGAAAATATTAGCAAACAAAATAAAAAAGTACATCAAGAGGATCATCCATCGTGACCAAGTGAGGTTTATTCCAGATGCAAGAAACTGTATTACTTCCTAAAACCATATACAAAAGTAAATTCTAAATGGACTGAAGACCTAAGTTTGAGACATGAAACCATAAAACTCTTAGAAGAAAACAGGCAAAAATCGCTTGAATATAAGCATGGGTAATTTTTTTCTGGACATATCTCCTCAGGCAAGGGAAACAAAAGCAAAAATGAACAAGTGAGACTACTAAAAGCTTCAAACTAAAACTTCTGTACAGCAAAGCACACTGTCAACAATACAAAAAGGCAACTGATGGTTTGGGAGAATACTTTTGCAAATGATTTATCTGGTAAGGAGTTAAGATCCAAAGTATATAAAGAACTCATATGACTCAACACCAAATAAACAAATAACTGAGTTGAAAAATGGGCAGAGGACCTGAATAGGCATTTTTCCAAAGAAGACATACAGATGGCTAGCAGGCTAATGAAAAGATGCTGCACATCACCAATCATCATGAAAATGAAAATCAAAACCACAAGATGGTTACGAGTCAGAATGGCCACTATTCCAAAGACAACTAAGAAGTGTTGGCAAGAATATGGAGAAAAGGGAACCTTCCTGCACTGTTGGTGGGAATGTAAATTGGTGCAGCCACTGTGGAAAGCAGTTTGGAGGTTCTTCAAAAAACTAAAAGTAGAACTATTATATGACCTAGTAATTCCACTTCTAGGAACTTACTCAAAGAAAAAAAAATCTCCAATTCAAAAAGATATATGCACCCCTATGCTTACTGCCACATTATTTATAATAGCCAAGATATGGAAGCAACCAAAGCATCCATCGGTAGATAAATGGGTAAAGAAGAGGTGGTATATATACACAATGGAATATTATTAAGCCATTAAAAAAGAAATTCTGCTATTTGCAACAACATGGTTAGACTTAGAATATATTATGCTAAGTGAAATAAGCCAATCAGAGAAAGACAAACACCTATGATTTTACTTATATATATTGAATCTAAAAACAAAAAAAAAAACCCAAAATAGCAATAGACTCATAGACACTGAGAAATGACTGGTGATTACCATGGGGGAGGTGTTGGGGTATGTGGGTGAATTAGGTGAAGGGGATAAAGAGACAAAAAAATCTCAATCATAGCATAAATTAGTCATGGGGATGAAAGTACAGCATAGAGAATGTAGTCAATAGTTTTGTAACATGTTTCTATGTTGACAGATAGTAACTACACTAGTTGGGATGAGCATTTACCAATGAATCTAACTACTGAATCCCTATGTTGTATACTTGAAACTAATATAACATTGTATTATCAATGACACATCAATAAAAGATATTAAAAAAAGAAAATAAAGAAAGATAATGCTTACTGTACGTAAGACCTGGTTCTGTCACCCATCATTTTGTTCAGGCCAATTCTAGGTTATAAAGCCCATAGTAGCCCAAGCAAAGAAGTTCAGGACTTTTCTGGGAGGAAATAATGTATACAGCCCCTAAATGTAGAACCTGATGAATATGTATTGGCAGATACTGAAGAACAATATGCCAAAGTGAATCTTGATATGTTAGACTGGGCTGAGAGATTGGTGGCAGAATATAGGGCTGGAGAGGGAAGACTTTAATGATATAGAATACTCATCTGTTCCTTGCAGATGAAATATACTCACAACACCTCATGCAGTCCTAAGAGACAACTGCGATGACTGCTGAAAATATGAACACAGAAAATTACTTACTGAAAATAAATGGATAACTTTGAAAAATATAATACTATAGAATCCATTAGAAAACTCAGAAAAGTGGGAATATTAAGATGATTTACTTACTGTGTAAGCACTGAGAATGCACCACCTGAATTTTAGCAGGATGCTTTACTGGGCCACTAAGGAATTAACTGATGAAGACACTGGAATTTTTGAGATGTTCCCTGGTAGCTATCCTCTGCAGGACAAGATTGACAGTAGGAGGTGCTTCTGTGGTACTGGGTTCCTTAACTTAACTGGGTACGATGGGATCTCACAATGTCAGAAGCTGATGATGGCACTTAATCTGTTTAGCGAAAGGGGATGTGATTAACATAAAAGGTAGCAAGTCTGTAGTAACAGTAAAGATGTCTTGGATCATAGGCATCTGTTGGAATATTTAATAATGTTCCTCAGGTTGAGATAAGTGGATAGACAACTAAGATGCCACTCATCTTACAAAATCCGCTATTAGCAAGCAGAAAATCTTTATCACAGGTTACAATAAAAATTATCTGTCAATGAGTTTCAGGATCTAAAATAATTCATCTACTTAGCTCCTTGAGGAGCAAGAGTGCCCTGCTAATGAAACATGTTTTAAAAAAATACCCCTAATTTTTTTCCCAAAGACGTCTGGACCAATTTTCAAGGCACCTATGTCCCAGAGATAGGGAAATATATTGAATTTTCAAGAACAGGACATATATAGGTTTTGAACTAATAATTATACTATGTAATATAATATCCCATCAGGACATTATGATTAGAATGGGACTAATGATGGTCAGATGATAAATGATTCTTTGGCCCAAATGTATCATATAGTGTTTCTAATGAATCTATGGACCTACCCTGTGGTGAGTTGCCTGCTCTTCAAATGTATAACACAGATACTCTTATTTCGTTTTTGTGGATGAAATATAGCTCTTACTCACCCATACCTGACGTTAGAAAAATGAGAGGGGAGGGGGAACAGAGGTTCAGTAGGTTGTTATGTTCAGGCAGATTATTGTGATAGAATCCTGGCTTTCTCTCTCTCCACTTCTATGGCCTTGGGCGAGCTACTTGAAGTTTCTAGTCCCCAATTTTTCTCATCAATAACTGGGCTAAGAATGGTATAGTGTTGCAATGGTTTGATGAGTTAAAGAACACAGAACATGTACTACACAGCATGTACTAGTATCACTATAGTTTTAGCCCCTATTCCTGTGGTGGGCCCATCATAGTAACTCCAAAAAGCTTGGAGATTATTATTTCTGTGTTCCAGATGAGGAAACTGTGGTTCATAGTAGGAAAGTGAATTTCCCAAATATACTAAATGTGGGGTGATTGGGGTAAGGCCAGGAAAGATATAAGGGTTAAGAATGAGTCAAGACAGCAAACCAGAAAAAATATAATCACAGAGTAAATGCAGAGATTGATATCACCATCAACAACTTAAGCAGTACAGCAGGGATGGCCCTCATATCCCTGTTTAAAATCATCTTATGGCCCTTCAAAAATCCAGTGGATCATGATGGATGTCAGTGTACTACCCTAATTTTCACTAGGTGGCAGCCCCAATCACAGATATTAGATGTGGCATTCATTTTTTTTTTGATGGAGTCTTTAAGATTTTCTATATGTAATATCATGTCATCTGCAAATAGTGACATTTTCACTTCTTCAACAACATGGATGCCTTTTATTTTTCTTGTCAGGTTGCTGTGGCTGGGACTCCCGGTACTACATTGAATAAAAGTGATAAGCGTGGACATCCTTGGATTGTCTCCCTGGTTTTAGAGGAAAGCTTTCAGTTTCTTACCACTTAAGTATGATGTTAGCTGTGGGTTCATCATATACAGACTTCATAATGTTGAGATATGTTTCATCTATGCCCATGTTGTTGAGGGTTTTTATCATGAATGAATATTGAACTTTGTCAAATGCTTTTTCTGTATCTATTGAGTTTATCATATGATTTTATCCTCATTTTATTGATGCGGTGGTGTTGATCAATTTGTGAATATTGAAACATCCTCTGCATCCCTGGAATAAATCCCACCTGATCATGGTAAATGACACTTTTAATATATTTTTGAATTTGTTTGCTAATGTATTATTGAGGATTTTTGTATCCATGTTCATTGGGGATACTGGTCTATAGATTCTTATAGAATTAATTTGGCGGTGTTCCTTCCTCCTCGATTTTTTGGAAGAGTTTGAGCACTGGTATTAATTCTTTAAATGTTTGGTGGATTTTGCTAGTGAAGCCATCTGGTCTTGAGATTTTTCTGTATTGAGAGGTTTTTGATTAATTTTCTTTACCTGTTATTGGCCTGTTTAGATTTTCTATTTCTGCAAGATCCAATCTTAGTCAATCATGTGTTCCTAGAAACCAATCCATTTCTTCTATGTCATCTAATTTGTTGCTATATAACTATTTACAGCTATCTCTTGTGATGCCATCTGTTTCTGTAGTATCAGTTGTAATGTCTCCCTTTCATTTCTAATTTCTCTCCTTTTTCTCAGTTTGGGTAATGGTTCGTCAATTTTGTTAATTTTTTCAAATAAAAAGCTCCTAGTTTTGTTGATCCTGTCTGTTGTTCTTCTGGCCTCTATTTCACTTATTTCCGCTGTGAGCTTTACTATTTCCTTCCTTCTACTAACTTTGGGATTAATTTATTCTTTTTCATTCTTGAGGTGTAAAGCTAGGTTGTTTGAGATCTTTCTAATTTCTTAACATACACATTTATTGCTATAAACTTTCCTCTCAGAACTGCTTTTACTACATCCCATAAGTTTTGATGTGTTGCAGTAATAAAACAGTATGATACTGTCACAAAAGAAAACACATAGACCAATGAACAGAATTGAGAGCCCTGGATTAAATACTTGCATATACGTTCAACTAATATGCCACCAGGAGCCATGAACACTCAGTGAGGAAAGGGCAGGCTCATCAACAAAGGCTTTGGGAAAACTGGGTAATATATGCAGGATGAATTAGACTCATACACCACTCACAAAATTAACTCAAAATGGAACAAAGACTTAAACAGAAGACCAGATACTAAAAAACTTCTAGAAGAAAACATAGGAAAAAAATTCCTTGACATCAGTCTTAGCAATGATTTTTTGGATATGATACCAAAAGCACAAACAACAAAAGCAAAAATCAACAAATGGGACTAGATCAAACTTGAAAGTTCCTGTACAGCAAAAGAAACAATAATAGCCAACCTGCAGAATGGGAGAAAATTTCTTGTAAACCATATATCATAAAATAGGTCAGTATTCAAAATACATAAAGAACTCATTCAACTCAACAACAACAACAAAAATCTAATTTTTTAAATGGGCAGAAGAACTAAATGGACTTTTTTTTTCCAAAGAACACATCCGAAGGCCAACAGATACATAACAAGGTGCTCAACATCATTACTCAGCAGTGAAATGCAAATCAAAAACACACTATCACTTCATACGTGTTAGAATGACTATCATCAAGAAGACAGCAGATAACAAGTGCTGGTAGGTATGTGGAAAAACGTAGGTTTCTCAAAAAATTAAACACAGAGCTACCATATAATCCAACGATTCTACTTCTGGGTGTACACTCAAAGGAAAGAAAAACAGGGTTTTGAAAGGATACATGCACTCTCATGTTTATTTCAGCATTATTCACAACCAGTCAAGATATAGAAACAATCTACCTGCCCATCAAAGGATGAATGGATAAATATGTGCTATATATACACTGAAATAATTCAGCTGTAAGAAAGGAGGGCATCTTGCCATTTGTGATGAGATGGCTGGACTTGAGCACATTAGTAAGTGAAACAGCCAGCCAGACAGAGGCAAGTGCTGTATGACAGTACTTACATGTGGAATCTAAAAAAGCCAAACTTGAAAAAAAATAGAGAGTAAGATGGTGGTTACAAGGGGAAGGAGAGTGGGGGAATAGGACAGATGTTTTTAAGGTATGAACTTACAAATAGTATATAAACCCTAGAGATGTAATATACAGTTTAGTGAATATAAACAACAATATTCTATTATAATCAACAAACTGGCTAAGACATTAGAATTCAATTATTCCAACCTAAAAAAGGGATAATGATATAATGTGACAGAGATGCTAATTATTGCTATCGTGTTAAAGCGCATAAATGTATCAAATTAGCAGGGTGTGCCCTAAATTTATGCAATATGTTGAATATATTTCAATTAAAAGAAAAAAAATACATAGATGGACTAATGAAATTGGAAAGAAAGCATACAAATAGTTTTATCTAACATTAATGCCTTCAGAAAGCACCCACCTCAGAGGTTAATTCTTTAAAACCAAAGGGCAGGCTCACTGGTTCTGTGGCTGACAGTCAGATGCTCTGTTGGCCGTATCAGTGCTGGCCCCACAAGCCAATGAACATAGTTCCATCGTGGCAGAGATGGAGGCTACAATTTGTTCAACAGCATTGTTCATCTTAATCACGGCATAGCTAGCCACTGCCAGCATCATGGAGAAACACTGAGCCCAGGACATGACAAAATTCTTTAAGAAGACCTGTTATCTACTTGAAGTCATGATTAATCAGATCTTCCAAACTGGAGAAAGAAGCAATTCACCCTTACACAGAAGCAATACCTACTACAAAATGAGTTTCCCTTCCATCAGCAGTAATAACATAGAATTTTATATAATAATTTATGTGCTATCTTATCCTACACAATATTGCCTCAGATCAAAGGATCATTTCAATAGGCACAAGTGTGTCTTATCATATACCCTATATTAAAGAAATAGCAGAACTAATAACATGGTGCAATGATCTATTAAAGCTCAGTCAGGATGTCAGCATAGACACAGCAAGTTAGGATATTATCCTCCAAGATGTGGTAAATATGCCAAACTACCAGTTAATATATGATATTATGTCTCCAATGTCAAGAATTCAGAGGTTTGTGATTTAATAGGTAAAATTTGGTTTGGCCTTCACTAGTAGTTGCTGTTTGTACATGTAATAAAGAATCTGACTCCCTTTTTAGTTTGACTCTTGATGAAAGCTACTTTGCCCAGAAATGCCTGGAAGACTATGCCCTATTCCTGAACTATGCTTCAGCCAATGACTGACTGAAATAGGGCACAGAAGCCTAGCCTCATTTCCTCTCAGTGAGATGATTCTGTAGTGCCATTCATCGTAATTTCCCATGAGGTCAGCTTAAGGCTAAAATTCAGCTGAATCCATATGTTTGCCTAGCTTCTTTTTTCTGCCCTATTCTGTATCTCCCTTGCAGATTTCACATTAGGAGAACACATTCAATGAATCCACTGCACAAGAGTCTCATCTCAGTCTCTGCTTCTTGGGGAACTGAGCTAAAACAATTTCAAAACACAAATGGTTCTAGGAAACAGACTCTTGAAATAGGTTTCTAAAGATGGTTCGATATCTGACCATATAACAGTGAGGATCCCATCACTTTTTGAAAGGTGAAATATGATACTTGGGCAAACTGGAGAAATACAATTGCTAAAATTTTCTCATTGAGTGAAGTGGAAGGGGATGGGCAATTTGGTGCAATAACTCAGGCATTTGAGAAGTGGAGGAGAGAGAATAAAGACTGCGGCTGCTGCTGGGCATGATTTATGCACTGAATAGAGAAAATGACTGGCTCAAATGAACTAATGTCCTATGCAAAGTATGAGCACTAAATGTCTGGTAGAATTTGAAGAAACTCTCATGTCCTGCAGCCAGATGACAGAATTAGCTGAATACTGTGCACATGATTAATTGCAAAAATGGCTGAACCTAGAGAAGGCTGAATTTTCAGCCAACTTTTAGCCTTGTCTGCCAAAGTCAGAGGCCTGTTATTGTAACTGGGTCATCTGGTTAAACTCAAGAACCCTGAAGTCTCCAGTCTCATTGAACTCTCGGTGATTTCGGAAGTTGTCTGCTTTCTTCGTCAGATGACAGTGGTCCCTGCTTTCAGTGAGCACTGGGCAGGTTCCTCCTAAGACAATGCTTTTCTCCCTCAGGATTTTCACCCATTTCTCCTGCTGGCCACCAGACAAAATCAAATCTAAAGAATCAAATCTAAGTGTGGCCCAACCGGAAAACACTGGGACTTCTAAGTGAGGAGAATGATTATATTCTAGAGGTGCAGCAGGGGCTGGATGACATGCTCTGGCATAAACTGGGAAAGTTTGCCTGGGAGTAAATCCCAGGAGAAAGCTGGATCGAGAGAAACAAAATATAAAGCTGCATGAAGAAGATTTGGTCAATATTGGAGAACTCTCCCTTCACATAAGATTTAATGGCTTCTCAAAGGCTCTGGGAAACAGTTTTAATGCCCTTCTGGGACGACTGGTGGAAACTTGCAAAAGACTATGAACATCATTAAATTGGTATGGATGCCAAAATTTCCCTGGTAAACCATGAGACATGGGAACAAGGGCTCAGAGAAGTGGGCATGCTAAAATGGGTTTACCATATAAAACCAAGATGCCGTGGGCAGAGGACATTCTTCAGAAGGGGTAGGAGGATTTGTTTTTTACCAGGTGATAAGGAATGTGCTGATAAGAGTGGGTACCAGCACCTGTGAGAAATCCAGTACTGGCTGTCCTCTATAGTCAATAATTTCTTCCTCTTTTGAATTGCCATAACATCTGATTATGTGTTTTTTATGGAAACCTAACTAAAACAAACACGTTATATTGTTATTTGTGTTGTTGTCTTCCTTATCCTCCCATTTCCTCTTAGCACTTATCACCATGCCTGTTAATAGTAACTATTAAATTAAAGACATCCTGGTTAAACTTTTAAACACAAAGTCAATTTGTAACACCTGAAACAGCAAGCATAGAATCTTGGAAATAGTAGGCACTCAATAAATAATTGTTAGGATAAACTGAGGTTACACTATGAAAGTAATCTTCCTGCAATACCATTATCATAGCATTAGTACTCTACACAAATGTCTAAAACAGTTTTCCATTAAATTAGAGAATAAAATTAAACTCTTTTGTGTTATAGTCAGAGCCTTCCAACATCTGTTCCTAACTTCTGCATCTGTTCCCATACACTATATTTAGGCTCATTTTTTACTTCTACTCTAAATTAACCTTGTACTCGAACCAAAGAAACTTTTTTCACTCTACCCCCGAATACTGCGTGCACTTTCCTCTGTCTGAAATTCTGTGCATGTTTTTGTTTTACCTTCACAACTGGGGTTGTGAAAGTAAAATAGGGGGTACCCAATTAACAAAATATTTATTCTATGCCTCATAGCAAGTAAATTCATCCTCTGACTCCTGTGTGTGTATGAGTGTGTGTTTTTGTGTGTGTGGCAAAGAATGGGGAAGAAAAGGCACAAGTGAATAATTCCTACAGTGTTCTATAGGTATCGTCTTTCTCCTTCCTTTCATTCCTGTGTACTTTCTTTATCCTGAGCTGTGTGATGCTCCCCTGTATCACTGTTCTGTCTTGGCTAAAAGATCCAAGATCCACTGTAAGAATTGATAAGTTCTACCTCTACTGTCTGTACTTCTATTTCACTATACACTGACAATTTTTGTCCAAGTAAAATTCTGCAATTCTAATGTTCAACATGGAAACAGTCAATTCCAAAACTCATAATCCATCAAATAGAATTAAATAAATTATTCAAGGAAGTATTATTCTTGGAATAGTAATCAGATAAGAATTTCTCCCAGATGTCCTTATAATAAAGATACCATAATGATATGAGAAAATTGTCCTGAACATTATCCTTAAAAAGTAAACAATAAGTTTGCTAGAGGTGTTAATTTTAATAAAGCTTAATATATTAGGCTATTAATAACACACTGAAGTATAGTTCAGAACAAATAGCTCTGTGGGGGCCCAGTGAAATATAATCCAGTTGCCAGCTCTCTGTTAATCTAATTATACTTTGTCTCATACTTTTATCAACCACTCCTTATCATCGTCTCTTATGTCATAGGGCTTCCATTACTGCCCCTCCAACTGGATGTTCTTATTTCCAGTTACATTTTGGTTGAGTTTGTAACTGCTCTTGCAATGACCTCTTTTCAGATGTGTCTCCAATCATCTATAATGGCTCAGACTAAGTACAATTTCTTCAAGGATTTTTATTTTCTTCCAACCGTGTTAATCCAGTATAAAAACAAACAAAACAACAAAACAAAAACTTTGTAAACAGGGTCTCTCCTTGCCCAAAATTTAGTGATATTCCCTGAACCCTCTCTTCCTTAGGCCTCACATTCTGACATCCTCTGTTATCTTTGCATTGCCCAATTTAGCAAGAATCTTGTTAAATTGGTTTAGCCAGAACACCCTGCCCTCAATATCTGATAACCCTTGATATCTGACCACATGTCTCAACCTTCACCATACCCCAGGGGATATCTGACTACCCTGCCTGCCTTCAGTGGAAATTCCCTTAGGTCACTGTCCCGTGATGGCAGGATTTCCAGAATCCCCTGCCCCGCCCTAGTTCATCTACATATCAGTGGGTGTTTACCACAGCGGAGCCTCCTGTCCAGCAGGAGTAAGGGGTGGAAGGAAAGCCGCCATTCTCTCCTCTTCGCCATTCCTGGCACCCAAGTGGTCCGGCGCCAGTCAGTCACCGTGGCCCTGCCCGTGGAGACCCCCCCTGAAAGGGCCGTGGGGAAGGAGGGAGCGTCAGCTGTAGCTGGAGGAAGTGGTCGAGCCGGCCCTGGCCATCCCGAACCAGCTGTGAGCAATAAAAGTTCTTTGTCCCAACCTACCCTTCCCCTTGTCCTCCTTTGGTTTCACCGGACTAATAGGGGGTTTGTCCCGGGAGGGGGAACCCCCTTTATGCCAGAGCTACGGTCACTTCAGCAAGAATTGCCTCAGTGATTTTCCATCCACTGACCACCCACCCTGCTTCGTGGCTATACATCCTCACTTCACCTTGTATTCAGAATTGAGCACAGTTCTATACTGAGATCTCTTTTCCCCTATTGCAAGTTCTGAATTAAATCTGTTTTTAACGCTTTACTGCCCAGCCCTGGTTCTCTTGGACAGGATGTATTATCTGAAGTTCTGAAATCTAGTAGTAGCAATTATCTGTTATCATCCTCTTAAGTTTATTTTCCCTTTTCAAGTGCATTTATCTCATTTGTGGAAGTATATTGTAAACTTTCACAGAAGTAAACATTAATTAATAATAGACTTATTCACTGGTTATGGAAGGCTCTGAATTTCCCCTAAAACCAATACATCTCTCAGGAAAGCACCTCCCAATTACTATGCTTTTGGTTTTTCAAACATCTTTGTAAAGGTTTTCAAGAGCCTCCTTCTACTACCAATGTCACTGTATTACTATTAATAATAGTATAATTATTAACAATATTAATATTTGCATTTAATTATGGCAAAGTAAATATTAGCACTATATTAAGAACTCTACATACATTATCTCCTTTAATACTTCAATAACTCTATCAATTTGCTATTCTTATTCCATTTTTAATGCACTGCTTTATAACTGGGCAACCTATCCATCTAGAGAGAAATCGACATCAAAATCTATGAATCCAGTTCATTATATGTCTATCTATTATTTTCTATTTGACTATCATCAAACTAAAATATCCTACTTATCTACCTTCATGTAAATTATTTTGTCTGAAGGGGGGATAAATCACTATTCATAATTAAAATGTATAAACCACGATTTTTCTTCTTTCTTCCTCTCTCCTTTTATGCTCCCCTTTCGCTTCCCTGTTTTGGGAGGAAAAAATCATGCAATGTCATTACTCACACAAAGCTTACTTGAATAAAACTGAAAGGCTATATAATTTTCAGGATTATTTTGAATCACAGTAAATTGAGACACTTTTTTTTTTCCTGTTCTATTTGGCATAAGATTCTACACAGGCCCTTTTAAAACTAATCATGTCACAAAGAGCTCATGAGAATTTACATTGTTTTTTTCAGATGCTACATCCAAAAAAAGTTTCATATTTTCTCAGCAAGTCAGACTGTACACATCCAATTTTAGATACTGAGAATCAGCCAGTTTGGTATGGGAAGAGGCTGAGTTACTTATATGTAATACAAATATTTTTGCCAGATGTGCCCTAATTGACCAAAAAAGTAACATTCCATTTGGGAAAAAATGTGATACATTCAAGGTTTTGGAATCCTCACCCATTCTTCTTTTAGAAAAATGTGTTGCTATTCACTATTAATATTTAATGTGCAAGTGTAAAGTTATGAAATTTTTGCCTATAATTCAAGGTGGATATATAGTCATATCACATGGGGAATTAATTCATATATTAAAATTAAAGACATGTTCACAGTGCATGGGAAATTGATAATAGGAAGAGAAGTCTTAGTTCCATGCTGCATTATATAAAAGTGTATTTGACAAGCAAACAAATACAGATACGGAATTGAAATGAGGCTTTTATAATAAAAAATATGATACCACCTTATCATTTTCTTCTGTCTATAATTTATTCTATTTAAGCCTTTAAAATAAAAGGATAAATAATTCAGCACAGTATTAATCAGTGATTTCACCCGATACATGGATTTCAAGACAGAGTCAGAAAACACATGGATCAAAAGGCAAGTCACTACTAAATGCAATGTCCTTCCTTGATTAATTTAACACCTATTTGTAAATTAAGTGTTGGATGGAAAAAGCAACATCTTGGAGTAATGTCTGGTTTCTAATTAACATTTGCCTCTTTTAGGCTAGTTTCTGTATAGCTGGGTAACAAACCTCCAAAATTAAATTATTCCAAACATCAAATGAGGGGTTTCCTGCAAAGTACACAAGGGTTTTGACACTGGGTAGGCTAACTGGTGTGAAATATTTTAATATCTTTAGAAGAAAATGGTGTAAAACTTGATAACAATATGAGTAACTAATGCTTATAAAATCCTTCTGAGAGACAAAAGCAAATTCTGTGTGTTTTACTACTCAGTCACTCCAATCTCACACTGGACATATGAAGGAATTATTAGGATTATTATCTCCTTTTGACAAATGAGGAATGTGAGTCCTGGAAAGGTTAAGCAACTTGCCCAAATTCACACAGAAATACAACTATCTGAAATGTAAACCAGGCAGCTGGCCTTTAAAATCTGTGTACTCAAATTATGCAAGACTGTCCCTCCATGAGTACAGTTGGCTGGAGAATTTCATAAAGTTGATACTCCATGCAAATACCATTAGTTTATATGCCCAGAGGTCATAGCAAATATCAGTCTGTCAGACTCTAGTTATCACATTACCAGGATATCAGGCAAAGTCATCTAACTGGACATGCTGCTTAGTAATGAGTTAATCCACATTTAGTCCTAATTTGTTAAATGGAGTAAGTTATGACTTCCTATAGTACAGTTGAACACACACACACACACACACGCACACACACACATGCACACACACACACAGAGTTAAATTCAGTGCAATCAAAATTGTTTGGACATGACATCACTTTCCTTGGGGATAATAAATTTAAGCCTGGCCTGGTAACTTATCATCCATTGTTATACATATACTGGTAGAGAATAAAAAAGACAACAATCCACAACTCATTTTCTAAAGCTTGTTTGTCTTGTATACCAAAACTAGATGGGTCCAATACCAGAAAGGAATATTATAGGTCAATCTCATGCATAAATATAGATTTTAGAAGTCTAAATAAATATTAATAACCACATCAAGCAATGTACTATAAAAAAAGATAAGGCATCATGCTCAAGTTTATTCTAGGAAAACAAACAATTTATCTTAGAAGAATATTTGTGTTTATAATTCATGTTATTAATAGATAAAAAGATGAAAATAATTAATGCAGAAAATTATTCTATTTAATTTATCACTCATTTACTATAAAACCTCTTAGCACACTAAGAATAAGCCCTATATTCTTCACTACATATGGGACAGCTAAAACTTGCACCAAGCATTATTCTAAATAAGGATGAGAAGTGATAATTAAGAAATTAAGTTTCTTGTGGCTATTGTAAGACGTTACCATAAACTACATTGCTTAAAACAACAGATATTTGTTCCTTCGCAGTTCTGGGGTCCAGAAGTCTGAAATGATGAGTAGGCTGAAATCACAGTGTCAGTAAGACTATGCTCCCTCTAGAGGCTTCAGGGGGAAATGTTCCTCACCTCATCCAGCCTCGCAAGGCTACTGGCCTTCCTGGACTGGTGTCTGCACCACTCCTGTCTTGACTTTGTTGTTCACACTGCCTTCTTTTCATTTATGTGAAAAATTATTATCTGCTTCTCTCTTACAAAGACATTTTTTAAGTGCATTTAAGGCCCACACTGATAAAACAGGATTATCTTCCTATCTCAAAATCCCTTAACAAAGAACCCTTTTTACCTTATAAAATAACTCACAGGTTTCAAGGATTCGGACATGAATATGTTTTGGGGGGACCATATTTCACCCTACCACCAGAAATACAGAATTAAATGAATAACAGAATTTATTCCTAAGTGTCTGCCTTTTTTTCTGGGTAATTGAAAATGTTGTCATTTCTTATTATTTCATATATTTTAACTGTTTAATCCCCTACTACCACATTTCTATTGTACTTTTTTTTTGGATATTCTAGTAAGTAATGGAAGACTAGAAAAATAAATACATGCTGTAAAGGATTTTAATAGAAGAAACAAAACTGTATCTGCAATAGCTGATAGGATTGTTTATATTGAAAACACCTAAGAATCTAGGGACATATATTTAAAATTAATTGAGTTTTATTAAACGTCTGTATCAAGAGAAATATGCAAAAATCAATTACATCTTTTCAGACAAGGATCAAATAGTTAAAAGCACAATAGTAGCAACAACATACTCAATTGCAAAAAATAAGGTAATTAGGAAATAATTTTAAAAGTCCCTAAATAAATTAAGAGTTATCCTAAATTAAGAATACATACACACAGAAAGGCTCAGTATCTTAGAATGCCATTCTAAAATTCATCATAAATGCAGATCTAATCAGAATTGCAACAGGATATATTAAAGAATTTTAACAAGCTCATTCTAAATTTTTGTGGAAAATCCTATGTGGAACAAAGAAAATCCAAGACACCCCTGAAGAAGAAGAAGATGTGGACATTTACTCTACCAAATACTAAGACTTACTTCAGAGTCATTTTAATTAAAACTGTACTATGTTTGTAAAGGAAGAACAGAATGTCTATCACTACCACACTATCTAAAACTTCTCAGTGATTCTTTGGGTAAAATAAAATGACCTAAAGGACTGCAGTGTATGCATAGCTGCCCACCTGTACTCCAGTGTCATCTGGTTCCAGCCTTTTTCAGCACAGTTTAACCACATATTTTCTCTTTCATTTTTCTGAACATGCTTAACTCTTTCCTTCCTTAGGACCATTATATAACACACTTCCCCATTATTCCTAGAAAACACTTGCCCCATGTATTCATTTAACTCAATTCTGCCGATTTTCAGGTTGTGAACTCAAGCCCTCTTTCAGGGAAGCCTCCTTCCTTCCCCGTCCTGTGGTGTCCCCCTGCCCTTCACACTCAAGGGCTACCTTTACCTTTTACATCATAACATAGCATTTACGTCTATTGCAATGAATACTTGGATGATTCTCTGTTGGATTTTATCCCGAAGCTCTAAACTTCCTTACAAATCATGCTTTAATTTTTACTTTATATACACATTTCCTAGTACAATGCTGTGAATGGACCTCATTAAATACTAGTTGGATGAATAAAAGTATTATCAAAGATTCAATAAAATTAAGACTCTACTGCTAGCACAGAATCTTGTACTTATTACATAGTAAAAACCTATTTAACTGAATTTTCTAAACAATCTATTCATTGTGAACAATCTCATAATTTAAATATTCCAATGAACAAATGATAGGCAAAAAAAATTTAATTTAGTCAGCATATATTTACTGCACACCTACTATGTCCAAAGCACTGTGTTAACCCCTAGGAATTTAATGGTAAAACAGATATAACCCCTGCCTTCAAAGTGCTAGATCATTAGGCTGTTTCAAAGAATGATAGAACATTCATTCTCTCTATTAGGTCATTAGCCCACCAAAAAAGAACAGCTCCCTAAAAGGCATTTTTGAAATTTTTGTTGAAACATTTGAAAGGAGACTTCACAGGAGAGCTCCCTAAATTCCCTTGAGAGCTTATTTTATACCTAAGCTCATCTCACAGTTAGAATGCTTTCAGAATGCTGAGTCCAACTTTTCTACACAAACCCGTTTGAACAGATTACTGTCTAAAGAAGTGACAATAAAATGCAGATATATTACATTATTATAACAAACTATCAGTACTTTAATGTTATTATGTATTAATTTTTTAAGTATCTTGAGAAATGTTAACATTTTGAAGCAGAACAAACAAAACACAAAGTCTATGAAGTCAGATAATTTATCTGTTTTGTTCAGTGTTGCACCTCAGTGCCTAGGAAAGTACCATGTTTAATAAATATTTATTGAAGGAATGAAATAAGCATACACATTGTCCAAATGATTGCAGTATGAACTATGAAAGTCAAAAGTAAAAAATGTATATATTAAGGCCACATGAATATTAACACAATTGAATAATATTGGAATTCAGAATGGCCTCTGATTTCTAAAAGTGAGAGAAAACAGATACATGGAAGAGATCGGAATTAAGCTGATTCTAGAAGAGCATGTAAGATAAAACATTCAGATAGCAGAAAGGCACTCCAAGCAGAAAGGACAGCACAAGCAGTGATGAAACGGAAAGGAAACAGGCTGATTCAGGAACAGGTTAGTTAGCTTGGCAGAGGTAGAGATTTCATCAAAGTAAGTGTAAGAAAGTGACACTGATAAAGTGAGGGATGACTGAACAGAGTAGATACAAAGTATGGAAGAACTATTGAATAATTTAGAATTTATGTTAAAAAATGCCTATGACCACTATACTGAAATATTTATTGCCATTTAATAAATATGCAATTTGCCTTCCCAATTGTAAGATTTTGTTTTCTGCTTTTCTTTGTTTTGAGAGAAAGCCTATGTATTCCAGGCACTTAAGAGATGATAGCTGTCATTGATAGCTCACATCCTTGAATCCTGTGCTCATGCAACCAGCATTCATTTACTTAATCATCCCCCAGATACTGACAGACTGCACTGTGGCTGGCACCACTCTGAAAACTGGTCACCTGTTTACCAGACAGATATTGTAACTAAGGGGTTATCTGTGGTCTTGGGCCATTGGCATATTTTTATAACTTATACGGGGTTTTGACCCTCTAAGGGTAGATAGTTAGCCAAAGAAACAAATCAGTCTTTTAGTCATAATAACATCTTAATACTATCACAACTCCACAACTAATCCAAAATATGCAAGATTGCCTAATTTACTATATATGTTAAATATTTGTTTATCCTGTTCCTTTAGAGTCAAAATCTATTATTCCTGTTTATGACCTATCATATTAGGTCTAAGTTATAATTCTCATTCAATCCTTTCAGTCTGGTATTTCTTAATATGAATTCTCACTCCAACAACATTGTTTTCCACTTATTTCCATTGAAACCAAGAAACATAAACCAGGTCATAAACCTGTAAATCCTAAAAACAGAGTCTGCCGTAGGAAATCTAGGGCATTGAGTCCTTAGATGCTAAGACCATGGAAACCAGGCAGTCGTTTCTCAGCTCAGCACCCTCTGAGCAAGGGAGCAGTTGGCTCCATTTACATACGTTAAAAATAGACTCACCAGCAGTTAAAATTTTCAACACAGCAAAAAGCAATGAGGACAAGGTTTATTCTTTGATCTCCAAAGGTTTGCTTCATTGAGTCTGATAATGGTGCATGACATGAAGAATGTTAGCTGTACTCTAGTCTCACATTACCTGGGTTTTACTTAGTCATCAGTGTAATTTATCTAAGGGCAACTTGCCACTAAAAAAAGAGCTCAGCTTGAAGTCTTCTAGCTTACACAGCAGGAGTCTTTTAGAAATTTTACCGCTGGTAAGGAAACTTTTATTTATGGAATCAGGGATCCTTGTTAACATTTTGACTGCATTGGCTTACAGGCAGGAAACTTTTTTTTTTTCTGTTACCAGATTGGTCCTATTTACAGGAGACTGGAATACATGCAGAGTTAAGCATTGGCCCTAAATCTAGGAACAAAAGTAAACCAGTATGACAATAAAAATTATTTTAAAATAGAAGTTTTTTCTCATTGATTTAAAAGTGCTAGGTACTTTTGGGAGTAGGGGGAAAGTTTAAGGTAGTAGTGATAACTAAACCCATCTCAGACAGTGTTCTCTAAAGAAGGATGGTTTGTGAAGGAGCCCATGCTGGAACGGAGAAGCCTGGAGACTATGCTCAGGTAATTTCACACTGTCTAGATAAAGATTTTTGCCAAGTTGACAAAAGAGAGTGTATAAATGCATATTACAAATAAAAACACTTATTTTTTAACTACATAGAGATGGAGACATGAAAGCAAATTCCAATAGCAAACAGCAGCATCTCTGAGTATTCCATGACAAACACGATGTGTGCTACTTGCTCAGGTATTTGCTATAAGAGCTCCAGGGTTTCCTTACGTCCTAAGGAACCAGCCTGATGAGGACAGAGAACAAATTGAGCTGCCCCAACTGCATGGTAGGTGAACAAACAATAGTTGCCTGCATCAGTGAAGAACAGGAACTAAAGGTGGAGAATGTATTAATAAGATTTATACAAGGAATGTAGAAATAAGAGAACTCAAGTGACAATGGGACTAATTCCTTCTAAGCCTATCATTTCCCTCTTCTTTCTTTCCTCTCCCCATCCACCCATCCATCAGTTATATTTTAGGTATTAAACAAGTTTTGAGCCAAGCACTACATCAAACAATGAGCCCACAGTTTAGTCAGAAACAAAATCATCTAAATTTGGAGACAGTCTCTCCGTGGATGAGCTATTTGAGCTTGGTCTTAAAAAATGAGTAAGAGCTTCCCAGGAGAAAAAGAGGGGAAACAAATTCTAGGTAATCATAGAAGCATATAAAAAGGCTCACAGTGGCCGATTAAAACAACAATAATATTGATGTACCAATTAAAGGTTAAAACTTAAAGAGGACATTAGATGCATAAGAGACATTGATGAGAAATAATTGATGGCTAGATTTTTGTGTGCCAGAAAATAATTTATGTTATTTTTAATTTTTTAAAAATATAGGCAACATGCAATTGAAGATATTTAAAATAAGAAGTGGGATACCCTCATATTTTTTTCTAAGATATTAACTTGGGGATGAAAACTAATAATGACTAAAATGGAGACTTCTAATAACAGTACATCCAAGAAAGGAGCAGTAGATACAGAGAGGAGTGGCCCAATTTGAAAGATATACCTGAATAGCACTCCCTAAGATTTGAAATGTGATATATTTGATTTTGTCAACTATTGATCTGGTTACTATAATAAAATTTTAAATTTATATTATATTTTCAGCACTCCATATAGACTATGTTTTTCAAGAGGTGCTTTTATGTATTTAATTGTCATTGGTCAATTGCATTTTCTTTTGTCTTCCTATATAAATTTTTGCCTTCTTGTTTCTCAAAACTCTAGAAACAGTGACTATACCTATTACACGTTGTTTATAACAAAGTCACTTTAGACCTTGAATATTATGCTCATCTTAATACCACATAATTCTTTAGTGGCTTCAAAATTACTTTCAGATAACTTATTTTATACATTTATTCTAACAAATCAGAAAAGGATTTTGTGAAAAATGTGGCATGTAGAGACTTTAGCAATTGGCCAATGTCATACAAGGAAGTCATTATTCCAACAATGACATTTTGACTCCAAATGTAGAACCTCTTCTCCTATACGATACTACCTATTTTATAGATTTCACAATGCTCTCTGTACTTTCAAATCATATCTGATATGTTTTTCTTTTACAATTCTGTACCTCTATGCTTTAAAAGAGTACAACCACAGAAAAATTGAAGCTACTTAAATCCTTACATACTTAAAAGACATTGAATGGAAAAGTAGAGTAATGAAGGACCTGATCTCAAAATGTTTATTTTGAATTCAATGAAAAGGGGTCATCTGAAGTGTTCGGCTTTGTAAAGTACTTGGCACATTTGGGTGTTCAATAGCTGTAAAACAGAATAATAATTACTAAAAAGGCATCAGTGTTGAAAGAAGTATTTGTAATAGAAACAATGGCATGAACCATCGTTCAAAACAAAGAAAACAGCATGAGGGTTATAAGCTTCATGCTTTACTCTTGACTCTTTATGTAAAGGAGATCATAGATGAATAGTCAATAACCCTGAAGCTCTGGCATTACATACATTCCACTGAAAGGTCTGAAATCTGTTATGCTTGAGGGTATAAAATTCTTGCATGGTGTAGCACCTAGCTCCATGGTGATCAGGTTCATTTAAAAAAGAAATTCATTGGAATAAAATTATTTTGAATCAAGTATTGCTCTATATTGATGCATACTTAACCAATCAATGGTCACTGAATCAACTCATTCAAATAATTCTTAAAACCTCTAAAAATTTACCATTGAAGGACTCTAACCAGGGTCATCGTCCACATGGCTGCCATCTCCCTACCATTTGCTTTGTGCAGTTTTTAGAGGTTTTTTTTTTAATTTTGATTATTATAGATAGTATGAACCATTCTGAAGACAGTTCCCCACAAAACTCGGGTCCAAGTAGGAAACAAAACTCCTATTTCCTTTGATCTCTATATTTAATAGAGCTGAGCTATGCTAGAATTCCAAAACAAAACAAAAAGCAATAAAAACAAAATTTCTATAATGGAGAAATTATTGACCTGTTTTCTTCACTATCAAAATTTTAAAGGTATATATTTCAATTATTGTCTCAAATTATTCACTTTCCAATAGTATACAACCTAGTTTCATCAAATCGATCATCCCAGTGAATGACTCAGTGAAAGCTTGGTATCACTGAATATTAAGGAACATTTTTTTTTAATTCTTTTCTTCTTTCATGTTCATTACATTCAGCAGGGAAGTTCAAACTGTAATGAGCTTCACAATCTTTTGTGTAACTTTAAACATGTGCAGCTCCCAGAATTGTCAACCTATTTATTTACTCATAGAATCAATCCCACAACACAAAAGAATTTGAGGTTAAAAAGAGTAAATTCCTAAAAAGGGTTCTAGTTTTTTATTGTGTATTGTCTTTGATACATATTTATCTTCTTTTTCAATCTTGGTAAGTTGGTATGTTGTCATTAGTGGTTATCTTTGTACTCACACTGACTTTAGTTTAATCTCTCGGATTCTTTTGTCTGTCAATATTAAATGGTGGTGTTTGACTTCCCACACACTGCTTATCCAGTAGGCAGAGATTTCGATGCTTCCTTTTCTCTCTCCCTTCTTCTCTGATTCTTTTTAGTACTAAGCATTTATTTTCTATTTTTTCAAACAATATAATGCTTACATAATATATGTTTTTTCTGTTACCACCCTTGAGGAAGTCTTGTTGCTACAATTTTAAATAAAAAATGATCCAACAATCTTTTTTCTAAGTTTCTTGAGGCATCTATGGTTAGGGGATACTCACCCTCCAGTGGCATTCTCAGGGACGGACATATTCACAGCGTACTCTGCAGTTCTCCAATGGTGTAAACTGGTTTTCTCTGTCCTTAATACTTGAAGGACAGTCTAGCTTGATATAAAATCCCTAGCTCATTTTTCTTTAAATTTCTGAAAATGTTGCTTCCCTGTTGCCTTGATTTGCACTTAAAAAAAAAAAACTTTTCACGGTAAATTATTTGATCTTACTGTCTAGCAGCCCTAAAGATTTTTTTCAATCTTTTAAGTTTAAAAGATTATTAGGATATGTCTCAGAATTGATTAGTCTGGTCTGGTCAACATTACCAGGTATATATGGGCCCTGCCAATGCATAGTTCCAGGTCTTCTTTTTTTATTTCCAGAAACTTTCCTTGGATTACACTTTAGCTATTTCTTCCATTGTTTAGCTTAGTTTTTATTTTCTTTTCAGGCATTCCAATATTCAGATACTGGAGCTGCTGTACATGTCTCATTTGCTCCTTTATTCCTCTCATGAATTGTATTTATTCTCATGGTTACTTTACTACTTTTCTTTAATATTCTTATTTTTTCATACAAATATATTCCTTTTTGTATATCTTGCAATTTCATTTTTATTTCTGATATGATTTTGTCCTTTCTCTTGTATTTCTTTCCTAATTTTAATCAATTATCATTAAATTTCTCCATGTTTTTATCCTATTTTAATGTTTAAATTTCTGAGTTGAGGTATGTTTTCATAACCAAAAAGGCTTCAGTGATAAGATGTAATTCCATTTGAAGTGTTGTATTTCTCTTTTCTTCTGATTAATAGTTCATTTTTTTTTTGTGGAAAAGTAGCAACTATAATATATTGATTTACATTTTCTGTTTTCTTCTTATAGTAGCTTTGCAAGACATTGATTTGTTTTATATCCCCTACACTTAGGCATTTGTGGGAAATATTCCTAGTTTAAAAGTGCCCTCTTCTGTTTATTAAAACAAGTTTAATAAAATTTAAAGGAAGTTTAAAATGAAAATTTTCTTTAATTGAAGATATTTGGTGGGAGAAGCTAGGCATATTTTCCTTTTATCTCTTTAGAACTCTCAGTATTCCCCTCTTACTCCATTCTTTCCTTCCAATACTATGTCTCCAAGGTTAATCACTGCTTCTTTGTTTACCTGTTTATGCCCAGAATGCATTCTTCTTCAAAGATGACACTTCCACTCTCCATCAATTTCAAACCCTTCCCTACTAAGTATAAAAGTACACTCATTAGTTTTGTCAATACTATTGGCCGTCTTTTCCTGGCATTGTTTATGTCTGTGTTTTATGTCGTTTCTCAATGTCCTCTTTTCATGGAGTGTTCCATCTTTCCTTCCTGTATCCTCCGGTTTGAAATTGTGCTGGGACCTCTGTTGGAAGGAGGCATTTATCTTCCCAGTTATGTGGAATTTGAAGATAGTGTTATTGTGATTCCTGGGATTGCTAAAAATATTCCCCATGTGTTTTTTGTTTTTCTTCTTGCAGATTTAGATTAACATATGTGTGGATTTAAAACCAGATAGCCGCTCAATACTCATACTCAAGTATTTTTTAAGCACATCTGTTAAGGATAAAACCAAAATGATATCCTGAAGTGAAGACATTTTGGCATGTGGAACTGAAATATTGTGGATAGTATTATAAATTATTCTTGAATGTATACAGCTTTGCATCTGAAGATATTTAACAGGAATGAAGGCTAACACTAGAAGAGAAATTTATTTTCATTTCAGTTGACAGAAGCAGATGGGGCTCTGGGTCAGGACTGCAAACAAGGGAATGAAGTGCATGGCAGTAGTTTGTGGCCCTGAATTATGATGGCAGACTGATTAACAAGGCAAGAAGGATAGTAAGGAATCTCTTGAGGAGATTTGCAGTTTACGAGTGCTAGACTCCATTAAAAAAAATTCTCATCTAAGTTCTTTTCTTTCTTTCTACATGGCCTTTTAAAAATGTTTTCCTAAAGCTTCAGAAGGGTTTGCCTAAACATTACAGAGTAGTGTTGAATGTTTGATGAATCAAGGAATAGTACCTATGCCACACTTCAGGAAAAAAGTTAAGGTGATAGCACTAGACTAGATAATTAAATTACAAGATCACAGTATATGGCTTCCACAGTCCTGAAAGCACTGTATTCCAAACCAGGATAACAAACCAACGTGATTGAGAACAACCAGGATAGATTTTTGAAACCTGTACATATCCATTAAGGAAAAGAAAGTGATTAAATATGAACTTGTTTTGTATATGCATTAGAAATTAGATTTCAAGCTACTCTTATTTGTAGATTAGGAGAAAACTTGATGTTTGAAGGCAAGATAATTTGAGAGCATTTGACAAACACATTAATCAACCATGGCTATCAATTCAGAATCTGTGAGCCCAACTTGAATTTGTTAAAGCAAAAATTAAAGAAAGTGTTATCCTAGAAATTGGCATGTAAATGTTATTAAGTGTCTCTTTTATTGTATCATCTCTATCTCTTCCATGAAAATATTTAAGTTTCTCAGACCACCTTACCAAATGGCCAAATGACCCTGTGAGGTCCAGAATCACATTATACCAACTTCAAGATAGAAGAGGAAAGACACCTTACCTATCATACCAGTTTGGAAAACAAAAACCAAAAACAACAGAAGTCCATTAATTGACCAGACCTGGGTCCTATTCCTCCCTCTCTGAGTCTGTTACTTAAAGGAAAGATAAATTAACTATTTAGATAATAATAGCCAGTAAAACAGATTACTACACCCTTACTATAAAGTGTTTAGCATAATGGTTACACATGGTAAGTACTCAGTTTTATTATTAATATCAATGTCTATGGGAGACTAAGAATTCACATGTGAAATATATGCTTCTTTTCTGAATTTAAAATCTAAAGTGCTTAGCTAAGTGAAAATAACTCATTGTGTGTCTGTGTGTCTGTGTCTGTGTCTGTCCGTGGAATATTCACCCAAGCTCATTTTCCACCAGGAAAGACATACCTAAAAAACCTTGGATGAATAATACCCCTGTCCAGCACTGTTGTCCTAAAGCAGGGCTCAATAAGAGAAGAGTGGTCCACTGTTCCTGATTCCCACTGTGGGGGCTTTGCTCAGAAACTTTGTCCAAGTACAGAATAAAATCTTAAGAACAGAGAGCTTTGAAGGCCTGCTAAAAGGAACCTACTTTATTTGAAACAGAATGTGGGGAAGTTCAAGTCTAACAGTGCTCTCAAAAACAGTGGCGGTTTTGATCATAAATAGTTAGGTGGAGGTAACTTCATGAGAGCAAAGAGTCTTAACATAGGACAGCTATGTTACTAGAGAAAGGACAGGAAAGAGACAGCTAACAAATTCTCTCCTGCTTCATAAAAACCTCAACTATCACCCATGCATAGGGTCTGGAATTTAACTGGATCAGACTATGGCACAATATATTCCCCCAGGAAACTGCTAAAAGCAATAGAGCATCCTCTCAGCAACTGGGTGTGATGAAGAACAATGATAGAGATAACTGCACTGAAACCACCATCATTCAGAGTTACTGTCAACATGCTTGAAGCTATACACTCTCAGGAGCATCAGGGCAAACAGACTTCACCAAAATATTCCAACTAGTCACTAAACAAATAAACAAGAAACAACTACTGCTTGGAAGAATCAACAAGAAAATAAAAGACTTGGACAACATTATAAGCCAAATAGTCCAATAAACATCAAGAGAAGATTCTACCCACAGTACAGTGCACATTTTTTTCAGTAATACATGGAAGGCTAGGCCATAAAACTAACCTCAATAAATTAAAATAACTGAAATCACACAAAGCATATTCTCCAACCACAACCGAGTGAAATTAGAAATCAATAACAGAAATAAATTGGGAGATTGACAAACATGTGAAAACTTAACACATACTCCTAAATAACCAATGGATCAGAAAAGGAATCAAAAGGGAAATTAGAACATACTTTGAGATAAATTAAATGAAGACATATCATATTAAAGCTTATTAGACACAGCTAACACAGTACTTAAACAGGAAGACAGAGATGTAAATGTTTAAAAATGGGAAATCTCAAGTCGATTATCCAACATTTCACATTAGACACTGGATAAAGAAGAGCAAATTCAACTCAAAGTGAGAAGAAAGAAGCAAATAATAAAGATCAGATTGGAAATTACTGAAATAGAGCTTAGAAAAAATATATAAACAAAACTAATATTTGGTTAATTGAGAAGATAAAATTTACAAATTTTGCCTGAACAAGAAGAAAGAAGATTCAAATTACTAAAATCAGGAATGAAAAGGAAGGTATTACTGAATGATCTTACAGAAATAAAAAGGATTATTAGGGAGTACTATTGACAATTTTATCCCAACAAATTAGATAATTTAGTTGAAGTGGACAGATTCCTAGAAAGACATAAACTACTGACACTGACTCATGAAGAGATAGAAACCACAAAAACTTATAGAAAGGAACTGAATTAATAATTAGAAAAAAATAAACTACCCACAAAGAAAAGCCAAAGTCCAGACTCAGGTAACTTTACTGGTGACTTCTAGCAAACCTTTAGAGAATTAATATAATTTCTTTACAAACTCTTCCAAAAACTAGAAGAGAAGGGAATATTTCCCAACTATTGCTCTAAGGCCAGTATTATGGTGACACAAAACCAAAGGCATCACAAGAAAAGAAAACTGCAGACCAATATATCTTATGAATGTAGAGGCAAAATTCCTGAACAAGAATCAGCACACTGAATCTTGCAGTATATAAAAATGTTAGGCACCACGATCAAGTAGGATTTATCTCAGGAATGCAATGTTGGTTAAACATGTGAAAATCAAGTGGAATAAAGGAGTAAAAAAAACCATTGCAATAAACACAGAAAAAGCATTTACCATAAAAACAACACCCCTTCAAGATAAAAATCCACCACAAAAGTATTAGAATTAGTAAAAAATTCTTGAAGGTTGTAGTGAAAGGACCAAACTAACGCCATGACAGGCCCCAGAAAGCCTCAGAAATCAGAGGGCCTGAGTTTCAGTTTCCCCGAAACTACCTGAAAGAATAGGAAAATTGTAAGTAGGCTCTGACCCTTGGCCTGAGTCATAAAAACCGGCCTGAACACAATGACACAATAGCTTGCAAACCCGTGCCTAGGTAATCCTCCCCAAAACTGATAGATTGTGAAGATACTGTGAAGATAAAGCCCTGTGAGACCCTACTGTGAAGATAAAGCCCTGTGAGACCCTAATTGAAATATTTTTGCTATCGAATCATCAGCAGACCTCCCCCTCGCCTCCCCCTGGTTATGGTCCGTTTTTCCTTTAAAACCTCCTATAATTTCTGCTCTTGGTCGGACTCCTCTGCTCCTGCGTGAGTTATGAGTCTTGACCCCAGTGCGCTGGTGGAATCAATAAACCTCTTGCTGTTTGCATCAAGACCGGTCTCTTGTGAGTATTTGGGTCGCCGTCCACCCCGGGGCTGAGCAGGGCCTGTTTTCTGGGTCTTACAGTAGCACATAACAATGATACACAAAAATCATTTATATTTCTATACACTAGTAGAGAAAAATCCAATCATATCACAACTGCCTCAGCAAACAGAAGTTTAAAAGAAATTCATTAAGTAAAACTTCAACTGAACTTCAAATGAGTAACAAAGCTGGGTTTTTCTTTGTCAGAGGAAACTGTACGAACTAGTATTTTAACATTAAAGGAACATGTCTGTTCAGTTAAACAAATAGTATTGTCAGGAACTAGCTGGATTCTGGTGATAAAATATGAATAGCATTCAGTCTCTTTTTCAGAGTTAAGACTGGAGAAAGAAGCATCCATTATTACAAATACATACGTATGACGAATTCCTCCCACTGATGTGTGGAGTCAAACCCTCCCACAGTCTTGTCCTATCACTAGCGTTTTTAAATAGTCATTCAAGATAAGGCTGGTACTATCGTTCCTACTAGTAAAACAGTATTTTGCTATCATAGCAAAGATTCCCAGAGCTAGTATTCTAGAAGTATAACTAGAGATTAGTCAAAGTCCTTAATGTGGCCATTTGAGTTCCTGGCCCTTATTTTCAATGTACTGAAATCCAATTTCCATCTTGAATACAAGCCTAAAACGTCCACATTGTATCATTGAAACAGCAGATGTCAATTTGATAAAAACACTTTTTAATCCATCAGAGAGCTATGCCTAGGGTAACCATAAAGTCAGACATGACTGCCTTGATTGCTTGGAGATGAGACTTTCAGGGCCCTTTAAAATATGAGGCCATGCAATAAACTATCTTTAAAATGGTCTTCTGCCTTCCAGTTTTCTAATTTCTAAGTGAAATTGCTTAGCACCTTAAGGGGGTGGGGAATAACCAATAAAATAGACATTCAGAAGATAATTTACTTTGAAGGGAGGGGCTGTGATCACAGTGGAAGGAAATGAAAAGATCAGTGTTAACTACCCATGGATATGGCTTCAGACATACGCTCCTTATGAGTCTGAAGTTCTTCAGGGTCACAGCAATTATAAGACAACAGCTCGCCCTGTGGATTATCAAAGGACAGCTTCAGATCCTCTGATGAATGCTGTCGGCCTCCTCAGCATCGAGCCCGTGCAGGACAGCACTCTGGCTCCTTGCAGAAAAAGGAGCCAAGAATCAATGATTACGTGGACTCTCAGACTGACCAGAACTCACTGAATTTTTATCACAAGTTCTTTAACCTTCAGTGATTGAATTACTTTGAAAATAGATAGAATCAAATAATATTAAATAGCTGGCAGGATAAAAGAAAAATAAACAATTGGTTAGTGATCAGTAACAATACTTCAGTTTTCTTTACAACTATAAAACAGCAGAGTAAAATGTATTTTAAGTCAACACAATAGTCATTGAACACTGACTATATAGTCAATGATACAAAACTATTTTTAAAGATACCAAAATAAATTATATTAAATAAATAAATAAATAAAAAATAAAAGATAAAAAAAATAGTAGCTAGAATAGACCATACAGACAGAAGTGAAAAGTGGAACTGGATAGACTATCAGTGAGAAAAAGAAAGTTACAAAAACAAGAAAATAAGTAGAGTTCTTTGGGACCATGTAGAGTATTAGCAAATGAACAAGAAACTGAGGTCATCAATCATAGGACATTATGTCAACTGACATATTCAAATAATTCTGTGTCATTGAAATATTTTAGAAGTTCAATTTAGTGTTTTAGAAGACAAAGAATGTTGAAATAGTTTGGAAAGACCTTTAAAAGGACACAAATTTTTTTCTGATATAAGACAGACTAATTCCCTGAAATTCACATATAAATGATCCTTTTTCTAATGCTACAAAGCTAATGAGATGTTACTGGTGATCTTCGAGTACGTATGCACATAATATTTATGTAGTTCAGTTTTACTTAGACAAGAAATTATGCTCTATTCTTCTACAAATTTATTCAATAAGGTCTAACATGGAGGGGGTGACTTGTATGGTCCCTTGAAATAAATGATAGTATATGTATAATCAAAGGACTTCTCATATCTTCAGCTGCACTATAGCCTGCATAGAAATAAATACAAATCAGAACATCCTGCTTTAACAAGCATGGCATGAATTTTACCTTAGAACACTAACCATTTTCTCAAAGCTTTCTATAACTAGGGTCAGCTTCAGTCTGCTTAGAAAGTAAAACTTGAAGGTAGATGAAGAGTTTATAAAGCCTCAAGATACCACCCTTATTGCCAATGACAAAATTATTTTTCTTTCTAATTCTTTGGGGTTCAAGATGGTTCAGTCTAATAAGAAAGTCCTTATTAGAATAAAAATACCCAAGGGATTGGAACATTTCTTAAGTTTCTAACAGTGTTCTCATTAGTGGTGCTAAACTGACAGCTAGCAGAGATGCCTGAGGGAAGACAGGGCACCACAGACGAGCCACCTTGGAGTCACAGTTCCCACGAGTACTGGCCTTAACAATTCTATACGTCAAGGAATACTTAGCTTTCTCCTCTTTCTTTTATTTGACTGGTTTAAGTTAGTAGTCCTGCTTTGTTTGTTACTGGCTTTTAGATTTTTGAGAGACTAACTGTATCACTATATATTATTAATATATATCTATACATGTTTAATATGTAAGTACAGACATACGTATTTTAAAATATATATATATAATGTACTATATATATATATATGTATATATATATATATATATATACAGAGAGAGAGAGAGAGAGAGTACATTATATTCCAAGTTGAGGATACATTAGAATCAAACTGGTTTTTCTTTTAACATTTTATAGTGTATTTGGCTCATTGTCACCTTTGTTTGTATAGCAACTTGGAACTCGAAAAAATCTTAAAAACAAACTGCTTTCATATATTCATTTTTTTAATTTTAATTTTGGAAGTAATACATCTACAGAACTTAAAAACTCATAGTTTCACAAGGTTTATTATGAAAAGCAGTGATCCCTTGACTTGGTAAAATTCTTCTTCCCTAGCCCTGCTCTAAGAATAAATCAGCTCAAGATTTCAATTCTTTAACTGTTTCTTCTCATATTTGCCTCCATGTTTCAGACCAGAACCACCCTAAGGCCAGGAATGCATGGATATAGCTCCAGGAAAGTGGTCTGACATCAGGTCGTTCCTGCTGGGCAGTGCAAATACTTCTTCCTGGAGTCTTGTGGGACTGAACTGTCAGTAGGGTGTGGACTTGCTGATTTGAGGTAATTCTTTAATTTATGTCAGATGGGACAAGTTCAGATCCTGGACTGCCCACTGTCCACTGTTGACCCTTGACCCAGAGCCACACATATAGGCCTGTGCAAGAGATCTCACCCTACCATGTCCTGATTATTCCATCACTTCAGGTGTAAAGCTCCCAAATGTGTGACATGTGGTGATTTCAGGAATTCTTAACCTTATATGACTTTTGCCACTGACACTGTCCCTTGCCAGGCAGTCATGTGAGAGTAGCTGCACCATCTCCTCCTCCAAGGATGCTTAAGACTGCTGCTCCATACTACCAACAGGCCTGTCTCATCAATTTCCTAATTGCCTCCAACGGATGGGGGGATATCATGTTTCAGGGGCAGTTTTCAGTTGTGCTACATAAGAGACAGGTGGCCTTGCTATGAATGGGACTCTTCTTCCTCTCAACTTCCCTCATTCACCTTCTGCTGGTGGTGGTGGACAGAAGGCAGAGGAGTGGCCAGCATGAAAAGAGATCACACCCTAGGGTCATGGGCATCATAGACTGAAGCACTCCGAAGAAGATGTAGTTGGAAAGGTTTTACAGTTACACTATTAAATTCTGAATTGTAAATGTAACAAAACCAGAAAAATAATTTTCATTCACATACTCCTGATATCATTATCAGTCTAACACATTAGTAGCTTTTCAAGTCACTGGAAACCATTATTCACAGAAAGTAATGGTGAAACCAGCTCTAAATAAGTGGAATTAGAGATGTATAGAGCTAGATCTATATTGTTTCAACACAGACAGGTTCTGAAGAACAATTGCATTATGAGCAATAACAGTATTGCTACATTTCTTCTCAAAGGAATGGGGAGATACAAACTTAGCCATGAGTGACACTGTTGACAATAAAGAACACAACACTGTGTTCCCGGACAGGAAGAGATGATGCCTGTTCACTGTTGAACTTACAAACATGTAAATACCTCTTCTCCATATCTGCAGTGAATCAATTCTCAAAATCTTCCATGGCCCCATGACCTTTGTGACACAATTTAAATCAGATTGTTTATGTAGAAAAGGCACCACCAAAGTATTTTCCTGTGTCCCACATACCCTAGGGGAGGCCCCATTTCTAACTTAAAGTGCTGCTATTTCTTGATTTCACAATTCTAGACATTATCTACTGAGGTCCTTCTATAGAACACTGGAAATGATCTTACACTTTTTAGACTTCATGCCCTGTCCTCCCACAGAAATGCCTACCCTACCTCCATCATAGCAATTGCATAATTTTTACAAAACAAATTATTTCAGATTGCATTTTTATGATTTAAATATTTGTAGCTAAACCATATATTATAGCATGATTATATTTTATTTATTTTATAGCATTTGCTTATCTAAACTGTGCTCATTTACAAAATGAGTAAAATAAAATTGCCTAATTTATAAGGTTGCTATAATGTTTAGTAAGTTAATATATAACAAAACCATTACCTAATATAAGTTAGCATTGCATGAAAGTTTTCTATTGTGATAATAGTACTAAGCATGTATCTCTTCTGTCCTCTTGAGTATTGGATCTTTATTTGTTGAATTATGTAACTTTCTGTTTCTTAATTTACACTTTCTTATTTTTGTGCGACATATATCAACAACCTTTCTAAACGTGTGCATGGGAGGTAAAACTTATAATTTTTCTATCTGAAAATATCTTCATGCTACACTGCACTGGAATAGTTCATCTCAGTGTAGAATTTTAAGTTGGAAAATAGTGCTGTGTCCTTCTGATTCCAACTCCTTTGATGTGATTTTGATGCTAGATTAGATAGATTACATACATATAGATATTCCACTCAAATGGTGTCTTTAAGAATTCAAAAACTGCACTGTACTATGTATGCCTAGTTTCAGGTACTTTCTTACTAATGCTTTGGGCCCTCAGTGGTGGTCTTTTTAGTCTGGAGCTTTGTGTCATTTCTGTTCAAGGAAAGTTTATTGTAGTTTTTTAATATCTTCAGTAATACACTCTGGTCCATTTATCTGTTCTCATATTTTGAAACTCTAAATCTCTAATCTAATTGCCTCTACTCACCAGTTTTCCTGTTTTCTGTGTCATTCTACTTTTTGGTCATTTCCTCAACTTTTTCAAACAAGCTTTTAAAAAATTTATTTCTGCTGAAATGTACCTTTTCAAACTTTCAAAATGTACATTTTAATTCTCTGAAAAGTGGCTAGCTAAAATATATAGCATTCTATTCTTACATGCAATGGTGCTATAGCTTCTCTTGATATTGTAGTTACTGTTAACATTGTATTTGTTATTGAAGTTCTCTGACTAAATTGCCTATATATCCTCAGTGTTTTGTTTTGTTTTACACACACACACACACACACACATATATATGTCTTAACATCTATTTTTAAATTTAGATAATTTCCTCAAATGTGTCTCTTCTCTGATTCTGTTTGAGGTACTAACAACTGATTGGAATACATGTGCTGTGAGACGGACTAAAATAAGAATTCGTTTTACTTATGTGGTAGATATGAAATTGTTTTATTTAATGATTCATAAATATCACTGTTAAATAACTTTTTTTTGTCTTGGGTCAGAAGAGCTGGCTCTTTCTAGTTGGCAGCACGAGCCTGGCTTTCAGGACCTTAGACAGTGAAGGAGAGATGGGGGACAAGGCCTCAAGTTTAATAGGAAACACTTACCTATCCTCCCATTTTAATATCCTTGCCTACCTCCAACCCCTCTTAGATTTGCTCAATATTTTTTAAGTCTAGAGCTCATCAGTTTTAATTACCCACAGAGTAGACTTTCTTTTCCTACTTTACTAGAGGAGGAATAGTTATCTTGTTATGTGGGGTAAAGAAGGGGCTATTGAACAAAAAATGTCCTAACTGCTTTTTAACAGTTCAAACCATTATCCTTGTTTCTGTACCCCCTGATCCCCAATCCCTGCCTCCCCCTGCCTTCCCTGCCTTCATTGAATTGGTGTCCCCACTTGCTGAGACTCTCTGGTTTTGCTTCATAAATAAGCTTGTTTACTGTCGGGTTTTAAGTCTGCCAGCTGATAGATTTCAGCTTCCTCTCCTGGACTAATTTAGCCACTACTCATCATTCTCCAAAATTTGAATGTCATCTTTCAATGGATATCTCAGCCTTTCCCTCAGCTGTCTTATTTTTTATTTAGTAAAAATGCTCCTTTATACTCCACAGGTGTTTGGGATAGACCATACAAAAAAGTAAGGTACAAAAGATGGCGGTGTGAGAGGTGAGATGGAGGCTTCCTCCTAAAAATGCATATAATATGAACATATAACTGAAATTACTACTCCTGAAAGAGCAACAGGAAAGAGGACTGGGCCAAACTGCATACACCTGGAGACAAGAGCAGACCTCACAGAACAGGGTAACGCAATAAAGCTATGGCCCGGCAGAACCCAAGCCCTTCCGCCACCCCAGCTCACTGGTGGGAGGAAGAGAAATGGAGCAGGGAGGGAGTGGAGACCTGGGACTGCTGAATAGCTAACTCTGGAGATCTGCTCTGGGAGCACAAACCTACATTTCAGGGTGCTTGCATGATACTTTTGTGATTATGGGGTTGGAAAGCTAAGACAGGCAGAATTCCTGGAGAGACTAAGATTCCAGTGGCTTGTGGAAAGCAGGGATCCATATCCGGCTGCTCTGGGACAAAAGAAAGGTGGGCAATCTGAGAGACTTCCTAACAAGGAAGCCCTTAGCAGGAGGGCTGCTTAAGGGGCGAGGATTGCACAGAGCTTACTGCTCAGGAGAGAGGACAGGCAGACAAAATTGTCTGGGTGCACTCTGCCCAGCAGGTTGGGAGCTTTGCCATACAGACACTCATATTTAAGGAAGAAAAATAAAAATTCCTGCTTAGACGATCTTCAGGTGCTCCAGCTCCCTGGCTGGCTACACAGCTCCAAGGACCCACTCCGTGATACACAGCCTACTGCGCCTTTCTCCTGGCCAGCCCCACCTGGCTCTCAAACTGGCAAACACTATCCTGGTGTTAGGCCAGCCAGAGGGAAGATCTGTCTACAGCAACTACAAACGCAAAGCATAGAGGCTTATACCTGTAAGCTCAGCCCACTGGTTCAGGCAGTGGAGACAGGCATAGCATCTGGGAAGCAGGAAACAGCTTTTTCCTTGCCCCAGGCACCAATACCACGCCCCTGTGACCCTCAACATTGCTTCTGGGGCTGAGCAGCTCCAGGGAGTACAGCTTCTGGGCACTAGAGGGCGCGATATGCAACTATGAAATGCCAAAGGAACCTGGTTCAGAGTAAAATTATTACTACAACTCCTGAGAAAGATTTAAATGATATCAACTTCATGACTCTCCCCGAAACGGAGTTCAAAATAAAAATCATTAACATGCTCATGGAGGTATGGAAAGATATTCAAGAACTCAGGAATGAACTCCGGTCAGAGATCCAACCATTGACGAGCACAATGGACAGTATTAAAAGCAGATTGGATACGGTGGAGGAGATGATAAATGAGATAGAAACTAGAGAAGAAGAATACAAAGAAGCTGAGGCACAGAGAGAAAAAAGGATCTCTAAGAATGAAAGAATATTGAGAGAACTCTGTGACCAATCCAAATGGAACAATATCCTCACTATAGGGGTACCAGAAGAAGAAGAGATAGAAAAAGGGATAGAGAGTGTCTTTGAGGAGGTAATTGATGAAAACTTCCCCAATCTGGGGAAGGAGATAGTTTCTCAGGCCATGGAGGTGCGCAGATCTCCCAACACGAGGGACCCAAGGAAGACAACACCAAGACATATAGCAATTAAAATGGCAAAGATCAAGGATAAGGACAGACTATTATGCAAAGAAAATGAAAAATCCCACAAACATATGGAGGCTTCACAACATGCACCTAAATCACCAAAGGATCAACAAACAAATAAAAACACAGACCAAGCAATATGTGGAGACAAATGATAACAATAATTCAACACCGCAAAATCTGTGGGATGCAGTGAAGGCCATGCTAAGAGGAAGGTATATAGCAATACAGGTCTACCTCAGGAAAGAAGAACAATCCCATATGATCAGCCTAAACTCACAATTAACAAAACTAGAAAAAGAAGAACAAATGAGACCCAAAGTCAGTAGAAGGAGGGACATAATAAAGATTAGAGCAGAAATAAATAAAATCTAGAAAAATAAAATAGAAAGGATCAGTGAAAGCAAGAGCTGGTTCTCCGAGAAATAAACAAAATAGGTAAACCCCTAGCCAGAGTTATCAAGAAAAAAAGAGTCTACTCACATAAACAGAAACAGAATGAGAAAAGAAAAATCACTACAGATGCCACAGAAATATAAAGAACTATGAGAGAATACTATGAAAAATTATATGCTAACAAATTGGATAACAAAGAAGAAATGGACAACTTTCTAGAAAAATACAACTTTCCAAGGCTGACCCAGAAAGAAACAGAAAATCTGAACAGACCAATTCTCAGCAATGAAATTGAACTGGTAATCAAAAACCTACCTAGGAACAAAACGCCTGGACCAGATGGCTTCACTGCTGTATTTTATCAAACATTTAATGAAGACCTAATACCCATCCTCCTTAAATTTTACAAAGAGTAGAAGAAGACGGAATACTTCCAAACTCATTTTATGAAGCTAGCATCACTCTAATACCAAAACCAGGCAAAGACACCAAAAAAAGAAAATTACCAATATCCCAGATGAACATAGATGCAAAAACACTGAACAAAATATTAGCAAACCAAATTAAAAAATACATCAAAAGGATCATAAACCATGATCAAGTTGGATTCATCCCAGGGATGCAAGGATGGTACAACATTCAAAAATCCATCAACATCATCCACCACATCAACAAAAAGAAGGATAAAACTACATCATCATCTCCATAGATGCTGAACAAGTATTTGACATAATTGAACATCCATTCATGATAAAAAATTCTCAACAAAATGGGTATAGTGGGCAAGTACCTCAACATAATAAAGGCCATATATGACAAACCCACAGCCAACATTATACTTAACAGCAAGAAGCTGAAAACTTTTCCTTTAAGATTAGGAACAAGACAAGGATTCAACATAGTACTGGAGGTCCTAGCAACAGCAATCAGACAACACAAAGAAATAAAAGGCATCCAGATTGGCAAGGAAGAAGTTAAACTGTCCCTGTTTGCAGATGACATGATATTGTACATAAAAAAAACCCTAAAGAATCCACTCCAGAACTACTAGACGTAATATCAGAATTCAGCAAAGTTGTGGGATACAAAATTCATACGCAGAAACCGGTTGCATTCCTATACACTAACAATCAACTAGCAGAGAGAGAAATCAGGAAAACAATTCCATTCAGAGTTGCATCAAAAAGAATAAAATACCTAGGAATACACCTAACCAAGGAAGTGAAAGACGTATACTCTGAAAACTACAAGACACTCATGAGAGAAATTAAAGAAGATACCAATAAATGGAAACATATCCCATGCTCATGGATAGGAAGAATTAATATTGTCAAAATGGCCATCCTGCCTAACACAATCTACACATTCAAAGCAATTCCTATCAAAATACCAGCAACATTCTTCAATGAACTAGAAAATTGTTCTAAAATTCATATGGAACCACAGAAGACCCTGAATAGCCAAATCAATCCTGAGAAGGAAGAATAAAGCAGGGGAAATTATGCTCCCTGAGTTCAAGCTCTACTACAAAGCCACAGTAATCAAGATAATCTGGTACTGGCCCAAGAACAGACCCATAGACCAATGGAACAGACTAGAGAGCCCTGATATAAACCCAATCATATATGGTCAGTTAATATATGATATGGACATACAATGGGGAAATGACAGCCTCTTCAACAGCTGGTGTTGGCAAAACTGGACAGCTACATGCAAGAGAATGAAACTGGATTATTGTTTAACTCCATATACAAAAGTAAACTCGAAATGGATCACCTGAATGTAAGTCATGAAACCATAAAACTCTTAGAAGACAACATAGGCAAAAGTCTCTTGAGTATAAGCATGATCAACTTCTTCCTGAACATATCTCCTCAAGCAAGGGAAACAAAAGCAAAAATGAACTCATGGGACTACATCAAACTAAAAAGTTTCTGTATGGCAAAGGATACCATCAACAGAAAAAAAAAAGGCATCCTACGGTATGGGAGAATATATTTGTAAATGACATATCTGACAAGGGGTTAACATGCAAAATATATACAGAAATTACATGCCTCAATTCCCAAAAAACAAATAACCCGATTAAAAAATGGGCAGAGGATATGAAGAGACAGTTCTCCAAAGAAGAAATTCAGATGGCCAACACAAATGAAGAGATGTTCCATATCACTAATCATCAGGGAAATGCAAATTAAAACCACAGTGAGATATCACCTCACACCAGTTACGATGGCCAGCATCCAAAAGACTGCTGAACAGAAAGACTAAGAACAACAAATGCTGGCGAGGATGTGGAGAAAGGGGAAGCCTCCTACACTGCTGGTGGGAATGTAAGCTAGTTCAACCATTGTGGAAAGCAATATTGAGGTTGCTCAAAAAACTAAAAATAGAAATACCATTTGACCCTGGAATCCCACTCCTTGGAATTTACCCAAAGAATAAAATTTCTCCGATTTAAAAAGACATTTGCACCACTATGTTTATTGGAGCACTTTTTACCATAGTCAAGATATGGAAGTGACCTAAGTGTCCATCAGTAGATGAATGGATAAAGAAGAGGTGGTATATATATACAGTGGAATACTATTCAGCCATAAGAAAGAAACAAATTCTACCATTTGCAACAACATGGGTGGAGCTGGAGGATATTATGCTCAGTGAAATAAGCCAGGCAGAGAAAGACAAGTGCCAAATGATTTCCCTCATTTGTGGAGTGTAACGACGAAGCAAAACTGAAGGAACAAAATAGCAGCAAACTCGGACACTCCAAGAAGGAACTAGTGGTTACCAAAGGGGAGGGGCGTGGGAGGGTGGGTGGGGAGGGTGGGAGAAGGGGATTGAGGGGTATTTTGTTTAGTACACATGGTGTGGGGGATCACGGGGAAAACATTGTAGCAGAGAGAAAGCAAATAGTGAATCTGTGGCATCTTACTACACTGAAGAACAGTGACTGCATTGGGGTATGGGTGGGGACTTAATAATATAGGTAAATGTAGTAACCACATTGTTTTTTTCATGTGAAACCTTCATAAGAGTGTTTATCAATAATACCTTAATAAAAACATTTTTTAAGATACTTTCTACCATATTTAATAAGAAATCCAATTTCTTTATTATTCAACAGTAGTTGAATAATTGTTTTGATAGTTTATATACGTGACAGTTTGAGGCATGTAAGTACAAATTCCATTGAATCTGTTAGAATTATTATTGGTGATGGTACTAACGTACTTGTTACTAAAAATTTGCTGGTGTTCTTGCAATTGCTCTTCCAACGTTTACCCAGACAGAAAACAGCAAGGTGGGAGCTTAAACCTTAGCCTCACTAGCTTCTCTCTTTCATCCTCTTTAGCAATAGCATGTAATTAAAATTTCTAACCTTCTCTTGACTGAAACAGTCTTCTGTAGGAAAATCTGAATACAGGGCTGGACATATGGAAGACAACAGTATGAAGACACCTTAACCTGCAACCAGTTTACTTTGAGGTTTTTGGTATGCTGCTGCCTTGATCTTGACGTATACACCCATCTGGATTCCTGACCCCAGTTTGATATGCTGGGGGGAAGTTGGGATTCCTATGGCCAGGATCCTCACTGAACTTAAACCACCTGATGATGTAACTGGACGGTTGCTAGGCTACCACTTTCACACCTTTAGGCAATAAGCTATTATTGTGCTGTATAGAGAGCTGTGCCCAGTGCTCTGGGCTGAGACAGAGACGCTAGTGCTCGACCTACCGCCGGGAGAACAAGCCGGGTAATAAACCCTTTCACCCCAAAGAATGTTCTGCTGTCAATTTCTTTGGTCACATTGAATCCATAGCAATCTTGCCTGGGGCTGAAACCCATTAGTAAGACATATGCTTACCCCTTAAACAAACAATTTTGAGCAATAAGGAGGTAAGCTGTCTTCTTTTTGAATGCCAAGACTAGAGATAATTTTATTCTTACCCTGAAGACGTCCACTGATTAGGGCTTTAAGAGATTAATCATGACCTAGTCAAAGTCCTGAGCTAATGGAGCTATGGAGAAATAATTGGGAAATTAGAGAAAAGGAAAGCCTGGGGGATTAAGACTTCCCCAAAAAGTGCTGCTGGCATTTGTATGACTTGAATTTATACAAACCTTAAACCTGTGTCCCAAGCAATGGGAACTGGGGAGAAGACCGAGAGTTGTGAAGGTATATGATGTACTGTGCCCCGATTATATTCACTATGGCTAGAGCAGGGATATATAACTTTTTGAAGTCCAGTTCCCACATGTTCTGGTGAATTCCAATGTGTCTTTGGTACTTTAACTAAAACTTTAACATGCTACAAACCAAATGCTGAATTGCACACATTGCATAAGCAGTTCAGTTCAACATGCTGTTTGGGACAAAAGTGAATATTACATGTTTGACAAATAGTAAAACAGTTAAGATGTATCAGTGTAGTAATGGGAAACCACATTTCAAGAAACTAAGATACGTGGGAAGGAATATTGATAAATAAGAGAGCTAAGATAGGGCTTGAATTTGATTCCATTGGTGATGAGAAGTTCTGTAAAAGACATATTTAAAGTTGATGACTTTAAGAAAATGAAAGGCATAATTAAATTTGCTGTATAAGATGTTATGTCCATTGGAAGCACTTGGGAATTGAAACTCAGTTTACTTGACCTATTGAGTATGTTTTATCCTATCTCTATCATTAACTCCTGTTGTTTATTTGTCAGGTTTGCCCCTGATCTTAACCCCTGCAAACTTGTTGGCCTCACACCTGATTTCCATTCTCCCCAGTTCTGTGAAACCTGACTTATCCCGTGAGATGGAACAGTCTTTGCATCTTTCTGCCTCTCTCTCACCCAGAGTAATGCCTAGCTCTCCCAGCCCACACCCCACAAACCACACACTTAAATAGCATCATTCACTTGACCTGTTCGGCAAAAGAATGTTTAGAAATTGTTAGAAATTGCCATTCTGAGAGTTGACATGAAGTAATGAGCACACCACGGAAACAATTTTCAGAACACGTCCTCTGCCAGCACAATCTATTTTAGACAAACAATGGGAGGCTTAAAATAGCACGATGTGTCATGTTGCCCATTTTGAAATGAATAAAATGTTTTGGGTGATAAAGGGACATGTCTGCTCTCCTTCACAAGGTCACAAGGGAGACCAAGTGAGTTTCTGTGATGTGCTGTTGTAAAAAGGGGAAAAAATAGCATCACCATGACTTCATGGGTCTGGAAGTCATATTTGTGCTTTCTGGAGGCTTTTGGTTGTTATTTTTAAACAAATGATAAATTCTCCTCACAACAACAGTTCCACATAATTATTCTTCCTTTTAAAAAATATATCTCATTTTATAAGGTTATTAACTGTGTGTGTCTCAGTGTAAAAAAAATCTAAATACTATGTATGTATAAAAGAGTACCCTATTTGGCTGTAGCATTACAAAGGACGACATTTTAAAATCAATAGGAGGGAGTATAGAATTAATTAAATTGTGCCATATAAATTTTCAAAACCTCATTATATTTATAACTACACTGTATGAAAATTATCCCTTGCCTATAGAAACTTAAAATAGAGGAGCTGGAGGAAATTGTACAGACCTTTTTATTGTCATGGTACTGGCATAAATCAATGGCACACGGACAGGATATGCACAGACATAATTTAATAAAGGGGCTTGTCATAGAGTCAGGTGAATCAAGGAGTGCACAGTGGGTGGTGATGTATCCAAGGATTATCGACAGTGAGTAGACATTCCCACCACTACCACCACTGGCCTAATGGGACAAGAGACTGAAGCGGAACCTGTCAAGAACAGTCAAGGAAGAGAAGTTGACCAGCATGATTCATGGCCATAGAGACCGACTGCCATGATCCAAACTTTGGCGAAACCAGAGAGCAAAGGAGAGTCATACAAAACTTTGATCTCTCCTTTCTTCTACATATTTTCAATTACTATTAGTTCTTTCCCAGAAATCAAGGGAAAGAGGAGTTCATCAACTGCAGTCTGAAGAGGTTGGTTAACCTCTTAGTCACAGAGCTGAAAAAAAATGAGGTATGAAACTATAGGTACACACTGCTTTTGCCACTCAGTATTTATTTGCCATGCAAAACTTATTATAATTAATGTAAATGAAGAAAATTCCATTCACCCAATGAAGGAAAAATACATCAGCCACCGTATAACGGCAGGGTATGGTGAAATCAGTACAAATAAGCCACGGGTAGTACTGGTGTATATGTTAGCAGAATAGTCGGAGGGAGCATAATGAATTAACATGAAACAGAGTTGCTACAGTCCTAATTTTGTAGCTCATAACAAGTCATAAATCAGTAATAATGGCTTTTCTTTTTTTACACATTCTATCTTGCCTTGCCTTTTGTCCACATCTCAGTTGTTTTGTTTTTTAATAGGTCCTACCTTCAAGAAATTATTGCAGTTTCTCATTAGTCATTATTACTGAATATGGGAAAATTGAGTTGCACCCAAGTGATCCTCTGGATTCCAGACATTGTCCAACTTACTGGGTCGTGCAGCCGTAACCTAATTCATCTAGGTTATGGAAATCAAGCATCCTGGCCAGTGTATTATTCAGAAGCAGGCAAATTCAATAGCAATGAAGAGTCAAAACTGCATGGGGGCAATTTCAACTTCTAATTGAAATAGTCTTGTCTGTGTTTCCTAGAGGAATTTCTTTTCTCTTGAGCACTAGTACATCCAAAACTAAGCCCAAGACTGTGGGAACAGGGAGATAAAAATCATTTTAATAAATTATTAGATAAAATCATGAGAATTTTTAAGGAAATCTGGAAGAGGTCAGAGACATATATTGGCTTTTGTTTTAAGGCATATGTCATATCCTGTAGGAAGACACTCCATCCTAAGTGGATGCTGTTTGGCAGCCGACTTTGTAAGCGAGACCTCAACAGGCCTGTCTGTATTCCTATCACATGATGCAGCTTGTGAGTGTCATCGGTGGAGGACCATGGTTGGGTTCTCTTTTCACCATAAAATCCATCCTCTGGGCAAAGATGATGTTCTTTAGCTATCTTAGATATGAATAAAGCTGTCTGGCAAAACTTCTGTAGGTGGAAAAGGGAAATATGTGTATGGATTTATATATTCATTCTCATAAGGGGACAAATTACTGCCTCTCCATAATGGGGGTGATTCAGTGTAACTAACCCACCTCTGGGGGTGGACATGAAAGGGTACCATGCCAGGCTGCTGGTGTTTCTGCCAGCAGCTGCCATAATCAGATCAGCCTTGGTGAGGAAGCAGGTGCGGTTAAGTCCTTGCATCGCTTTAGTCCCTGGTGCTCTCTCTAAATTATACATAGGCACATTCACCAAGCACACAAGCAACTGTGGAAGGAGGCTTACTGACACCTACAGAATGGGTCATCTTGTCCTCCTGATCATTGAGGAGCTTCTCTGTTCAAAAACCGTCTCCTGGGAATTTACATGAGTACAGTCATAGTCACACTGTGTCTATTCTCTAAACATGTCTCCTGAAGACCCCACCCCCTCATAACAAATCTTCATTCTGTTCTTTCCACGTTCTTGCAAATTGGCCAATCCATTAACCACTCTGCATGAATCCAGTCTATGAGGATCTCTACTTCAGTCCATCTCTCATTCTAGACAAGGCAGACAACCAGATTTGCTGCCCAGAGTTCTTTTCCCATTCATGTTTCCTGTCCATGGCATTTATCAGAGCCATTTCTAAGTAAGGTTACAATGTGACACTGTATGTTTCCAGGAGTGCCAAATGCATGCAGATTCATCTATACACCAGGCCCAGACTTAGTTAAGTGGGTTTCCATTAACTGGACTTAGGAAATGCCGCATGAGGCCATGGTTTTAGGTTCAGAGGAAGACTGAAGTGTTTATAAAAGGTACTATTGGAATATGAGCCACATGAATGCACCTGTGCCCTCAAGACCCCCTTGGGTACATTCCCATTATACAATTTTCATTTAATAATAGACTGTTTGTTTTTATATCCACCTTCCTGATTGAGTGGACCAGGTAACACCTGTTTCATAATGGATTATCGTGGGTTTCATAGTCACCTATTGTCCCATGATCAAGCATTCTGTCTCTCAATGGGTCCAAGAGCAATATAGGAACTGTTCTGCTAAGTGCAAAGATTTTGTCAGCAGATTCTAGTATGGCCTGATTTCAACATTTGAAAGCGTCACTGTGATTCTCTTAGTGGGACTTGCTGAAGGCTTCAGACAGTGTCTCTACCGACCTACCACAGAATGTTCCATACAACTCGGTCTTTTGGAGCATGTGAGCCGAGTGGCAGGGCTGCCTTTACCGTAGCCTAGATGTGATGCAGAGCTCCTTCTTGCTCTGGGAACTGATGAAGTTGGCAGCATTATAGATAATCTGGTAAATGGATTAGAGAATCACAGCTTTTTTTGCCACTAAAATTCAAAGAATCTCACTAAATATTCTTTTAACTTAAGAAGTAGTTCAAAGAACAGCAACTTGTTTTTCACCTTAAAAGGGATCTCCTCACATGCCCAGAAATGGAACCCTAGAATTTAAAAAATGTGGCAAACCACTGAACTTCCTTATAAATTCTGATAGTATTCTAAGACATCTAGAACATTTCCAATGTCTTACTCACTAGGTTCAGTTAGCATCATAACATCAACATATTGGACAAAGGTGGTATTCTGAGGGATATCAAAGGGATCAAGTTTCCTGCAGACTGTATCATGACAGAGAACATGAGGGCTGACATAATTCTGAGTTAAGGTGGTAATGGTATACTGTTTTCCCTGAGAAATAAAGGCAAACTGCTTCTGATGTCTTTATTGATTGCACTGAATATACTTTCTTAGATCAATAGTTTGCATACCAGTGTTCTGTTGATAACCAACATGAAATAGTAGCTATGACTAGTGTCACCATTTGAAGCCACCAATGCAGCTTTGACACTGATGATGGAAGTATTCTCTGCAATTCCCCCAGGTATACATTATTGCCTTTGATTATTATTTGGCTGTAGTAAGAGATGAAGTATGACAGGTAACAGTTCCAGAGTATGGTAATCCCCTGATATGTTAGGGAACCAACTGAGGATTCTGCATATTAATGGATCTGTCTATTCCCACTCTTCATTGTGGAACAAAGGAAATAACTAAAGGATGGATTCATGGATCCACCTGAGTCACTTTGAAATTGACTTGGACCAGGACTCCATCTATCCACTGACTGTCATAATCATGGAGATAATTAGACATTCCAAATAACTTTGTACACATAAATATCAATTTAAGACTATCCCTATGGGAATATGTTTCTGGAAAATATTAGCCTAACCTTCCCAACTCCATTTTTCTCCACTTTGGTTTTAAATAATCAAGTACTTCAGAAGAAAATACTGCCTTAATCTCATATCAATCTTATTACTTTTAGGCTTGTCTTTTCTTCAAAAAAGTTAACAATGATTCTTATTTTCTATAAAATCATGCCTCCCTCATTGATTTGTTCAACATGTATTTATTGAGCACATACTAAGAGCTAAGAATACCACTGGTCTTTAAATATAGAAATACAATAAGACATGCACCCTACCCCATCCCAATGGAACTTACACTGTAAGTTGAAAACAGACATATTTAGTTGTACTGTGGAAATAAAGGAAAAGTAAAGCAGAGATAACATATCTATGGGAGATGTTACTTGGTCTGAGGATCACCGAAGACTTCCTAGAAAGCAGATGTCTGGGCTGAAATCTGAAGGATACATAGGTATTAATCATGTGAAGGGAAGTGGGCAGTAATAGCGAATCCAAAATTCTAGAGGGAAAAGTACAAATATGGTATTGAAGAAGGCAGATGTAATGGAGGGTTCTGAAAAGTATACATCAATTATCAGATTCATGCAAGTTTAATTTTATCAATAAAGTCTTTTATTTAAAATGAATAAATTTACACACACCAAATATATTGTCACAGCAAAGAAGTGGAAATCAATGCCTCAAAAAGCTCTCCTATTGTCGCCATGTTGACATGCCCAGATTCCAGCAGTTAAAACAAGTTAGGTTTCCTTCAGTCCCAAGGAGCTGGACTTATTCAGTCCCTGCACACAGAGCATGGCTGATTATTACCTTAAATCATGATATAATTATGATATTTAAAAACATATACATGGAAGAAACAGCCCTATAAATTCATATAGATTCAAGAACACATATAACAATTTAGCTCGAACACAGGTGAAGATAAAGTAGAGAGAGAAGGAAACCAAGTCAGACAAATCCTTAGAATTTATGTTATTTACATTGGTCTTTATCTTAAGACCCCTGAAAAGATATTACAGGGCTTTAGGGAAAGTATTGGCATGATTTCACATTTTAATAGATGCAAGCAAGAGTTAGAAGGCAGTAGTTGAGCAGAAAGGCTACTGTAGGTTTGAAAAGGGTGAGCATGGAGACAGAGAAACATCCAGGGATTCTAAAATTATTTTCAAGGTCCTTTTGCCCCTCCCTCTGATCATCAACTTTCTGCAGACAGAATATTTAGACATTAATACTAACAAAGAACATAGTGATAATATCTTTAACAGAACACATCTCAGGAATCACTTCCTCATTGTAAGAACTATGGCTGGAGGCATTGAGAACTTCAACTTTCTAATGAAACCTCCAAGTTTCACTAGCATGGTGTAAATTAAACACCTTTGCAATGCTATATTTCAGTGCCACATTTTAAACAGGTAAGTAGGGAAAGAGTGGGAGAAGTCACTTTCAGTGTAAATGATTATTACTTGATTTACAAAGATATTAGTGCTTAGAAATCTTTAGAAGTTAATAGACTATCATTACTTGGCTAAGTCACACAACATAAAACCTGTAATGCAGAAAGCCGAGCATTTTCATGGAAGTACTTGGTTCTCTTTGTGCTGAGAACAACAGTGAAACAAAACTCAGAAACCTTGACGCAACCACTTTATAAGCTTAAATAATTCCAATGAATTTCTATAACAAGCAATTCTTTTTCACCAACTAAATTGTAGGAAGTTATATAAGACAGTTTCATGAAATTATCTGGTTCTTCTGTCTGAGAAATGACTCAGAACCTATTACATAAACCTTTTGTGGGCTTTCTATGTGATCCAGATATTCTCCTTTGCTTTAAAGTGCAATAATTTGCTCTGATTCAATGATTACAAACCACGGATGTTCCCCTACATCCAATAGGCAAGATACAGCATGGAAAAAGCTATATTCTCAATCTCCATCAACCAAAACCTTTTCAGCTAATATTAGCAACAGAAGTCTCCACACAGAGAAACATGGAGTAACAACACTTGCTGCAAAGTTTCAGCTTGGGGATTAGGAAGGTCAGTATTATCTGTCAACTTGTTTAGGCTGTAGTCTCCAGTTACTCAACAAAAGAAACTAATCCAGGTGTAGCTGTGAAAGATATTTTGTTGGTGTGATTAAAGTCCCTAATTAATTGACTTTAAATATGGGAGATTATCCTAAATAAACTGTATAGGCCTAATTTAATTAGTTGAATAACCCTTAAAACAGAACTGAGGCTGAACTAAGGAAGAAATTCCACTCATAAGCTGCTTCGTCTCTTGCTTAGAGTGCCACCCTGCCCTGTCTGACAGTCTGCCCTACAGATTTCAGACTTGCCTTGCCATGCCAAGCCTCACAAATGTGTAAGCCAATTTAATGCAATAAATGTCTTAGTATGTATCTTCTATTGGTTCTGTTACTCTGATTGAACCCTAGTAGATACAGGAATATTCTGAAGGTATAAGCCACTATCTGGCTTGCTTAAGGGGTTGGGGGGAAGGTCTGCAAGCCTTTTAACACTCTGGGCCATGTAAGAAAATATGGTTTTCCCCTTATTTACCAGTGCAGGGAGGAAAGTTTCTGGGAAGAAAATACCAGAATTACTGTAAAACTTATCAAACTAAGATGCTATCATAGTTTCTGCCATTTGCCATAACTTCTACCAAATCTTAAAAATAAAAACCTCTCATATTATTTTCTACTATAACTAGATTTTTAATTTATCCTCCAGGTGATTTTAGGCAGAAAAAATTGGTAGCTCCTACATTATCCTTAGTAGGAGAGAGAGAGGGAAAAGGACAGAAGAAGACACCCCAGAAATAAAACGAAAACACAGCTTTAATAAAGAATCAGAATCTAAATGGGAAAATATACAAAAAGAAACATACCATGCCTTCTAGGCTACAGGTATAATTCATTTTTCTAGAACATGTGTTGTCAGACTTGACAGATACCTTGATGATATACCAATTTGCCTTCTCCCATAAACAAGTCCATCATCCCCCTATCACCCAATATATTTTAAATTCTCTCATTTCTTCAATAACCAATCCCAAAATACAGTGAAAGATGGGAATGCCCTCTGAATTCTTAAAACCTGCCCTCTCAGTCTCAGGATTTTGTCCGAGATAGTGCATCTTTCCTGAATGAATGGCACATGGAATACCCACCCTTGAGTTGAGGACTCTCCAAGATAATCTCATCTCAGTAAAACACTGCAAGGGCAGTAATCATTCAAGAGTTACGTAAAGTGACTGTTGGGAAGTCGGGAGTAACATAGCTGGGCAATATAACAGAGAACCACTATGCATGTCAAAAAAAAAACAATAGCTCAGCTGTTGTCCTCCATTTCCAACAGTATTCTGTAGCCTCCCAACTTCCCTAGTCCTTGTAAAGTCCTTGTAAAAGTCCTTGTGACATGCCACTCAACTATTAGATATACCTGTTGTTTACATAGGTCAAACTAAACATTTTAATAGGATAGGACTCATCTACCTGATGCTCAACCAGGAATGGAGTCATGCTCTTTATTTAGTGTTTCTCTGGGTGAAGAGAGCTCCTGGGCCTTCCTCCTGGCTCTCCTTTCTATAACAGGCATTAGTACATGGGCAATGGAGGTTGGCAAATGGGGATTCTGCATGACGTTGAAAGATCAGACCCAACTATACATGCAGAAACTGGGATAATAAACATGCTGCGGCTTCAAGAACCCACTTGAATTACTATGCAAATATTTGGAAATCTCTTTGTTTCAGCAGACCCCATGAATGTCCAAAGTACTAAAATTCTTTAGTGGCATTCCAGGTTCAAACGTGTAAGAAACAAATTAGAACAATCCCCGAAATGTTTTGGGTTTTACCTTTTCTCTGGTGCACAACTGTCTTGGTGAATGGTGAGAGGTCCCTGTGAAGTGGGTTATGAGGAAGACTCCCTGAACAAATTTATGATGTTACTTACTCTTTATCCAATAAAACTCAATATCTTCTTCTGTGAAGAGATTCTGAGTAAGGGTCTCTGGTGCAAAGCAACTCTTCATCAAAGCACTCTGACTTTATTTGAAAGGCGGGAGTTATATCTATCAGACAAAATTTCAGTGTAGTTCCTATTGCGGCCTTTGAGATCCTGTCATTCGCCACAACCAATAGTCTTTACAGATGAATTATTCTGATTTGAATGTCTGACCTTCTGTCTGTCCAGGCAAATGTGCCACCCTGCATTTACTCCCTGCAAGGCCCTTCCTATTCTCTGTCCCTGCAGAACCCTCCCAGCACTAACTAAATCAGACCTGTACTGTTTCTCTGCAGGGTTTGTATCTTAAAAGAAAAATCACCAGGGCCATTTCAAAGAATCTCAAGTTCTCTTACCACTGTATTTCTCAAAATAAAAAGGAGTGCCTTCTACCACAAAAGACCCCGAATAGCCAAAGCAATCCTGAGAAGGAGGAATAAAACAGGGGGAATTACACTCCCTGACTTCAAGCTCTACTACAAAGCCACAGTAATCAAGACAATTTGGTATTGGCCCAAAAACAGACCCACAGACCAGTGGAACAGAATAGAAAATCCAAACATTAACCCAAACATATACAGTCAATTAATATTTGATAAAGGAGCCTTGGATATACAATGGGGAGATGACAGCCTCTTCAGCAGCTGGTGTTGGAAAAACTGGACAGCTACATGTAAGAGAATGAAACTGGACTACTGTCTAGCCCCATACACAAAGGTAAACTCAAGGTGGATCAAAGACTTGAATTTAAGTCATGAAACCATAAAACTCTTAGAAAAAAACATAGGCAAAAATCTCTTGGACATAAACATGAGCAACTTCTTCATGAACATATCTCCCCGGGCAAGGGAAACAAAAGCAAAAATGAACAAGTGGGACTATATCAAGCTGAAAAGCTTCTGTACAGCAAAGGACACCATCAGTAGAACAAAAAGACATCCTACAGTATGGGAGAATATATTCATAAAAAACGTATCTGATAAAGGGTTGACATCCAAAATATATAAAGAACTCATGCACCTTAACAAACAGAAAGCAAGTAATCCAATTAAGAAATGGGCAGAGGACATGAATAGACACTTCTCAAAGAAGAAATTCAGATGGCCAACAGGCACATGAAAAGATGCTCCACATCGCTAATCATCAGAGAAATGCAGATTAAAACCACAATGAGATATCACCTCACACCAGTGAGGATGGCCAACATCCAAAACACAAACAACAACAAATGTTGGCGAGGATGTGGAGAAAAGGGAACCCTCCTACACTGCTGGTGGGACTGCAAATTAGTTCAACCATTGTGGAAAGCAGTATGGAGGTTCCTCAAAAAACTCAAAATAGAAATACCATTTGACCCAGGAATTCCACTCCTAGGAATTTACCCTAAGAATGCAGCAGCCCAATTTGAAAAGGACAGATGCACGCCTATGTTTATTGCAGCACTATTTACAATAGCCAAGAAATGGAAGCAACCTAAGTGTCCAACAGTAGATGAATGGATAAAGAAGATGTGGTACATATACACAATGGAATATTATTCAGCCATAAGAAGAAAACAAATCCTACCATTTGCAACAACATGGATGGAGCTAGAGGGTATTATGCTCAGTGAAATAAGCCAAGCCGAAAAAGACAAGTATCAAATGATTTCACTCATATGTGGAGTATAAGAACAAAGAAAAAAACTGAAGGAACAAAACAGCAGCAGACTCACGGAACCCAAGAACGGACTAATAGTTACCAAAGGGAAAGGGACTGGGGAAAATGGGCGGGAAGGGAGGGATAAGAGGGAAAAAGGGGCATTACGATTAGCAGATGTAATGTTGGGGGGGCACGGGGAGGGCAGTACAACTCAGAGAAGACAAGTAGTGATTCTATAGTATCTCACTACGCTGATGGACAGTGACTGTAATGGGGTTGGTGGGGGGGACCTGATGAAGGGGTAGTTTAATAATCGTAATATTGCACATGTAATTGTAAATTAATGATAATAAAATAAATTATATTTTAAAAAAAGGAGTGCCTTCTAAGGCCTCAGGAAAAAAATTAGGGTACACCTAGGTTGATCACCAATGAAACACCTTTTTAAAAGTATCCCTATCTCCAGACTTTGGCTGTATACTTCTACATCTCAAAGTTTGATCCTCTAGCCACAGGATAAGGATTGTCTGAAATGCTCATTAAAAAATGCATATTTCTGAACCTCATCCTAGTTTTAATGAATTATATTTTCTGTAAGTGGATCCTGAGAATAGATATTAACAAAAATATTCTGAGGGACACTAAAATTTGACAATCACTGAAAATTTTACCAAGACATTTCTGATATTCAACCTTATTTAGCATCCCCGCTTTAAATCTAAACGACTGCCTGAACAACAAGTTCCCTGAACAAAATGGTAACCCCTTGATTTAAAATTAATTTCTTATATTCCTAGGGAAAATTCACTCAGTATCCATTCCTAAATAATTCTCATATGTTTGCTGATATCAGTTAGAAAGGCCCTGCAATTAGTTGGTGTATATGAATTCTCTTCAAGGGTTTGACTGTAATTAGAAATATGGACATGCTGGGTCCCAATTAATTCAGAAGAAAAGAGGATTTGAGGGCTGGGACATGAAAAAATGCATTTTTTTGGTAAGAAACTTGTTGAGATAAAGAAGTTATAGAATCTTCAAGCAAAGAGGTAGGAACCTGATGTGACAAGAGACAAAGTACTGTTTGTCCAGTACTGGTTGCTCATACTGGTTAGAAAGTCAGGGATCTGAAATTCCTTGAAATCTTTATTTCCATCATAATTTTCAGGGCTCTACTCATTTATGATAAATGATATAATTTTTTTTAATGTATGATGAGTTTATGAATCTAATGAACATTAAAATTTGGAATTTGGTAGAATTAAGCTGTATTTTCAGCATAATGACCAAGTAAGAGTTTTTTTCTTACAAATCTTAGAAATCCTTAGTCTTCAGTATGTGATGTGTGTCAGGGACTTAGGGTCTTGTACTAGACAATTTCCTTAACTTCTTCAGTGCTTTAAAAGCAGGATTCTAGCACAGAGTTTTCAATTGTTTTTACATTCCCTTCATGCTGTTCTAAGGTCAGAAGCAATTAAAACCCCAGAGTCATACTTTCATGAAGCATTTAGTCCAGCTAAGTAGAGGTGATAACTCACTTTGGTATTTCATCACTACATACCATGGGCTGTCAGATTTGCTGGCCCCTGCTCTAAGAAAATCTTAATTAATTCATGCTCAAATTACACCAGTTAACCCATCCTAAATCTCCCTTGCCCACATATTTTGTACCCCACTTCTGATATCCAGTTAGTTTCTAATGTTGAAAATAACATTAAATAATTTTGTATAAATTAAGTAGGGCATGAATTTATTGAAAAGATAGGTCACATGATCTAGATAGTACAAATCTGATAATCAGGTAGGAACCAAGACAGAACCAAACCCAAATGAGAAATGTTTGTTTATAGCAATTCATCTCATCCCCTCACCTCTACACTTTTATGGCCTATGTCTCCCTCAAGAACCATTGCTCCTGGGGCCTTGTACTCTGTGTGTGCACCCTGACACACTAGGACGATATCCACTTTGCTGTTATTTCTAGACCCCGCTCTAGTCTCTCCCCAAAAAAATCTTTAACTGAACTTGTATTTTTTGACATTCATTCAAAGGTTAAATCCCAGGTAGGAAGATAAAATTGACTGAAATTAAGTCATACTCACTTTCCTTTGCAGCTAGGAAGCTGAGATAAGGAACATCTACTCTTCATTGTTATATAGATGCACACACACCCAGACACACACACACACGTATACTTTTGCCACTAATAGTGTCCCTTTCAATTCAACAAATTCTGATTAATACCCTCTGTTGAATCATTAGAGGATGCAAAGTTGAATGAAAATGGTTTTATCTTCATGGAGTTTGCCATCTAATTACTCTGGAGAAATCACATAACCATCCTAGAATTCAGCTTTACTGCCTATTAAATAAGGCAGTTTTATTCCCATGCAAACCACTTATCTCATCCTTTTCATCCATACCACTGGAAGTGAAGTGGAGGGACCAGGGTTGAAAAAGGAAGGAGTTATCATTATTTGTTTTTTCTTCCGTACAAGTTTAGGAAGTATAAAATCAGGAGACTAAGTAAGGCCAAAATTCAAGTGGAAAGGTAAAATCCATTAAGTCAAACATGAAACAGTAAACTTGTTGCTAAAGTTGAAAGCAGGTTTTCAAAGCCAGGATATGGATACAAAATCTGGGAGGGAAGCCAGAATACAGAAGGAGGTTGAGTAAAAATGGAGACTTGTCCAGGGCAATTTCCTAAACAGGTGTTGTCTACTTGGCATTTAGGTAGGCTATGGATAATCTAGCACATTTAAAGGGCTTGAGATATGGAAAAAAAATTTCTGCATTAAACATATGAGTCTGAAAGATTTTTCTCTATCTCTAAATTTTTGTATTCATAGACACCTTTCCAACACTGACAAAAAGTACTTGGTTAAATAATAACAATAGTTATTAGAATTATTGTATTTTTATATTATCATTATTGTTATTGTATTGTAATTATATATATATATATATATATATATATATATATATATATATACACATACACATTTATATAGTTATTATTGCTGTTACTTCACTTTAACCTACAGTAGAGATCTCAGCCTGAAGCTCTGCTGTGTTCAACTGGCCAAAAGTTTCTTTTCATGCAGTAGGAATGGGCTTCCTGAGAGCAAATTCAACCTAAGGGAAGAGGGAACAAATCACAATGAACTTAAACAAGGAGTAAAGGTCTGTCCTCAAGGCTGAAGTTCAAAACAGCTTAATGGCTCTCAGGAGCATCTGTCACTTATCCAATTCCAATTTCAGAGAACCATCTGACAAAACGCAGGGAGGTGGGATGGGAGAGACAGAAATAGAATGAAGACAAAAATCAACACAACAATTTCCTAAAGCAGAAATATTCATTGTGGTGCAAACTGAATAGCCCCTCAGAGTAGCCTGTCTGACTGGCCCCCTAACTGTAAAAAAATCATGAGAGGTTTGTTTCACCTACCTCATAATAGAACAGAGTTGAACTGTGGCATTTTGAAGATTCCATGGCCTGGGCTGTAAACAAGGGATGAAGGTGACAGGAGGACATGGCAATTTCCAGTGGGTCCCCAGAGGAAAACAGTGAGGCAGCAGCTGCATCCTGCAGGACATAATGTGATTCATGTACATGTAAGACAACCTCAGAGATCCTCATAAATACCTGACATCCTGCATGAGCAGATGGGGGAAAGAACCTGTGGGATTTGGGTTTTTTATAGTTATTGTAGCTTCATTTATACCTGTGGGCTACTTTGCATGACCTCTAAAATTTTTCAAATCCAAAATAGCTAAGAAAAAAAGGCACTGACATATTTGTGAATGAGTATATTTGAAAATCAGGATTGGCTTAAGGTAAGTTAGCAGTAGGATGTTAAATTTACACCATTAATTAGCGTGGTTAAGATTCACAAAATGCAGTTGGTTTTATAATATAAAATATAACACATTGTCATCAAAATTAAATTTCTTAAAAATTCTGGATTCAAAAGCTTTTTAGAATAGATTCTAAAATTAAATAAGGAATCACTATTATTCAACAATTGTCAGCAGCATTTTTCTCGGGTAACTGTTAAACTGAAATTATCAATTCATTCTGGTTCACACTTTCATTTAAGGAATTCTCATCAGTGCTTGATAGAAGAGGCTTTCCTTTCTCGTGCCCTCGATCTGCCATTTCTCTATTTATTTAATTTCTCTACTTTCTTTGATATTAAACTGCTCTTTCTGTTCCTTAATTCCTCATGCTAACTTGACTCTACACTCTTCTAATTTATGTTAATTCATCTTTTCTGCTTTTTTGCCTCTTGATCTTATTTTCCTTCACCTGTATTTATAAATTTCCTCACTCTTCTTTCCTTTTTCCTATCCTGTTGTCTTTACCATGTATGAATATACCCACACACTTCCCAAATAATTATGCCAATAACTATGTCAAAAATATTCACACTTTCTAACTAGCCTACAGGGTTTACTCATAAAACTGGTGTAAAGATGCTTAGTAAAAGGTTATACTTTAGTCTTCTATTACCTATAGTGTAGGTGATGGAAATAAAATTTAATAATTAAATGGTTAGAGTGTTCCATAAATTATTTTTAATATTATAGTTTCACAGAAGCATTTTTTGAATGAACAAATGATAAATGAGTGAAAAGGTCTCTGAACTCTTAGTAGGTTTATATCTCTGTCCTGTATAAATTATTAAACTGTATTAAAACCCTTCAAAGTGAAATCCTATCATGACTGGTTTCTCTCTCCCTCAGTAAGTAAAGTGTTTTGTTTGATATTTTATATGAGTACACGTCACTGTCTCATGCCACCAGTTTGCCAGGCATATTAAAATGAAGGCAAAAAAAACCCTCAGTGGGTTTTTACAGGCATTGGAGGAAGAATCCTTCAGTCCCTGTCACAGTTCTTGGCGTACAGTCAGTGTGAGGAACATGTGATGACTTTAATACTGGCCAAATTATATAAACATTATTTTATCATGTGAAACCTGATGCTTCCAGAAGTTAGAGACTCAGAGAGGCCATTTAGACTCAAAACAGTCACCCTTTCTCATTAGACTATAAGGTCATTGAGTTTAAGACCAAAATATTTTATAGTTCAGTTACTAGCATAATGTCTGGAATGTCGTATGAGCTTAAAACTATTTTTCTGTCTATTGAATTTGGAAATAATACTGAATTGACAGTCAAAATGCTCAAGTCTGAGCTTCCTAAGTAGTTGTTTAAAGAGTAGACTCATTCCAAATCTATGTTATTCGAGTCACATCTATTTCACAAATCCATGGTAAGCATTATCATTATGTGATGTATCACATGGCAAAGTGCTTTGTTAACATTTACTTAATAATAATTTTACTTCACATTGAGGGAAGAGGCTATTTATCTGAATTGTTATGTTTTGCTTGTTGTTTTCAACAGAAATTGAGGTGATATCCTGGTAAGTTGAAAAGGATATTATTTGAGAATAATCTATAAAATAAGAGAAAGGTAACAGAAGTATTCCATGAAATTAAATGAAATAATGAACTAATAAAATAAAAGTAGAGGGATAAAACTTGAGATTTTAAAGTGAATTTATTTCAGAAACCTAAACTACACAAACAGCTCCATAGAATTCTTAGAAAAACTCAAAATGTAAACAATAGTAGAAAAAAATTTTATTGAGACTGTTGACTACAAGGTTTTAAAAGGTTTAGGAGAGGGAAAAGGCTGCTGACTTTAATCAGGAGAAATCCATAGCACAAAATCTTTAGTAAGATCTACTCGAGGGTTGCCATTTTACATTGAAATAACATTTACTTCTGCTACCAAGAAATTTGCCAGTCTCTTTCCCTAGGTTGATTTGAACTAGACTCCCTAAGAAACAAGAATCATTAAATAAATACCTTCTAAATAAATATGACACTTACTGAGAGTGTAATAAGAGTCTCATGCCTCTTGGCCTTTGCCATGTTCCATTTCATTTCTTAGATTCGGTTGCAAGACGATTACATTTAAGCTCAGCTACTAAATGGCAAACAGCTTTCCAGTCGCTTTTCCCAATCCACTTTGACCGCATGAGGAAAAAAGTCGCAGCTATCCAATTAATTCCCCTAATTAATAAACTTTATTTCCCCTTCAGCCTCCGATGGCATGCTCCACGCTGTTCATCTAACTGTCTCCAGCCTTCCTTCCGACCTACTTGCATGGAGCCTTGATGGGTTGGGCAGCCTGCCAAGATTTCCACAGCTTTTACAAACACATTAAAAACACATTACAACCCCTTCTGCATATCCGTGCATGCACACCACTGTGTCGCAGTTGCATCTCTGCTTAGCTTATCCATACCTGCATAGCCTCTCAATTTAACTGCTCAGTTCACTTCTGCAATTGCCTCTCAGGGCCCATATTTTCAAGTTCTATGATGTGCTGTGTGAGGCTGATCACAGAGGCCCAGCGACACTCACATCAACACAACACACAACCACTATCTCCCCTTCCTCTAGAAAGTCCATTGACAATCTGTTCACTATGTTTGTTCCAAACATTTCTTTCCTTGGCTTTAAAGCTGCAATGGACTTCTTATACTTTTTTTTTTCATGGAAATCTGTATCTGTGATTTCTTCTCACCCAACCCTAGCCCTCCACTAATTACTCTGATATTGGTAAATGGAATTTCTCCCCTGTACTCCCGTTGCCTGTAACAGTCTTATCACCCTGCATCTTATTAGCTCTCCATTTCCAAGCTCAGCAAAAGCAGATTTTTCTCTTCCCTGGTTTTTATTTTCTCTTTCTCTCTTTCCCTTTAATACAATTACAGAGGTAAGTATCACTGATCCACTGAAAACTGTCTTATGATATGACTCCCAGAGGACTAATAACACATGCATCATAGATCAAAGTGTAAATATTGTCTGTCTCTGTGTTAGACTGGCTCCAAAAGATCATGGTTTCAAATGAGATTGTTATTATTGGTGTAGCATTATTTGATGTGCACAAATCTTGGAGGATTTTTTTCCCCCAAAAGTCTCTATTTTTATCTTTATATCTAATTTCTGTATCTATAAGGTGTGGTTAGTATAGCTGAAATTCACATCAGGCAATCCTAAACCTTGAAACAATGTATAGTCATTGCTGACATCACAGTGTAGCATGTGCCGAGTGTGGGTTAATGTTGTTATGTTTTCCCTGGGCTTTAACACTGTTGGTCATTCCATCCTTTTCATTTATACGAAGACAGAAAATAGATGTATTAAATACATATACAACTACTTAAATATGCTATAATTGAGCAGTGGCAAGGCATAGAGGGAAATAAACTGATACAATTATAATGTTATTGGGCATTTACTAGATAACATGTCCTGTGCACAGCACTTTAAAACACATTATTTCTTGTAGTTCCATAAGATACATACTACTGTCATCCTAATTTATCTAAATGAAAAACAGGTTTTGAGACTCTAAGCCTCTTGTCCAAATTGCCCTAATAAGGGACCCGACCAAGATTTAAACTCATGTCTTCTAACTCTAAACCCAAATTCTTACTACAACATCATCTAATAAAACTTCACAATAAATTATATTTTAATTGGGCCTTAATGGATAAACAGAATTATGACACAAAGAGATGCTCAAAATTCCTTCTAAAATTAAGGAGTAAAATGAGTGTCTCTTTAAAGAAGAAGGCACATTCCAAATATAATATATGCATCATGAAAGTTTAAAGAGAAGCTCCATTCCATTTTTCAGATTCAGTATAATTCAATAAAAACTAAACTTAGGGAATATAAAGATGATAAACATCCCTGCACAGGGAAATAGGTAGCCATTGTTTTTATTGAGAGTGTGGAACAAAGGACCTTTCAAACAACATCAACAGTGGTAGGCACAGAGTTGAGCACGCCATACGCATAAGGTCAATAGTGCACCGGTGATTCCTGGGCAGACTGACAGACTGGCGACCAGGAAGGAACTGAGGCGGCTCTTTTGCCAGCAAAAATATTGGAATGAGCAAGAGAACAAAGCTCACGCTAGTTCCAAGTATTATTCAGTTTAAATATAGCATTTTATGGTTTATAAATTTCAAAAGTGATAAGAAATAAAGAGCAGTTGTAATTATCTCCATTCCTGGACGGGAAACTAAAGCTGAGAAGGGAACTGCCTCTGAATCAGTGACAGACTGCGACACAGATCAGGCCCTCTGACGCCACAAGAAAAATCCAAACACAACACCATAAAGTGTGTGGCAGTGCCAGCCTCTTACTCGCAGGTGCACACATCAGTTGGTACAGTCCAGGGGGTCTGTGCAAATCTGACCCCTACTCAATATTCACTACGAGGCTCCAATCCCCCATACAGCATCCTGAAATATTCTGATGAGGCCCCCGTTTGCCCTGTTCTTTTTCTGACAACTCAAGAACCGGTTGACTCCCTGAGGATGGCTGATTTGGTACCACCTGGCTGTGTGTGCAGCGCTGGCCTGAGATACACAATATTTTCTTAGCTAGGGAGGCGTGGGGATCTCAGGGAGGGAAGGCTTCTCCCCGGCCCCTCCTCTCAACATGTTTTTTTTTTTCTTTTTAGGCATAGAATGTGGCTTGCTAGATGCTGTGGTGTTTAAGGTTAATAGCCATGAAAGGAAGGTTAGAAAAATGACACTCAAAAAAGAAAAAAAAAAGGGGGGTGGGGGGAATATGGAAATAAACCCTTGGAAAATGACACTGAGGTTAGAGCCAGATCTTGGAAAGCTGATTATCACATCCTAGCCCATTTCATGGCGCTTTGCCCTGTGCGTGTAACTTCCTACCCACTGTTCTCAGGATATTCCACATTCAGTCAGGACATAGTAATTACCCTTTATGAGACCCACATTCAGTTATTCCATTCTTAATGCTGTGGACACTTTTAAGAGATCTTTTCATTATAGGCACACACAATTTCCAAGCAGGAGAATAAAGCATTTCCTCCATCTAAAACCCTGTGCTAAAGGTTTTAACTTCAGAGATTTGCCAACGGTGGCTTAAATACTACTTACTACCAGTAATCTCTCATAGGTGTCTGAACCCCCACATCCACCTAGGGGAAGGGATCCTTTATACATAACTCTTCTCTCATTCATTCTAGGCACATGGAGCCCTTTTCATTAAATCAACGCCTTTGCTCTGACTTTGGTACAGAGGGCTCCTCCTTTGTTATTTAGACCAGGAGTTCCCAAATCTTTTAATCATTTTAATTTGCTAACTAGGATAGAGAAAAGGACAAGTGGTTTGAGAGCTTCTGATGTGTGACAATTATCTAACGTAGGCTGGGGGAAACCATCTTAGTCTCCTTTTTTTCAAATATTATTCCACTGTACTATAGACTGTGCTAGAGGGAACAACCCTCTGCCGGCAGGGAATGAATAAGATAACCTTAATGGAGCTCTTTCATACCTAATGTGTATGACTCTTTAATTCAGTTATTCTTCAGGCATGGAAGAGCTTTCCATCATTATTCCTAAACTGTCTAACCACCACCATTACTTCAAAAAAGCCTCTCAAGATATGTTTCACTTTTCTGTCTCACATGCGCTTCTGTTCCATGTCTCTGGCTGCCACTGTTAATACAGCATTCCAGCCCTGCCAAACTCACGTCCTGGTGTTCCTCCAGATCGTTACTGAGAAACTTGATAAAATGTCTCTGTCTATGACAGATAGGAAAGGATTTGTCCCCCATTTTATGACAGGTACATTCCTAGCAACACTCATGGCTGCATATGTATCGAGGTTAATATTCCAGATTTAGAAACCAAGTAGTTTATATGTATAATTTATACATAATGTTTTGCTTCTCCTGTTATTTGAAATTCAAGTTTACTGTCTTATGAATGTTTATAATCTTGAATAAGCAGAGCTCCAGGCAACACTTGCCCTAATGCTGTCTTCTCGAGATCAATAGTGGAGACTTGCCAGACAAGTGACTTTGGATAAAATGGGAAAGATTTAAAGAAACAAGGAAAGAATTAATACGCTCCCACAGTATTCTGACTAGTGGACTGCAGTTAGTATTAACTATTTGAGGTTCTATGTGTTGAGTTTGTGTACAGTACAAGAGCAGTTATATACTTTGCTGAGTTTCAAAAAAACTAGCAATCCTTTCCATGGCTACTGGTTTCATAATTCCGCCTGAGTGTGTACCTTAAATAAAGTTGTTTGCAAATAGAGGGGAAGATACATGCATTTTGCAATTATTATTATTATTTTTGTTGTTACTCTCAGCATGTCAATACAGGCCAATTTTCTGAGCCATTCTTGAGGATGATGTGTCTTTCAGAGACGTGCGATCACAATGTGGTGAATTTCTTTCCAGTCCTTCACCTCATCACTGTGCTATCTGAATAGAAGAGAGGGGCATTAATCCAATAGGAAATACGCATTTGGGTTCCATCACCAATTAATGTCTAGAAACCATTTACTCTATTAATCCCTGTTTCAGCCATCCGCATCCAAGGGCTCAAGATCACTCTCTAGTGGCTAATGTGCCCCAAACAGAAACTTCAGTTTTCTCTTATATATCAGATTATAGAAGGAATATACTTATTCAATGTAAGAAGTTTTTGTAGTGTAAGCTATAAGGATATAAATATAGTTGTTGATATAGGTTCATATATAGATGGAAGCAAAGGCAAAGTTGGCTCTAAATTAAGTTTATTGGTTTTAGTCCCTCTCACCTCTTTACAAATTCTGGGATTCTAGCTAATTAATCTTGATAAGTTTTGGTTTCCTCATGGTAAAATGGCAACTATCTTAGACCAGCCGCATAGGATTCTCCCTAATAATAAATAGCATTGTGAAAATGAAATTACTGGCAAAAGGCAAAATATGTGATAAATGCTACTTATTATTACTTACTACACACAGTTGAAGAATTTAACTTCGGAATTAAATGTTTCATTTCTCCTGTTCTGGAAACCTTAATCCAGATACACGTTTCCCTCCCCATGCTAACTTCCATGGTAAACACATGAACACAGTTGGGCACCAAAGCCAATTAGTCTTACATTCAAGCTACTTATCTGCTTGAAGTTCCTCTCAATCTCCTCACCCTGAGGCCCCTGCCACCTTCTTTCTCATCTGTTTTCCTCTCAGAGTGCCTTTGCTTACGTGTCCATCTGAAACGTTCTCCTCTCCCTCCTCCTCCTCATCTGATGGCTATTCCCTGTTATTCTATGAGATACACTGTAGGTGTTTCCTGCATTTGGAAAACTTCATATCATCCCTTTGCATGCACAGAATGTGGTAGAAGTCCTTTCTCTGATGTTTCATGGTATTTTTTAAAGATGTTATTAACTATATAAAAGTAAATTCCAATTATCCACCAATGTGTCTCTCTTCAAGTGGTCTGTCAACTAGTTGAATGGAAGAACAGATAAGTATAAGCGTATGCTCATTTATATAGTGTTTTCAGAGGACTTCATTACTCTTTTCTGAAATAATGAACGAAACAGATAAAAGTCCATGTTACTAATTAATAAAATTATTACTAAATATTATTATGTACCAAGAACATATAATGTCTAAAATTACATGCAAAAATCAGAAATCCACCAAGGATACTTACTTTTTAATTAATAGGGATTTGAATAAAGGAACTGTGACTTTTGAGGTAACCCCATAAGTTTTACATTCTCTATCAATGCACTTGTTTGCAGTGAAAAATAAAGATTTAAGACTTTTATCTAAAAGGCAATGCCTATTCCTTACAATCAGAATGATCCTTCATAACAAAGAAAACATGAAGAAATTATAAGTAAATGCTAGATTTAAAACCACCTTACTAATTAATCTATGTTAATGACATGGAGAAAAATCCTGAGTGTCTTTGCAATATAACCACCTACTTTCTGTTTGAGACCAGTGTGGAGAAAAATGGACATTCCTGACCAGGATCCCACCTGGCCTTAATAGTGCCCATTGAGTATTCATATAAAAGTCAGTTTGCACCTCTACGGGATGTTTACCAGGGACAGAGCAGCGGGTCAGTCGTGGAAGTACTGGCTCAGGGGACGGGACGAGAGGAAACACCCATTCTCTCCGCCCCTCAGTTCCTGGTACATAATTGGTCCGCCAGTCACCAGGGACCCGCCCACAGAGTTCCTTCCAGTGCTAGGAGTACGGAAGTAGAAAGCGAGGGGAGTGGGGAGAGAGCAGTGAGAGCAAGGGTACAGAGAGCTTGGCGAGGGGAAGGGGAAGCTATGGAGCCCCAGTGGAGAGGATTAAGCCTATGCTGGGGAGCAGGAGGGAGCAGTGCCATAGCCAGGAGAGACTGAGACCTACAGCCATGAAAATAAAAGTGGTACCCCTTTTAGAACCCCCAGCCTCTTGACCTTGCCTTTATTCAGTCTGAGGGAACTCATGGGGAACTTGCTCTAGGTGGGGAACCGCCTCCTCCCGGAGCAACATTACTGACAGCAGTCAGCAGGATCCATTGAGATGGAAGGACTGCCTTCACAGGAGAGCTGCTTCAGTGGCTGCACCTATGGATGGGGAGACACCAGGGATCCCCCAATGGGGGCTGGCTCTGGGGAGGCTTGCTTCCTAGTGTGTTGGGCCCCTCCCCAAGACCGGGGGAGGTCGTGACGCCTGAGGCAGTGGAGCTGGCCCTCCGCAAAATAGGGGACTTCTTAAGGGAACTGAGTGCCCCTTATGCAGTGGGAATTGTGGATTGGGAGTTTCTCACGGAGTTGGAAAGGGTTACTATAGAGAGACATGCTTCCGTGGGAAGTGGCAGAATGGATTTGCTAGTTGTGGGATGCTATGAGGAAGGAAAGAAAGTTGTTAAAGACTGAGACAGTGTTGTTGAAGGATGTGATAGCAACAGGAGAAAGGGAAGCAAGACAATGCAGGCTGTGAGATGCCATGGAGGAGATGAAGGGAGTAGTGGTGCCTTCAGCTCTGGAAATGGTAGAAGAGATGACAGAGGTATAGAAGCCGGAGAAGGCGAGGGGGCGGTGCCGAAGGCAGTAACTGTTGCTAGTTCTGCTGGAGGCACTAGGGTCCCCTATTGAAAGCCCATCCACTTGTAGTTCAGAAAGTAAAGATGAAACAGCAGCAGGTTCCTCAGGGAGAAATGCAGCCCACTCCTCAGGTTGTGGAGCACTCCATACCCAGGCAGAGCTGGTGGATTGGAGCTCCTAGTGTCAGCAGAAGCTTATGTCAGCCTGGCTTTTGCACCTTTGGGACCTAGGGGTTGATGGAATTATTTTGCCTGGGTCAGAAATGGGAAGACTAGCTTCCCTAATGACTCACCCAGCTCTCTGGAAGAAATTACAAAATAGTTATCAGACCAAGGAGAACCAATTCCTTCTTGATTGGATAATTGCCACACTCCAGGCAGTATGGCCAATCAGGGTGATTTGCCATCTTTCCCCACTAGATGGCAGATGTGTGCTGAGTTCCAACAGGTGTTAGGGGAGTAGGGCATGAAAAATGCCATTTATAACCCAGAACATCAGGACGTGAGGGAGGAATTGTTTACAGTGGAATGAGAAATCTGGAGCTATTCGAAAACAGCTCCCCCATCCCTCTTTGGGACTTAGTGGCTATTCTTGCCCCTCACTTAGGAAAACCCGTGAATGAGGTTGCTCATACTGCAGCAGATCTGGGAGATACAGAGGCATTGAGGGGGTGGAAGACAGTGTAATCTGCTACAGAGAGGAAGAGTTTAAAGGGCCTCATGAAGGTCACAAGGACCCAGATGTGGTTGATTTGATAAAGGCAGGGGAAGATAAAGAGAAATTGGATGGAATGTCAAGTAAAATCTTACTGGATCTGTGGCGGCAATTGAAGTTGGAGTAGCCATTCCAGCCACTGAAAACCAAGAAATGGAAGCTGGAGTCAAAGCCACATGTCCAGCCTGTATGTCTGCAGGACTTCCTGCGGGAGAGTACGCAGACCCCACTTGGACCCTTACCGGAAGACAATTGAGTGTTAGGTTTGATTAAGGGAGTGTCAAGGCACCAGCCTTGGGGGACAGGTGGGGACCAGAGATCACATGTTGATCAACTTATTGGTCCCCAGTGAATGTGCAATGTGTCCTGGCTCTGGTGGACACAGGAGCTGAACGATCCCTGATTTATTGTGATCCTGAGGGTTTCCTGGGACACCCCCACTGTTATAAATGGTTGCAGAGGTGGGGCTTTGAGAGTGGAACAAGCCCATATTCCATTGGAAATAGGGCATCTGATACTGTGTATGATGCTAGGCTTACTTCTGATTATCTTACAGATAAATGTAGCATAATTGCAAGAGGTTTGGGGTCTTGTAGGCTACTGGAGAGTATTTATCCCACACTTGGCATAGATTCTGAAGCTCATGCCATTTGGCATGAAAGGGCATCAGGTGGGTCTGGGATGAAACGTAAGCATTTACCTTCACTGCTGCAAAAAGGACAGTCAAGGCCGTGAAGGCCTTGAGTGAAACAGCTGCATGTCCATGTGACTGAGGATGGCTGTGGCTGGTGCCTCTGGCAGCAGTTTGCAGGCCATTTGCCTTTGGCATTCCCAGGCGATAATGAAGCAGGTGCACTGGCTAGCAGGACAGCCTGCCTTGTGGGCAAAGATAATGTGGGTTGTAACCCATCACTGGGGCCTGGCTTTGACCTTTGAAGAAGTCAGCAGAGCCCAGGAGAAGTGTATTGTGTGACTGAGTCCCACAGCAAGCTGGAGACTATGTGGCCTTGGACATTTCAACACCTAGACCAGCAATGGCTGGCCATTCTGGCACCTTGGAGACAAGGCCTGGAAGGTGGCCTCCAGTGTGTTCCTGGAGTAACAGCAGAGTGGCCCCCAAAGATTACTGTAATATACCCTAAATGGCCAGAAAGTAAGAACATCTTACCAGGGAGTTTTGTCTCATCATTGTGTCCAGTGCATGTGCCTCCAACAGCAGTATATATAGACCCCTCAGTAACCCCCACGGGGAACGGGGTAAAGGTCTGGTGTGCTAGACCAGGACAGAACCCCCTTCCTGCCACAGTCCTATCACAGGACCACTCTCTTGCATGCATCCTACCTGATGGACAAGATTTACCTATGTTAGTGTCATTAAAACATGTGTCTTATCACCCTTAAGGTTAATGTCCTCTACAGTCTTTGTGGATTGAGTATACCTCCTAGCTACAGCTGCTGCTTGCTGCAGGTACAGAGTTCCTTATAGTCTCAGCTGCTGGCCTCCCGTGGGAAGTGTGAGTTATGGACTCATCTGAATAGTACTGGTTTGAATACAGCTGGATCCTCATGCTGGAGGATTGTCATAGTTTTGCTGTTTTCTGTATCATAATTTAACCTCTGTTGCTATTGTGGAATGTGGTTACAGTGCTCCAGCTTTCCAGTGCAGGGTCCATCATGGAAGATCATGGGTGCATTGTTTGTGAAGTGAGAATCCTGGAGGAGTGGAGTGTGGAAAAAATGTAAATATTTGGCCAGGATTCCCACCTGTCCTTAAAAGCACCCATTGTGTGTGTGTGTGTGTGTGTGTGTGTGTGTGTGTGTGTGTACAGGTATATACAGTGAATTTCTAGCTCCCTGAGAAATGCATGCTCATCGTTTAGTACAACAGAACTTTTATATATATATATATATATATATATATATATATATATATATATATATATGTATACATATGTTTATATATATATATGCCTGTTTGCACATCTATTGGAATGTTTACCAGGGACAGAGCATCTGGTCAATCACGGGACTACCAGTGCAGGGGAGGACTGCAGAGAAATACCCATTCTCTCCTCCCCTCAGTTCCTCATATGTAATTGGCCAGGCATCTGCCAGTCATCAGAGACCTGCCCACAGAGTTCCTCCCAGTGCTAGGGGCTGGGACAATGGGGAGAGAGCAGTGAGAGCAAGGGTGCAGAGAGCTCTTGAGTGCAAAGAGCTTAGAGAGCAGCAGAGGGAAGCTGTGGAGCCACAGGGCTGAGAGGATTAAGCCCATGCTGAGGAGCAGGAGAGAGCAGTTCCATAGCCAGCAGAGACTGAGACCTACTGCCATGAGAATAAATGTGGTACTCCTTTTAAAATCCCCAACTTCTTGCCCTTGCCTTTATTCAGTCTTATCAGATTTACTGGGAACTTGCCCCGGATGGGGAACCCCTTCCTCCTGGAGCAACAATGAGAAATAGAAATTGATATAAAGTGAAAACTAAAAAATATAAAGTATTGTAAGAATGAAAATCATTAGGAACATATCTGGAAGTAGATGATGATTGGAAATACTTAAAACAAAAATGAAGAAATAAATATAAGTCCACACATACACACACACACAAAACTAGAGAAATCCAAATGAGTAAAATCCAAATCCCTAGAAAGCAGGGAATGGGAAAAATATGAAATCTGAAAAGGTGGAAGATGAAAAAAGTGAGTATAAATAAAGAAACCACAATATTAGAATTACACATAATGAGAACTCAGAATGATATGGCTATAGAAACATTACTGAGAATTTAATTCTAATTTCTAAATACATAATAATGAATTACAAAGATAAACATTCCTTAACATTTGTAATTTAATATGGATCAGGACAATAAAGTTATGACTTAGAGAAACAACAAAAACTGTATATAATTTTGCTTTCAAAACCCTAGTAATAAGCATAGGGAAAAATTATATCCAGCATTTCACACAATAAAAATTTCAGATAGCATGTCTGAGTTACCTCAATCCTTAAATTTTGGGGGTTTTAAATGATGCAACTTTATCATTTGGTCACAAATTAAGTAAATGAGACTATGATGACATTTTTGTTTTCAGCTTAATGGATTATTTATTAACGGTTCTGCCCTCTTTTGGTGATGTTAACATTGTAGATCTTGATAAACTGACAAGATAGTTCTAGCTTTACACTCCTTTATCTTAGATTAAATTTTAAATTTGTTTATAATTTGCCAAGAACACTTAATGAGGACACAGGCACATATTCTTTTGGGTCATTCTCCACTTCTTGTTATTACAAAGATCTTTTTAAACTGAGCCAGAAATGAACACTAATTAATTAATCATTGCTTCCCAACACCGTACTCCCCACACAGATCATCTCCTCCATTGCCTAGCTGAATACAGAAAAGGATTCGGTAATCAATTTGGTAATCAATCATAAAAAGTATGATTGATTATAAAAGTTTCTAAATCTTAATCATTTTTAGTACATGTAATAGAAAAGAAGTAGATTCATTACACAGGAATGGAAAATAAGACCTCCATGTTTGTGCTCTTTCCTATCCTCCTGTCTGAAGGATAAATTAGAAATATACCTGAACACCATTTTTTCTCCCTGAGCTTTAGAATTTCTCTAAATGTTCAGCTCCAGGCAGCCACTATTAATTACACAGAGTTAGCATATGAGTCAACGCTAATGTGACATGTCTATTTAGAATACAAGGTGCTGGGTCATAGCTGAATTATAGATCAAGAGATCATTGGCGTCTGGGTAGTAAAGATCTTTTAAAGAAGAAATGAGTATGGTGGGTTCAAGAGAAATTGGAGAACTAGACAGATCATTCAATAGCAGTTATACAATGACCATGAAGCCTGAATGGGCTGTGGAACCTAGAGAACACAAGTGTTCATTTTTGCATAGATAGAACATGCATGCCTCATCCAGAGCACTGGAACTATTCTTTTATGTATTAACATATTTAATACCACAACAACCTTGTATGTTGGGTACTACTGTCATCTACCTTTCCCGGATAAGCAAACTGAGACCCAGAGAGACTAAATAACTTGCCCAAGCTGGATAATAAAAGGTAGAAACTGGGATTTGAACCAGATAATCCATCTTAAGAGCCAATGTCCCTAACAGGAAGCTCTATACCTCTGCCTCCTACACAAGTCTGTTAGAAAAATCAAATAAGGACTTCTGTGTGAAAGTGACTTTTAAAGCACTGACAGATATAAAGAGTTAATATTAGTAATGCGTCCCAGAAATGTGTGCAGTGATTGATGGCTGGACTTGCAAACAAGAAAGCCCATTTCAGTATGGGTATTGCTGGGACCATTCTGTTAGCAAGTGCTGAAAGTGTTAGATTTCACTTGAGTATATTTTAATTTTAGCATTATATTATACTAGCCTCAAGAAACTGAACAGCAGTGTTAAGGGAAAATCCCAGTGACTTTCTATTTATATTTTACTACAAATATTCTGTTTCCAGATACTCCTTAAAGGTAGAAACAGTAATCTATACAACACGCTATCCCCTGCAGGGCTATCTCAGGCCTTCAAAGGTAGAGTATATATTCTATAAATGTTTGTGAAATGAATAAAAGAGTTAATTATGGTTCTATTTCCATGTTGCTTCATTTTTTCAAGGGCCTAAGTTTAAACTTACTTGAAGACTTTGAACTGTGCCAGGAACATCCTCATTAAACAGAAGCCTTCTGACGTCCCAGCTCCCCCCAAAACTGCCATCAACACACATGCACCCTTCTCCTGTAGCAGCTGCTATCACAATCCTGAAGGTGGAGAAGGCAGACCTCAGCTCAAATGTTCCTTAATATCCACATCTCTACTGAGTGGGAGGATAATTGCATATTACTGTTTCTACCTTTAAGGAGTATCTGGAAACAGAATATTTGTAGTAAAATATAAATAGAAAGTCACTGAGATTTTCCTTCAACACCACTTTCCAGAATGCAAGAAAACAAACTGGAAAACTAGAAATGGGTTAAATGGTGTCTCTGATTTTAAAGAATCCAGCTCCACATGGCAATCAAGTAAGCCAAATTCATAGAACAGTGAGAAAAGCAGTACAGAGCTTCAAGACCCTTTTCCAGAAAATCAAAACTCATCTATACATTTTTTCTTTCATAGCATTCTTTTAGCTGGGTTTGTAAAAGAAGAAAACTGAATGTTTTCCAGGGGTAATTTAAAATTCCTGATAATGTATAAACAAAGGCAGAACATCCATTTTTGTCAATTTTTTCACTTTTGGCAACTTTACAACTCCTTCAATGTCAATGACAATTGATTTGGAACTGCCATTTTTAAAAATTCCATGTACCTGAATTTGCACTATTAAGTTGGGTTACACATAGTGAAACATTTACAAAATGGAGCTGTTTAAAACTGAAACACAAATGGATACTATTATTATTACTAAATTTTAAACAAAGACTCATAATTAAAAGTAATTACTGAGATAACTCTTAGTGATATAAACAAATAACACATTTTGTTTATAAGCTAGCACATCCCAATACTCACCAGTGGATCCTGACGTATTCCTGAGAAAAGTTTTAATCTTGAGTATGGCAGTTGTATCTTTCCTTAATATTTTTACTGTTTTGTTCTAAAAAAGAATGACTACAGAGCTTAAACTAGCACTCTATTTGAAAAGCGTTGCTTTAAAATAAATATCTCCTGACATGGATTTATAGGTTGGGCTGAAGTATATTTTAACCTCACGGTTTGGTTATTTTTATGCTATTTTAGATGTTTCTAAAAATTTTAAGTGTCAAACCACATAAATTTCAAATGTCCCTTAAAGCCATTTAGATGTTTTTCTCATTACTGATGATGAGTAAAAATCATTTTTGGAGGCAGCAGTATATGGGCTTCACTATCTCATTTACCATAGATATGAGTTCGTTTCACTCCCATTTTTTTATAGGCAATAATGCAGCTGTGCAAGGCATTTGCTAATTGTTACTCTCTTTTTGGTGTGTGCACAGGAACTGATTATGATTTAACACTCCAACACTCAAGCAAAGCATTCCCCTTGCCCACAAAGATCCACAGAGAACAGACACCAGATCTTTCTGAGTATTTATAAAGGCCAGTATTCTCTGTGACTTTCCTAGTTTCCAACTATTTTCTGAGTCCACAGTAATAAAAAACAACCTAGAACAGAGATCTTCAATCTCCCTACCCCACCCCTTCAACACACAGCATGACATTCATGTTCTCAAAAGAACATGAAATAGGCTTGGTATTATTCCTCTAACCTCTTCTTTTCGCTCAAAGGAAAATTAGTAGATGCAAATGAATATGAGTATAGTTATTACAAAACTGCTCAATTATACTCCAGTTTCCTTTTTAAGTAAACTCTAAGATGTACTGTATTTTGGATATATACAATATACATCCAAAATTCAGAGGTTAGTAGTACTGGTGAGATCTGATATGAGGAACAGGCAGAGCTGGGAGGTGGGGCGAGCTGGGACAGTACAGAGGTCAAGAGCCACAGTCAGCAGCAGAAACCAGCAAGATAGTTATTGAGAGCAACACAGAGACCATAAATATTTCCAAGCACTGTGGTTCCCACCAAGATGGAGAACAAGCATGGCTACAGGTTACCCCTCTTCAAAATCAACTCTAGAGAAACTGCAGAAAAAAAAAACAGGGAAAGATGAATTCCAGGAAGTAAGTTAAAAAAATAAAGACAAAACAAAAACACTGGCCAGGTCTTAGGGAGACGGAGGGCTCTGGTGAGCTCACCGCTGTGGACGTCAAGTGGGAATAAGGGAAAACTGGCTGCAGGCTGGCAGAGAGTGGGGGAGGTAGCAGTAAGAGGATTGGCTGAGGAAAAGCTAAGATTCTTCATCCCGTGCTTCACCAGACCACCGCTGGTTACCTTGAGATGGTCTTATCCCCTTCATTGCAGGAATCAGCTGCTCCAGGCTTTCCTTCCAGTGCAGGGGTCTTTGGGTGAAATCAGGGGACTGACCAGCTCTCCTAGAGGGTTTATGCCTCCACACGCCCCTTGCTCCTTATAAACTATGCAGACTGCCTTTTCCAATGAAGCTTTTGTTTAGGTTTAAAGATCTAAAGTCTTGGCAAATTATTTTTCTAATGGGTAACAAATGGAAGTGATCAACATTAGTTTCATACTTGATGGGCCTCTCTGCCCTATGCCTAACCTTGCCAGGACTGACAGAACCGAACCTTGGCCTTGGTCCTTCCCTTAAGGCACATAACCAAGCAGAGCAGCTGATACCCCTGCAGGGACAGAAGTCTGTAAGCTCAAAGAACAACCCTCTAGACTTCTAAGGAGTGCCTTACTTCAAAAGAAACAAACTGGATAGCAAAACGTAACTGCGGGAGCACAGGACCAATCATTTAGACTATATATAATAAATATTCAAGATGATCTAAGGGAAAATATTGAATTTATGAAACAAAAGACATTAATCAAATATTTTGGTGTGAGGTATAAAATGTACCAAATGGAGATGAGATTAAAGATGGTGGTGTGAGAGGTGAGACAGAGGCTTCCTCCTAAAACCTCATATAATATGAAAATAAAGCTACTTCAACTACTCTTGAAAAAGCAATGGGAAAGAGGATGGCAACAAACTGCATACACCTGGAGACAAGAGCAGCCCTCACAGAAAAGGGTAACGTACTAAAGCTGTGGTCCTGTGAGATCCAAGCCCTTCCCCACCTCAGCTCACTGGTGGGAAGAACAGGAACGGAGCAGGGAGGGAGTGGAGATGTGGGACTGCTGAATACCTAACTCTGGAGATCTGCTCTGGAAGCACAAACCTACATTTCATGGTGCTTGCATGATACTCTTGTAATTAAGGGGTTGGAAAGCTAAGAAAGGCAGAATTCCTGGAGAGACTAACAATCCGGCTGCTTGTGAAAGCAGGGATCCATACCCAGCTGCTCGGGACAAAAGAAAGGCGGGCAGACTGAGAGACTTCCTAACAAAGAAGCCCTTAGCAAGAGAGCTGCTAAAGGGGCAAGGACTGCACGGAGCTTACTGCTCAGGAGAAAGGACAGGCAGACAAAATTGTCCAGGTGCACTCTGCCCAGCAGGTTGGGAGCTTTCACGATCTTCAGGTGCTCCAGCTCCCTGGCTGCCTACACAGCTCCAAGAACCCCTTCTGTGACAGGCAGACCTGTGCGCCTTTCTTCTGGCCAGCCTCACTGGGCTTGCAAACCAGGAAATCCTTCCCTGGTGTTAGACCAGCCAGAGGGAAGATCTGTCTATAGCAACTAAAAACGCAAAGCACAGAGGCTTATACCTGTGTGCTCAGCCCACTGGTTCAGGCAGTGGGGACAGGCATAGCAGCCAGGAACCAGCAAACAGCCCTTTCCTCCCCGGAGGCACCAATACCACTCCCCTACAATCCCCACATTGCTTCAGGGGCTGAGCAGCTCCAGAGAGTAGAGCTTCTGGGCACTAGAGGGCGCCATACACAAATATGAAACACCAAAGGAACCTGGTCCAGAGTAAAATTATGAATACAACTCCCGAGAAAGATTTAAATGATATGGACCTTATGACTCTCCCTGAAAGAGAGTTCAAAATAAAAATCATTAACATGCTCATGGAAGTATGGAAAGATATTCAAGAACTCAGGAATGAATTCCGGTCGGAGATCCAATCATTGAAGAACACAATGGACGGTATTAAAAGCAGATTGGCTACAGTGGAGGAGACAATAAATAAAATAGAAAATAGAGAAGAGGAATACAAAGAAGCTGAGGCACAGAGAGAAAAAAGGATCTCTAAGAATGAAAGAATATTGAGAGAACTGTGTGACCAATCCAAACAGAACAATATTCGCATTATAGGGGTACCAGAGGAAGAAGAGAGAGAAAAAGGGATAGAAAGTGTCATTGAGGAGTGATTGCTGAAAACTTCCCCAATCTGGGGAAGGAGATAGTCTCTCAGGCCATGGGGGTGCACAGAATCCCAACACAAGGGACCCAAGGAAGACAACAGCAAGACATATAATAATTAAAATGGCAAAGATCAAGGATAAGGACAGACTATTAAAAGCAGCCAGAGAGAGAAATAGGATCACATACAAAGGAACACCCATCAGGCTATCATCAGACTTCTCAGCAGAAACCTTACAGGCCAGAAGGGAGTGGCATGATGTATTTAATGCAATGAAGCAGAAGGGCCTTGAACCAAGATTACTTTATCCAGCAAGATTATCATTTAAATTTGAAGGAGGGATTAAACAATTCTCAGATAAGCAAAAGCTGAGAGAATTTGCCTCCCACAAACCATCTCTACAGTGTTATTTTGGAGGGGCTGCTATAGATGGAAGTGGTCCTACAGATTAATAGCTGTCACCAGAGGTAATAAAACCACAGTAAAGAAAATAGAACAGCTAATTACAAAGAAAATGCAAAATTAACTATTCCCAAAGTCAAACAAGGGATAGACAAACAGTACAGAATATGATACTTAATATATAAAGAATGGAATAGAAAGAAAAAGGAGGAAACAAACAAACAAAAAAAGAACCTTTAGATTGTGTTTGTAATAGCATATTAAGTTAGTTGTTAGACTTAGATAGTAGGGAAGTTACCTTTGAACTTTTGGTAGCTACAAATCTAAAGTCTGCAATGGCAATAAGTACATACCTATCGATAATCACCCTAAATGTAGATGGTCTGAATGTACCAATCAAAAGACATAGAGTCACTGAATGGAAAAAAAAAAAACAAGACCTACAAAAGACTCACTTCAAACCCAAAGACATACACAGACTGAAAGTAAAGGGATGGAAAAAGATATTTCATGCAACTGAAAGGGAGAAAAAAGCAGGATTTCCAGTACGTGTATCAAACAAAATAGACTTCTAAACAAAGAAAGTCACAAGAGACAAAGAAGGACATTACATAATGATACAGGGGTCAGTCCAATAAGAGGATATAACTGTTATAAATATCTATGCACCCAACACAGGATCACCTACATATGTGAACAATAGTAACAGAATTAAAGGGGGAAACAGAATGCAATGCATTCATTTTGGGAGACATCAACACACCACACACTCCAAAGAACAGATCAACCAGACAGAAAATAAAGAGACAAAGGCACTGAACAAAGTATTAGAACAGATGGACCTAACAGACATCTACAGAACACTCTACTCAAAAGCAACAGGATACACATTCTTCTCAAGTGCACATGGAACATTTTCAAGAATAGATCATATACTAGGCCACAAAAAGAACCTCAGTAAATTCAAAAAGATTGAAATGGTACCAACCAGCTTCTCAGATCACAAAGCTTTGAAACTAGAAATAAATTACACAAAGGAAACAAAAAAGCCCACAAAAACATGGAGTCTTAATAACATGCTCCTAAATAATCAATGGATCAATGACCAAATAAAAACAGAGATCAAGCAATATATGAAGACAAATGACAACAATAATTCAACACCGCAAAATCTGTGGGGCGCAGCGAAGGCCATGCTAAAAGGGAAGTATATTGCAATACAGGCCTACCTCAGGAAAGAAGAACAATCCCAAATGAACAGTCTAAACTCACAATTAATGAAACTAGAAAAAGAAGAAAAAATGAGGCCCAAAGTCAGTAGAAGGAGGGACATAATAAAGATTAAAGCAGAAATAAATAAAATTGAGAAGAATAAAACAATAGAAAGAATCAATAAAAGCAGGGGCTGGTTCTTCTAGAAAATAAAGAAAATAGAGCAACCCCTAGCCAGACTTATCAAGAAAAAAAGAGAGTCTACACATATAAACAGAATCAGAAATGAGAAAGGAAAAATCACTATGGACACCACAGAAATACAAATTATGAGAGAATACTATGAAAAATTTTATGGTAACAAACTGCATAACATAGAAGAAATGGACAACTTTCTAGAAAAATGCAACCTTCCAAGGTTGAACCAGGAAGAAACAGAAAATCTGAATACACCAATTACCAGCAATGTAATTGAATTGGTAATCAAAAAACTACCTAAGAACAAAACTCCTGGACCAAACGGTTTCACTGCTGAATTTTATCAAACATTTATTGAAGACCTAATACCCACCTTCCTTAAAGTTTTCCAAAAAGTAGAAGAGGAGGGAATACTCTCAAACTCATTCTAAGAGTCCAGCTCACTCTAATACCACAACCAGGTGAAGACACCACAGAAAAAGAAAATTACAGACTAATATCCCTGGTGAACATAGATGCAAAAATACTCAATAAAATATGAGCAAACCAAATTCAAAAATACATCAAAAAGATCATCCATCATGATCAAGTGGGATTCATCCCAGGGATGCAAGGATGGTACAACATTGGAAAATCCATCAACATCATCCACTACCTCAACAAAAAGAAGGACAAAAACCACATGATTATCTCCATAGATGCTCAACAAGTATTCAACAAAATTCAACATCCATTCGTGATAAAAACTGTCAACAAAATGGGTATAGAGGGCAAGTACCTCAACATAATAAGGGCCATATATGAAAACCCACAGCCAACATTATACTTAACAGTGAGAAACTGAAAGCATTTCCTTTAAAATCAGGAACAAGAAAGGGATGCCCTCTCTCCCCACTTTTATTCAACATATTTCTGGAGGACCTAGTTATGGCAATCACACAACACAAAGAAATAAAAGGGATCCAGATTGGCAAAGAAGAAGTTAAACTGTCCCTGTTTGCAGATGATATGATATTGTACATAAAAAATCCAAAAGAATCCACTCCCAAACTACTAGTTCTAATATATGAATTCAGCAAAGTGGCAGGATACAAAATTAATACACAGAAATATGTTGCATTCCTATACACTAATGATGAACTAGCAGAAAGCAGGAAAACAATTCCATTCACAATTGCGTCCAAAAGAATAAAATACCTAGGAATAAACCTAAGCAAGGAAGTGAAAGATGTATACTCTAAAAACTATAAGACATTCATGAGAAAAATTAAAGAAGATACCAATAAATGGAAACACATCCTGTGCTCATGGATAGGAAGAATTAATATTGTCAAAATGGCCAGACTGCCTAAAGCAGTCTACAAATTCAATGCAATCCCTATCAAAATACCAACAGCATTCTTCAACAAACTAGAGCAAATAGTTCTAAAATTCATATGGAACCACAAAAGACCCCGAATAGCCAAAGCTATCCTGAGAAGGAAGAATAAAGTGGGAGAGATTATGCTCCCTGACTTTAAGCTCTACTGTAAAGCCACTGTAATCAAGATAATTTGGTATTTGCACAAGAAGAGACCTATAGACCAATGGAACAGACTAGAGACTCCAGATATTAACCCAAGCATATATGGTCAATTAATATACGATAAAGGAGCCATGGATATACAATGGGGCAATGACAGCCTCTTCAACAGCTGGTGTTGGCAAAACTGGACAGCTACATGCAAGAGAATGAAACTGGATCGTCTAACCCAATAAAGAAAATTAGACTCAAAATGGATCAAAAACCTGAATGTAAGTCATGAAACCATGAAACTCTTAGAAAAAAATATTTGCAAAAAGCTCTTGGACATGAACATGAGTGACTTCTTCATGAACATATCTCCCCGGGCAAGGGAAACAAAAGCAAAAATGAACAAGTGGGACTATATCAAATAAAAAGCTTCCGTACAGCAAAGGACACCATCAAAAGAACAAAAAGACATCCTACAGTTTGGGAGAATATATTTATAAATGATATATCTGACAAGGGGTTGACATCCAAATTATATAAAGAACTCATGCACCTCAACAAACAAAAAGCAAATAATCCAATTAAAAAATGGGCAGAGGCGCTGAACTGACACTTCTCCAAAGAAGAAATTCAGATGGCCAGCAGGCACATGAAATGATGCTCCACATCGCTAATCATCAGAGAAATGCAAATTAAAACCACAGTGAGATATCACCTCACACCAGTGAGGATGGCCACCATCCAAAGAGAAACAACAACAAATATTGGCAAGGATGTGGAGAAAGGGGAACCCTCCTACACTGCTGGTGGGAATGTAAATTAGTTCAACCATTGTGGGAAGCAGTATGGAGGTTCCTCTAAAACCTCAAAATAGAAATACCATTTGACCCAGGAATTCCACTCCTAGGAATTTACCCTAAGAATGCAGCAGCCCAGTTTGAAAAAGACATATGCACCCCTTTGTTTATTGCAGCACTATTTGCAATAGCCAAGACATGGAAGCAACTTAAGTGTCCATCAGTAGATGAATGGATAAGGAGATTGCACATATACACAATGGAATATTATTCAGCCATAAGAAGAAAACAAATCCTACCATTTGCAGCAACATGGATGGAGCTAGAGGGTATTATGCTCAGTGAAATAAGCCAGGCGGAGAAAGACAAGTATCAAATGATTTCGCTCATCTGTGGAGTACAAGAACAAAAAAAAACTGAAGGAACAAAATAGCAGCAGACTCACAGAACTCAAGAATCGTCTAACAGTTACCAAAGGGAAAGGGACTTGGGAGGATGGGTGGGAAGGGAGGGATAAGGGGGGAAAAGGGGTTTTATGATTAGCATACATAATGTAGCTGGCAGGAGGATATGGGAAATGCAGTATAACACAGAGAAGACAAGTCATGATTCTATAGCATCTCACTATGCTGATGGACAGTGACTGTAATGGGGTATGTGATGGCAACTTGATAATAGGGGGAGTCTAGTAACCATAATGTTGCTCATGTTCATTAATAATAGGAAAATTAAAAAAACAAAATAAAATAAGTTGCTGTTTGAATAATCCTATATTAGGAACACCCTTTATTTTTCCAAACCAACTAATAAATGTCAATTTAATAAATATTCAGGAGAGTCTAACTAGGTTATACTTCCCATAAGGCAGCACTCAAAAAAAAAACTTTTAAGTATATATTATTCTTATCTTGCAAATATAGCAGTGGGGGTCAGAAATATGTTATCTTGCTTGAAATCACACAGCTCCTGTGGGTCAAAGTCAAGTACATGTGATGCCAAATTCTAAGTGTTTCCACTCTGCTCTATTTCCTCTATTTTTATAGCATAATGAAAAGCCAGGAAACCCTTCCCATCATCAGTTTACATACTGGGCTTGAGTATGACTCTAAAAAAGAAAATTAAATCTTATAATATCCTAAAATGTTTATAATTACTTTGCTCCTCAACCCTGGAATTGAAATGGTTCACTAATAATAATACTCTACCATAAATTTATGGAACTCTATTCTCCTTCTGAGTTGTTCATTAGTAAATTCATAATACAGCTCTTCTGAAATTATGTCTCATCAGCTATTTCAAAGATTCTTTAATACACTAAAGAGAGTTACAAAGTTAATAGAAATAAAATGGATTTTCAGAGGAGATTTGAGGGTAGTTAAAGCCATTGATTTAGAAAGACAATTGTGTGTTGAAATGCTCCAGAGAAGCTTAGGAAAGGCTGCCTTTGTATATACACATCAAGAAGGCAAGCACCCAAAAGATAAACGGTAGTAAGGAGAAAATACAGACCTATATACCTAGAATTTAAAAAAAAAAGAAAAAAGAAGGCAGTTTAAAAATGGATTTCACAGTAAATAGGAATCCAGTGATTTATATCAACTAGGATAATGTATATGTATTTGTTCTTAATTCCACTAAGAACACTACAGGCATTATAGCTCATATATAAATGAAACAAAACCAAGAAAAAGACAGAAGACAATCCTGTTTCAGTAAAGAGGGTGTCAGAATATGAACACTCAGCTTGTTCTCTGATGCACAGATACTGCTTTATTTTTCACTTATCACACCATTAAAGAGCCAAGCCTCTATTACCCATTAGGAATTGTAGGTCCCTTGTTTTGTCTGAGATTTCAAATGAGAATTTCCATGTACACTGTGGTGACAACGAACTGGCATGTAATTGCCCCTTGTATGTATGCTGTGGTCTGAATACTTGTGTCTCTCATATTCATATATTGAAACCTAATTCCCAAAGTGATGGTATTTAGAGGTGAGGCCTTGGAAGGTGATTAAGTCATGAGGGCAGAGCCCTCACGAGTGGAAGCAGGGCCCTTATAAAGAGTTCCCTCTCCCCTTCTGCCCAGCTGAGGTTATAGCCCAAAGATGGCTGTCTATGAACCAGATGGTGGGCCCTTGCCAGACACTCAATATACCAACATTTGGATCTTGGATTTTGCAGCCTCCAGAACTGTGAGAAATAAATTTCTGTAGTTTTAAACCACCCACTGTATGGTGTTTTGTATAGCACTATACAAATGGAGTAAAGCATGTATACCCTATTAGTACAGTCATAAATAGCAATTCCTCATTTTTTCCTAGACAACACTAACTTAATTGATGTTTTTCTTGTCCTCAAAATTATTCATTTAATGTACAGTTAAGTGACATTTATTTCTTTTGCCTTTTAATAACATTTGATAAGCACGCTATTACTGATATGGAAACATATCTCATGTCACATGATCTCTTTATTGCTACAAAAAATAATTTACCACATATAATAAGGGTTGTTTGACCTGTGTGTGGGAGGGAAGTCCTTTTGTTCTTTCCTCATCCTTTAATTTTACTTCACAAAGAAGAGTTATGGTAATACAATCGGTCAGATTCTAAAATAGTCTTTGAACAAATATTTTTCAGGAATGACAACTCATCCAAATAATTTGTTCTGTACTACATAGTTCTATCCTATAGCTTCTTTTCTGCTGGTCCTAAATGTTTGACTTCTCACTCAACAGGTTGTAAAGTTTGAGACACACGTTTGAATATTGGGGTAGCTTTTCTTATTTCTCTGGTAGTGGAGAACATATACTTTGATGTGACTGTAATCTCCAAAATCATAAAGTCTAATGTGTTCTTTTTTGCCTATATTATGGAACTTTCTCCTCAGTGACCTTGGCAGGAAGAGGAATACTGGAAGCAAATTAAGGTTCAGGCATTTCTTAAGTCCATGGCTCAATGCTGAGAGAAAGTATTTAAATTCAACATCATAATTATGTTGTTTTCAACATCCTTAACAAATTACTAAGTGATAGAATTAAGACCAAAGGAAGACCTGATAGAATCAGGTTTTTACTTAATAGAGAGTAGAAATAACATTCTTGATTGCTTTTGAATAAGATCTTAGAAAAGGGTTCTTTCAGCCCAAATTTCCACTGAAAAAAAGAAAAAACATACATATCAGGATGCCTAGGTAAGTATAAAACGGAAACCACAACATACGCAAAACTTCCAATGGATCAAAAGAGAATAGAACTTGCTCAATTCTGTTTCCTCTTCGATTCTAAGAATGTACAAGGCTTGAAAAGATAGAGCAAGGGATAATCGATAAAGAAACTTCTTTGGAGAAAGCAGCTGTTATACTTGAAGACACACACTTTCCCTCACTCAACTCCAGCACAGCTTTGGGGGAGGAGGTACGATGTTGCCTTCTGACCCGGCTCGTTCAGGGACCTCAAGACGGGTCCCTAAGCACACTGGATCATGTATCTTGCAGCTGGGACACACAGAAGACAGGTGTCTGCCTCACACCTGAAGAAGCCTGGTACCAATGCTTGAACAGATTATGACTCTGCTAGAAAATCTGCAGTGTGATGGAAAGGTGGACACTGGAGGCTTCAGCAGCAGTGGTATGCCCACTCGCCCAGGTTTGCTGGGGCAAGGGATGGCTCAGTGTTTCTCAGGAGTGAACCAGAGGTCACCTGAGAGATAAACATCAAAGTGGAACATCAAGGGGACTGGCCGAGGACCCAGCAATCCCAGCCCACGGAGGCCAGGGTTTCATCACTGGTTGCCCATGTATGGAAACAGGAGTCAAGCCACCACCCCAGGCAGAGATGCATCACCGTGGCATAAGGAACTTCCTTAGACAGGGTTTCAACAAGAAGCTTCCTAAGAACCCAAAGAGCACCAAGCCGATTTGCACAGTTACTAGTTCTCAAAGCTGTGTTAATGCCTTAGATTTTCTCTTTCTTCCCCTGCTTGAACACTGATCTGGTCCAAAATGCCATTTATGAATAATGGAGGTAAGGAGAGGGGAAACCAGTCACTATTGTCAGTACAGAATTCCAGGCTGGGGAAAGGAAGATTTAATGTTAAATTAAGTTGAAATTTAGACCATAAATGGAACTGCATATGATCACTCCATAATTGAGGGTGTATTTGTGACTTAAAGTGATTGAAAGCCTGTTTCCTGAAAATAAGCATCAAAGATCCGGTGCTGTCAATGAGCACTGAAGGTGAACCCCACTGAATTAGGTTCAAAGGAATAGTGGGATAAACAATTACATTTCTGTTATAAGACATACAGCATGATTTTTGAACACACTAGTTACACTCATCATGTGGCAGAAAACATACAAATGTTGTCATTTTCTACTTTACACTAATCCTGGGTGGTAAATATACTTCCATCTTCTGCTTCGTCCAGTCTGCTGTTAAACCCATCTAGCGTATTTTTCACTTCAGTGATTGCATCCTCCAGCTCTGCGACTTCTGTTTGGTACTTTCTCATATTTTTTTATCCTTGATGAAGTTCTCACTGTGTGCATCCATTCTTCTCTGGAGTGTGGTGAGCATCTTGATGATCATTACTTTGAATTCTTTATCAGGTAGATTAGTTATCTCTAAAACACGGAGGTCTTTTTCTGAGGTTTTGGCTCATTCTTTCACTTGGCAAAGATTTCTCTTTTTTTATTTTGCTTGATTTTGTATTTGTTTCCACATACTAGGCAAAGCAGCTAGCTCTCTCGCTCTTGAGGGAGCGGCTTTGTGCAGGTGATGAACGTTCTGTCTTCGTGCAGCTTGCTCCAGCTCTTGGTTATCTTCTCAAGCCTTTGTAGTTACCTAAGCCACTAATTCATTCTCCATATGCCCCTGTTGTTGAGAGGGTGCCAAGACATCTCACAGTTCCAAGAGAAGGAATCTCGTTTGGCACCTCGTTTCAGGCTGACTGGAAGCCAGACATTCAGGCAGCAGCTTTTAAAATATGTGAATACATGCATATAATTGTGGGACCACAATTGTGAGCCCTGCTGGTCCCCAGACCAGGAGATCTGGAAATGTCCTCTGGACAACAGTTGCAAAAACTGGGGCTCCTGACAAGTATATAAGCTCTTTTCTGGGAAGCCTTGCTGAGCTGTGGTAAGGCCAATGGGGTGCACAGGGATGGTGTCTCCCTGCTTATGTTCCATGGGAGCACATCCTAGCCCCTAAATACATGAGAAACCTGAAGCTGGTCCCTCAGGCTGAAGCTCCAGGCTTATAGGCCTTTTCCTGAGGAAGACCTGGGCTGTGTATCTATCTGTCTGCTGTCAGTGCACTGTATGTCCCCACTGGCTTCAGCTAGGCTGCTGGAGAGTGTGGGCGCGGGGCATGCTCACGAGCTTCAGAAAGGCAGCCGGGACACATCCTGACTGTGCACAGTGGGAGCTTCCAGACGGCAGCTGAAGGGGACCTTGTCTGTGTGCCCAAGACAGCGTTAGGCCCCAGCAACAGGCTCTCTGTGCCCACCTGCCCCAGCCAGGGAGCCGGGGAGTGTTGCCCACACTCTAGGGCTTCAGTAGGGCAGCTGAGGAGTGCCATCACTCTCGCCCTGCCTGTGTAGTAAGGCAGTGGGGGCTGCCAATCTGACCCTGACCTCCAAGCTAGCAAGGGAGGCAGAGTGCAGAACTGACATCCGTTGGCACCTCTGTCTCCAGGGAGAGGTTCAGCCACTTCCTGCCCTCCAGCAGATGCTTAGCAAACAAATCTGCTTTACACGTAGTCTAGACACTTCTCAAACTGCCATGGTTTTGCTGGTTCTTGGGGTAAGTGAGATGGCGCATGAGCCCTTTAAATGGGGAATTTCAGTTTCCTATAACACTTTGGGTCCCTTGGATGTCAGCCCCCTGGTTGTAGAAGCCAGATGTGTTAAGGACTTCTCTCTCCAGTGCGGATCTCAGAGGTTGGGGTGTGTACTCCTCACTCCTCCGGGAGAAGCACCAGACTTGGGAGATCCCTCCCTGTTGTGTGTTGCTGCCCTGGGGGAGGGTTTTTAGAAGAACATGTCTCTTCCTCTGCTACTGCGCTTAGTGTAGTCCTTTTATCTTTTGCTGTGGGGAAGCATTTCATCTAGTTTTCAGCTCTTTATCAGAGGTAAAAGATCCATATGTGGCTGTAGATTTGGTGTGTCCACAGGAGGAGGTGATTCAGAATCTTCCTGGGCTGCCATCTTGCAGAATTCCCAACATATCCTCTTACTCCACTGTTCTGATAACAAAACACTTATGCATGTATAAACTATGAAATATGGATTGTGTCTTTTAATGATTCCCTATACACATTACTCATATTTGCATTTAAAAATAGAATTGCACAGTATAAAAGTGAATGGTAAAACTCACACTAATATCTTTTTAGTTTTTCTTTACTTAAAATGGTACATGATCAAACTGTGACAAATTGAAAGATCCCACAGAAGAAAGAGAAGAGCTCTCTATCTCAAACAACAGTTCTTATCCTGCTTTTTGAACAAAGAGCCCATATTTAATTTTTGGTCCACACATTTTGTAGCTGACTCTTTTCAGGTGATTTCCCAAGGCACAGGCTGCTTCTCTTCTGTGGTTCCAGTTCTTACTAGTGAACTCTTTCCTTAAAGCTTAAGAATTGGTAGCAGTAACATTACAGAGTGACATTTTGTATTATAGCTTAAATCAACAAAATATTCATAGAGAAATATAGTATCCTTTGCACTGACAATATGTAATATTTATGTAATTTATTTCTATATTTGAACGTATTTTCACATTTATTATCTCATAAAATCTTCACAACAAATATGAAAAATTAGAACTGGCATTAATAGCCTTACTTTGTAGTTCAAAAAAACAGACATCTAAAGAGGAAATGTAACATATTACAGGTAAAGAGAAAACTTTGGGAGGGAAAGAATCTAGATGGAAAACTTCTTCCAACTCTATGAGATATATTCCCAATTTAGATTAAGAATGCCTCCATTAACCTAGTAACATGAAACAGGATATCAGAGAATGATCATAAACTTCATTTTAAGTACTGTACTTTAATGCAAAAAGTATCCTGTTTCATCATAAATGTGTTGAAAGTACCAGACATAGGAAAAATGGTAAACCAAATATAAAAGGAATTTCAGTGTGTTTGAAAGATGGAGTTAAAAACAATATTAAAAAAGGCATTTAAAAATATCACAACATTTATCTTTGGTTGCATCCCCTAGGAGCAGAGTCTGAAATAGGATACTTCTTGCAAGTTATTTATTAAAGGAGTAAGGAAAACAAGTTAAACTAAAGGAAAAGCCAAACAAAGATATAACTTTAGGAAAAAATCTAGTGTCCAATCCTGGGTAGACCTTAAGAGTGTGACATGTGTGACAAACTTTGTCTCCCTCAGTGGCAAGGCAGTTGACACATGATACCCCACATGTCTCCAGGCAAGCTGGTTCTCATAGCTAATGGCGGTCCTCAAAAGAAAAGATGGTGCCGGTCTGAGATGTTAGAAGCCAGCATCCATACCTGGGGATGGGTATACCAGCCATAAAGGGGTCTGGGATGATTCTCCGGAAGCTAATACTTCAATATTTCAGATGGCTTTATTTTTTAATCTGTGAAAAATTAATTTAATGGGAGTTACAGTAGAGACTCCTACCTTTCTATTTAGACATTGGCATTTCTCTGATAATTTTCCAAATCTGGCAGTTGGTACAAAGACCACGAGGTAGAACCATGCCTCGCCCGGTCCTGAACAGTGAGGAAGCCGGTGTGGCTGACCGAAGGGAGAGGCGGATAGAGGCCTTCAGAGAGCAAAGAGGGCATGGGAGGGCGCTGTAAGGACTGACTTCGTCTTTTACTCTAAGGACAGGCAATTTTGGGCATTTTGAACAGGAGTTTAATAAGATCTTATCTGTGTTTAAATCTGATCACTCTGGCTGCATGGAAAACAGCAGCAAAATTGTAAAGCCAATCGGTTGGAAGGTTCTGGCAATATTCTAGTTAAGAAAATGTGGACTAAAGCAGGATGGTATCAGTGGAGAAGGTAAAGTAGTTGTCTGATTCTGAATAATAGCTTTAAAGAAGCATCAACAGAATTTGCGGATTTTATGTGGGTATGAGAAAGACGGGAGCACAGAAAGACTCCTGGGTTTTGGTTTGAGGAACTGGAAGATTGCAATTGCCACTTACTGACATAGAGAAGATAGGTGAGCAGGTTTAGTGGGAGGGGAGAATAAGAGGGATTGTAGTAAATGTGAGATGCATATTAGAAATTCAAAGAGAGTTGTCAAATAAGCAATTAAATATTTAAATCTGGAATCCAAAATTCCATTCAGTCATATTATTTTTGTTGACTTCCATTCAACAACAGTTTTCCCTTTTGGCCAGCTATAAAAGCCAATTCCATAATGCTGAACTTTAATTCTACAAAACCATTTCTTCAGGGAGCTATAACATTATAATCCAGGAATATTGCCTTTGGTGATACAACTGATTGAAAATATATAAAAAGTACAGTTTTTGAAGTATCAATTCATATCAAGGGGCTTACATACTTTCTAACCATTTTATTGTGAGATAAAACAGAAAATAACACTGGTAATGAGATAGTGTGAATTCAAAGCCTGTTTCCTTCTACAATGACTTAAACTGAGAAATTAATTCTTAAAATATGTGAGGATAATGTTTTCTTTATATATGGAAAGATATGTACAATATTTTTCTGATTAAAATGAGGTTTTTATAATATTTTTGTCATGATATGTTTTGTTAAATACAAATTGATGAGTGTGTGTTTAATACTAAGTTAAATGAATCTATTCCTATTATCTTAGAACTATGTAAATTCTAAGAATTATCTCAAAGCTGGGAGAGCAAATGTTATTAGGAGAGAAAACTGCTTTTTTGAAGAGAGCAGCTGAATGAATTCATCAGACACATCCCTACAGTACTTGCCATAAGGAGCAGAATGTGTTCTCTACTATCACCTTACTACCCCTACTTGCCTACATAAACAAAAACTTAAGAATTTAAGAATCATCACTACCTTCTAATGAGCTAAGTGAGGAGGATTCTAGGAGATTTACTCATAGAGTCCTGCCAGGAGGGGTGGCTGTCATTGTATTATAAAATTGAAGTCTGTTTTTGGCTTTGAACTGCTGGTCTGTTCTCTGAAAAATAGCATGGGGCTGTGTGGCCTGGTGGATCAGTTAAGCTTTGGGGCTGCCAGAGGCTAACCTGACACTCACAGCTAAGCTTTGGTGTTCTCCATTGAACTAAATAATATCACAAAACAACAGTATCACACAAGGCTGCTCTCTAGTGGGCATGGATCAAGAGAATAAGACCACTTCATAGTCAAGTCTAAATACAAACGAAATATGAACATTGTCCAAAACACAAAAATGACCAAGTATCTCCCCTACCTTCGCTAATATGAAGGGAAGTTGCAACTTTACCAATTACAGCTTGAGCCTCATTCTAGTCTCCCCTCCTTCTAGATGAAATTTATTAAGATGTCCACTCTTTGAATTACCTCTATTTGCTGACAGCATTTAATACAGAATAAAGTCCTACTTCCTTAAACCCTCCACAAAATAACCTGACACAGACCCAAGCACAATGAGCCCTTCATAACACATCTTACCTAGACTCCCACAGTTGCCTTGGACTATATTCTCCTTTACTACCATGAACAAAAAACCCAACTTGTTCAATTAAGAGTATGTCCCTGGTGGTCTAAGCTTGGAGAGCATTGATATTCCCAGGCATATTGAGTAACAAAAAGAAATCTGGAGCAGAAGGTAAAGAGAGGAGCAATGATGAGGCATTCTTAACTTCTCTGATTTAGCAGGGATGCTTTATTTCCTAGAGAAAATGGAAAGGCAGCCCGGCTCTAACTGCCTTGCCAGTATCTGACCACAGAGGTTTATTGTGAGGTCAAAGGAGCCGAGAAGTTAGGCAGAGTGAACTTTAACTACAGAAGAAGTCTGTAGGAAGTCAATACAATACACCTGTCAACTCAGAGAACTGGGCAGAGGAAAGATTCCTCAAAAACTGACCTAAGAGCCCCATTGGAGAGCCAACAACTAGATGAATAGACACATGGAAGGCATCTAAAGTAAAGACAAAAGTCTGATGGAGTAAGTAGAAGACTTCTTTTTTTTAAGGTATCATTGGTATACACTCACATGAAGGTTTCATATGAAAAACATTGTGGTTACTATATTCACCCATATTTCAAGTCCCCCCATACCCCATTGAAGTCACTGCCCATCAGTGTAGTAAGATGCCACAGAGTCACCTGCCTCTGTGATCAAGTACCAGCCAATACATAATTTCTGATCCTGCAAATCCATTCTTTGCAGAATGGATAAAACTAAATTAAACCCAATAATTATAATAAACCTAAATTAATAATAAATCATAAATTTATTTTTGTATTAATAATAAAGCTAATTTAAACCCAAATACCCATCAAATATAAAATAGTTAAATAACATACTGATATAGTTTCTTACCAAGCAAATGAAGAAATTATAGCTTCCACCTCAACCTGGTCAATCCCAGGAAACATAATATTGATATAAAAAGTCATTCAAGAATAATTACACAATGGTTCAGTTTATAAAAAGTAAGTTATCTTTCATGCACAATATTTTGCTGTACTTACATATTTGATAAAATAGTAAGGAGGAAGAGAATAATAACCTACAAATTCCAGACAGTAGTTCCTTCTGGAGAAGACAGGCTGGAAGGAGAACTGGGCGAGACTGGGAGGTCTGCCTCTGCTTCCTCCAGTTTTACTGAGATATGATTGACATATGACATCATCTAAGTTTAAAGTACACAATATATTGATTTTGTAAACCTACATATTATAAAAAATGATTTAGCATTAGCTAAAACCTCCATCCATCACTATTACTATTTCTTTTTTGTAGTGAGAATTCTCTATATTTTAAGACTCTATCTTCACCCGACCAGATTTCCTAACAGCAGTAAGTAAATTATACCTCTTCTGAGATCCTACACAATTTGTGAAACATTTTTACACATATCAAATTCCATGTTGCATTATAGCTGTTTGTTTCTCTCTGATATTAGGTTAATATTTCTTGAAATTAGGCTTCATAGTTGAGTAAAACTTTTTTTCTACTATAACAAGCACAATATTTTATATATACTGAGTTCACAAAAGTAAATTTAGGTAAATGTAAATAAATAAAAGGAGGATTTCTAGGTCAGAAAAGAACACAGTATTGAAGTTGTTATGAATACTTAGAAGCAGATCAATCTTACAGTGTAAACATGGAAGGGGAAGAGAGCAGAAGAAAAGTATATATGGTCTTAAGAGTGTTATAATGTGTGTAAAAGGGTTAAGATGTGACATAATTAGGTGGAATCATGACAAGTGTTTGTTGAGTAATTTTTAAATGGTAAATAAATGTACTCATCTCCACAAATCAATTATTTTAACCTGGAACAAACTTTATATTATTTATTTTATTTAATTCTCATAACTCTGCAAGACATATTCTTCATTTACATCTTATAGATGAAGAACCCGAGGGCTGGAATATTCTAATCCTACAGAACAATTTCATATATCTGTATAATGTCCTTGGTAGAGTAATGTGAAAACCACTGATCTAGGCCAGCATAGAGATTTGATCCAACATTTCAAATCAATCATGTCTAGGGACCTATATTAGTCACCAAAAGGCCAGAAGACTAAACTTCAGCTAAGTAACAGAATGGAGCTTAATTCATTATTTCAGAAATTCATTCATTATAGAAGTATTCTGTGGTCTCCTCTATATAAAATACTGTACTGTCCATAGAAAGAGCTACAATGCACATATGAGCACCAACTACCTCTGTACATTCATTACTTTAATGAACTGACCTAATCATTAATAATGCTATATATTTATCTGTGCAATTGGAAGCATTTTTTAACTCATCTCATGGAATTATTATGATAAGTAACTTATACAAACAATTTAAAAGCACTTAAGAAAAACAAAGTACTAGGGAAAAATAAAACTCATAAAATACTCCCTATGGTACTGGGTCCATACTAAAAAGCCAGGTGCATTGGCCTATGCTTAAAAGGCTTTTCTTTTTCTTTCATAATTACAGCTCTGTCTTTTAATTTAAAATAAACCTGTTAGCTTAAAATAAATCTGACATTAAAACTGTTTTCATGTCAGAATGAATGTGTTTTCCCCAAAGAAAGCCTGATAAAATCCATTTGTGTAATCTTAATTTCCCATTACTGAATAACTGAAATTAGCAATGATAGGTGTTTAAATAAGCAAATTCCAATTACTATTAACATAAGCATTCATTATTCCAAATGTAATCAATGGTGCTATTAAAGTACTGTAAACAGAATCATTGTCAATGTGAATTATATTACTACACCATATAGAGTCCTTCAGAGACACTCCTTTGGTGAGTTTTATTCTTTGTACTTTGTGTATTCACATGCTACAAATGCTACATATCCAAAGGTAAAGGTAAACATGTTATTTATGAACATTCACCTTTTTCACTTTTTTTAAGGTTTATAAACAAAAGCTGAAAGAAAATTACAGCTTTGTAAAAAAAACACATGCCAGCAAAAACATCCTTTTTTACACTGAAACCCATTGACTAAATATAACTGACTATGGTTTTCATAAGCTCTATGTCATTTCTGTGATTTTTTTCCTTTTTTTAGAGATAAGGTCTCATAATGTTATCACTCATGTGACTAGAAACACCTTTACGTATAGACTAAATTATGGCTCAAAGTAAGACATTTCAGATATTGTGAATCTGTGAGTTTCATAGAAAGTGGTGGTGGTAGTAGTGTAAGTGTGTGGGGGTGGGATTCAGGGAGGAAATAAAAATTAAAGTGCTTCTTAGAGAAAACAATTGACACACAGATCAGACCAAGGACCCCCTTAGTCAAATCTGAAAGTCTCCACACCACCACGCACGATGGGTTGAAAGAACATTGAGATTATCAGCTAACCAATGAATTTGGAAGAGCAGGCATGATTTCTACTTAACAAAAGAAGAAACTGATTCTGTAAACAATTTGAATGTGATTTTTCTCCAGCGCCATTTAGTTTTTCCAGATAATAATAGCAAAATATTGAAGGTTTACTAGGTCTTCTATTTACGATTAAAGTTAAGGAATGACAACTTCATCTAAATGTTGAGTGAATATTATGGAAACAAATTACGCGAAATAATTTTCCAGTATGCAGTAGGGTGGGGAATATGATCCTACACCACAATTATTTTGGTGAAGTCTCAATGGTTGGAAGGGGAGAGAAACTGCTTCATTAATGTGTCTAACACTTTGCAATCCCTTTTTCACTCTGCCTTCTATTTGCATAAAACTATTTTGTTATTTAATGATAAAGCAAAATTCTGAAAAGGAATGTTTTATGCCAATGAAAGTCAAACTTGACACTAACAATAAACTTGGCATCAATACTGATGGGGTTGCTTTCCAGTATTTTATCTTTTCTTTTAGGGAAACAATCCTCTAATCCCTCCCCTTTCCTCCTACCGCTACCACTGCACAGAGGCTGGGACACGGGCTCCAGGGAAAAGAGAGCTTAAGCTAACTCCCTGGAAGCAGCGAGGCCATACGCTGGCCCCTACAGCACAGAAACTGACTAAAAGAAGGAGAGAGATAACCCAAGAGCAAATCCCAGGAGCTTGGACCTCACTAATTATCACTGATTTCAATGTTGCTGTTTCAGTTACATTTTAGTGATTGAAGTTTTCCCAGTTCTTCAAGTAAATTCTCTTTTATGGCTAAGGTTGGTATCAGCAATCACTTTGGGAAAAATATAGAAGGGTCCCCACCTCACAAGGTGAAAAGCAGCACAGCAGAAGTTGTCTGAAGTTTATAGTTAGCAGAAAGAGACTCACAGCAAAGACAAGACAATGGTCTGGAATCCTACTATGTAGCTAACGGAGGTAACAAGTAACAGCCAAAATACATTTGCAAAATCTGTATTTCTTCATAGATTACTAGAGAATCCGTTAGAGGAAACTCTGTAGCAATTTCTTATATCCAAGCGTGAGACTTGCATCTTACTCATTTGTGCCTAATTCCAGCATCGTCAGCAGGGGATAGCTGTTCCATTCAAGTCTGTGACTCAACAGGACCATGTAGTGCAAGTTTCAGCTTCAAAAAGTTTTTTTTTGTCCTGAAACAGAAATAGTACCTAGGTTGCTCCAGGCTGGAATTGAAATAGTCATTACTAAGATTTCATTCTACAACTGGAATTAATAAATGTCATCACTCTTAACATTGATGTCCTAAGGTTGACAGAGCGATCGTTTTATAGGTATGATGACTTAGTGAAGAGGGCAACATGGTGGTTTACCAGTTTGGAACCTAAGTGTGAGACCACCCAGGTAGTCACTATATACATATAACCAAATAAAAGCAACATGGTACAACCCTGCATTGGAATCATGTCTGCTAAGTAAGGACTCATTATCTGGTCCTATTTAGTGGGAAGAAGGATTAAGTGGAAATCAGAGACTATCCAGTTACCATTTGCACTCATCACAAATTGCTAAAACATCTTTAAGACCAAGTAGTAATTATAGGGAAAGGGTTTTGGTAATAAGTTTTAGGTGAATCAGTTTCCCTCATAACTTCAGCCAAAATAAGTGTAAATAAATGAGTGCGTGGGAACTCAAATAGCTTGAAAACTGGGTTAATTTTCTCTTCTGCTTGCAAATGCTTTGTATAGCAATGACAACCTGTTACAGGGCCCAGCAAAATTAGTGGGAGGGCACAGACTTAAAAACTGTGAGATTGCATTCCCTTCTCAAGGACACAAGATGAGAACTGCCAAACACATCAATAAAAGCACAAAATAATTTAGGTGATAAAATGAAAACAAAAAAAAAGAGGAGGCTCTTTATAGACAGTGTCTATTCATCTTTAAAACTATACTCTAAGGTATTAGCATCCTTGTTACATAAAGAGGAAATCAGCCTCACTAAACTTAAGAAACATAACACCAGTTACATATTAAATAATAGAATGGAGAATTTAAACCTAGACCTTTCTACTTTAGGACCCATTCATTTCCACTGCCCCACAGTGCCTCCTGTTTTCGTGTGTGTAACTCTTCCAAATATTCCCCCATCCTAGTCTTTGAACCATTATTTCACTACATCCTTTAGTTTTCTTGAGCTTTATTCTGCTTTGTTCTTAGAAATTCAGTGAAAACAGAATTCAATGTTATATCCTTGCTGTACTCAGATTAGATCACACATAAAACAGAACTCCAGCTAATGGGCATGTTTTTTCATAAATTGAAATAATTAGTATTAAGAATGAGATGGAGATAGAGGACTCAGTTGGCTTATAAATTCAGTTAACATAACCCACAAAAAAGAGGACAAGTTGGTTGTATTTTACGGCACACCTGGCTTCCTGCTGTATACAAATAGGATTGCTCTGAAGTCAAAGAAGAAATTCTGTATCTCAGAGCAGATTTGCCTTTAAGAGAGGCAATAATATTACATCTCCTGCTCTATCCCTCCTCTTTGTTGTTCCCCAGGGCTGAAATAATAGATTCATCTGCCCTAAAGGTAGACATTATTAGTTGCTCACTTGTATCAACAAAAGTTTGCCTCATTAACAGAAGGCTCCCCCATGCTGTGGTTAGTCATGGTTATGCATTAAGCAGAAAACTTCATTAAATCAGCACTTCGATGTTTTCTCTTTACCTTTACATTTGGAATTTGTGAAACGAACTTATTCAACTCACTCACCTTTGAATAATGTGTGCAACGGATTAGTTCATTAAATGCTATCCCATCTTTGTGCATACCTTTTCTTTGTAAATATACCTAAGTCTATAGAAAGAATCACAAGATAAAATTATATAACCCTACATTTGTCATGGGTAGGGAAGCTGGGAGTATTGATCATTGCTGGTACTTTGAAAGAGAAGAGGGGGTCTTCTGAGTCATTTTTAGTTTCTCAAGGCATATTTATGTCACAGCGTAAATATGTGCCGTAAGAAATGTTTATCTAACCTTTTAATTTTGTGTTCTAAGAATAATCATCTTACCCATAAAATATAAACTACCTGGTAATATTTTTAGAAATAATTCAAGTATAGAGTTTCCTGTGCTCTTAAATAGGTATTTGACTTGGAATCTAGCCCAAATTCTTCCAAACTGTAATTATTTGGCTATTTGGTGTTCTTTAAATAATATACAAATACTCATTCTATTAAGACTTAAAATCACACCCCTTACTTCAGTCTTGGATGAAACTGATTTTGTTTAATCAAAAACAAAGGTCAATTCTGGAAATGATTTCAAGTATTAATTGAATAATAAAAGCAATCAAGTTAGTATTCCACTAAATACTTTTGCTTAAGTGATAGTATTTTACAAATTTTTTCTTGTTTTGATTTTTGAGATAATGTAGATTGGAATCTAGTAAATTTTGTAGATCGTGAGCTGTTGTGGTCAATAATAGAATGTACTTATAGCAAACAATTCAGTGAAAAGACCAAAGGTAATAACATCAATGAATATAATGCCTCTCTATGCATTTATAATAAACAATCGTGGAAAGCATTTTCATACATTTTTGTCACAGAAAACAGTTCACTTGGAATTTTTTTTGAATGATTATAATTAGGATGCCAATACAAACAAACAGGAAGGGGAGTTGGGAGAACTGTGTACTAGTTCTGACTGTGCTTGTTGACTGTGGCATCTTGGGCCATGTAAGTGTCCACTCTGGACTTCAGTTTCTTCATTCATTAAAAGATTGTAATTCTGTCCCTCTGAGATAATCATACAACAGGATGAAATACATTGTGTGGTAATGCAAAGTATACACGCTATGTAAGTATTGAATTCTTATATTGCTATATATATATATATATATTTGCCCTCTTCTCCATGGATCATCCAAATTTCCATTTATTTTTGTTTCATTTACTCCTAAATATATGTCTTCTCTAACATTTCTTAAAAGAGTATCTTGTCATCTCAAGTTCTCTGTTCCCCCTTTGTCATATCCATGTTCCAATGGTTTTCCTGATCGTTACTTTTCGTTGGAGCATCACTTTTTAGAAAGTATTATTTAATTTCTCTGTTCATAACTGCAATATCTTTTATAACACCGTAACTCTTCTCTACAAAGTCAAGTTTCTCTTCTACCCTTTCTAAAAACGTCACCCAAAGGATGTAAACCGATTCGTACAGCGATTCATGTTTCCATTGGAATCTTGATCATTTCCCAGCTGCAGAAGCCAGAGTCCCTGTGATATGTGGATAGCACCTGAGTGGGGACATGTGACTATCTATATGTGTATGTCTAAAATTATAAGACCTATACATAAATTGGAGAGAAAACAAAATGGTTTTGTTTAAAAGCTGAGGATAAGGAGCAGCAGGTTGGTGGAAACAGTGACCACAGAGCTTGCAATGTATTTATCTTGCAGGAGACCCACAACCTAAGGGCCGCTCTGTGTGCTGCTAGATACATTTTGGAGCTGCTTCCTTGTAGGAAAAAAAATCAACTGAATCTGGCAAATTACTATTTGGAAAATAAAGGTAAAGGGAGAATTATTCAATTTGTTTCCTCTTTTTGGGTGAGTGCCTGGGAAGTCTGCACTGACCCAAGAACAGCCACATCAGACATCCCTCTCTCCATCAGCATGCACACCCTTACTGAGGTGGATGCGCAAGTACCCAAACAGTTCTCCCTGGATGGCTGTGAGCATCCTGTCCCGGGCCTGCCGAAATCAGACTTGACCATGTTTCTTCAATAACAGTTAGTCGAAGCACCAAATTTAAGAGAATTTATGAATGGGTGTTATGAGAACAATTAACAGCTCCCAGGAGAAAGTTCTCAGTATTTCTACCATCTGACAGAAGAGAACAAGAGATTTTAAGCTACATAGAAGACAGAAGACAGTCAAGGTTTACAGAACATGGGCTACTCTTAAATTTCTTTTCCCAGCCTGGACCACTCCCTTGAACTCTCGAACCATATATCTAGCTGTTCACTCAAGATCTTACCTTAAATTTCTAACAAGTCTATGTCACCAAGTTAACATATACTAACTAAATTCCTGATATCCACTCTTTGTCTACCTCCAAAATTGCCTCAAACTTGCTCCTACCCACAGTCTATCCATCTTAATTCCAATCTGCCAGTTGCTTAGAAAAAGTAGTTTTTCTTTCACATTCTACATGTAATTTGTCAACTCCTCTTGTCTTTATTTTGAAATTATATTCCAAATCCAACAACTTCTACCACCTCTAATGTTACCACCCTGCTAGCGTCTGGCATTTCTCATCTCATGAGTTTCAGCATCCTCTTAACCTCCTAACTGGCCTTCGTTGTCCCCTACATATTATTCTCAATACAGTAGTCAGAGTAATCTTGCTAACAGGGAACTAACATCAAACTTTCTGCTCGAAACTGAAGGCTTCTCACTTCTCTTACACAAGTCAAAGGCCTTAAGTAATCTGTATTCCTCTACAGAAACTGGCCACCACTGTCTCTTTGACCTCATCTCCGACCCCTCATCCCTTTCTTACCATACTCCTGCTACACTGCCTTATACACTCAAGTTGCATTTCTGCCCCAGGCCCTTTGCATTGTTCTTTCTACTTTCAGGAGTAATCTTTCCAAAACCCACATGGCTTGTTCTCTCCCCTCTTTCTGCTCTTTACTCAAATATTCCTTTGATAGTGTTGTCTTCACTGACCACGCTATCAGATACAAACTCTCCAAGGAAACCCTTCCTTCTAAAATACTTAACATGATCTAACTTTTATTTCACTTCTCTTGTTTATTGTTAATCTCCCATTACTAGATGTAAGCTTAATGAAGACAGGGATGTTTTTGTTTTGTTTCCTGTAGCATCCCAAATTCTGGACTTTTACTTAAACAAAGTAGCCAGTTTTAACAGTATGACTACAGAAAATACAAAAGTCCTCATGTGGTAGTCTCTTCATATAATCCTTAATATGCCAGAAAAATAAAATAGGCTAAAGGAATAGTGTTCAGGAGAGGAGTTAGAGTAATACGGGTCATAATATAGAGCTGTTTTGCTCATAAAGTTTGAGGGAGATAAAGACTAGAGAAAGAATAATAAATGGACATCATATCACTTGGCATCAAAATGAATTCTCAGCCTCATTTCCTCTCTATATATTTGACACCCATAAACTCCCTAGTTTCTTTGAATTACTTAGGAAAGAATTTAGTTCCTTTACCCCAGGTGGTTATATACCATATGATTTTACATAGGATTCCAAATATCAGAAAAATAGGGTATAATCTAGAATTTATCAGTCACTACACCTATTTCACATAAAGTACTCCTCCTAGTAAACACTGGAAGAAAAAAGTCCAAAGTAGATGATTTGTAGTTTTGTACTTCTCACATTTTTCTAGCATTTTTACCTCATGATTTTGTTTTCCTTCTCACAGATTTCATAACTTGAAAATGGAAATAAATGACAACCCTTAATTCAAATTTCTTACCAGTGTGAATCTCCATAATGTTTTTTTGAAATGGGTTAACCATTCACTTTCAAAAGAAAAATGTTTAGAATGGCTTTTGATGGTTATATAAGTCCTGAAAACTGTAAGGGCACAGATTTCAAAAGTTAAAGTATTTTTCTCTCTGATTACTTGAGTTTACATCATGGAAACCTCAGGATTAAGTTACATTAGAAAACATAAATCCTTAGATATTCAAGCCTTAGCTTCAATTTAATTTTTCTATACCTGTGGAAATCTATTCACTTTCTATATGACCTTCATCTCTCCCCCTACAGAGATGGTCTATCTGATGACAGAAACACTGATCTAGGGAAAAATCTAGTATCTCAGGAGCTGTGGATACAATACTTTAAATTTTGCTCCAAATTCAGTCTATGCCAAGGGTTAAACATTTATGACATTTAGTATCTACTTTTTTAAAGTCTCTTTTTTTCTACATTAATTTACAATTTAAGTATTTATTGTATTTCTAGGTTTTATTTATGGGAGCCACTTATTCAAGTATTTTCATCTAAGGCATTTATCTTTTCCCTACATCTACTTTTACGACAGCAAAAAATATTATCTAGAGGTAAGTGAACATATGGTGCTCAGAATAATATATGTTACGAACACAATAATATGTGTTATGAATAGTGATGACTTGGGGATGGAGATTGGCTGAGCTCTGAGAAAGTTTAGAATCTGTTAGTGAGTTAGTAGATGCAAAGCACTTAGCATGGAGCCTTGTGAATAGAAAACATTATGTAAGTGTTAGTACTGATGCTAAATTTTGGGCATGTAGGAGGGAGGCCAAGGAATTTCACTTCATCAGTGGATATCTAGATACAATGTAAAGTCATTTCGAGTGCTTTCCCAGTGAAATTTATGAGAAAATTGCCCCAGTGCTGAGAACATGCAAACTTAGCTTACGTGATCAAAGTTTATTTTGTCTAAGATCTTCTATGATATTAAAAGATAGCAAAAGAAAGCTAGCTTTGAGGCAGTGTTGAGTAAATGGATTTGATAAAGTTGACATGGTCTTTAATGATTTGCTTCATGCAAACCTTGCTATTTGATGCATCTTAATTACTAAGCCACTGGTTATATGGTGCTACTTTATTTTAAATTTACTTAATGAACAGTCTGAACACATGATCTGGTGCTTATGGTTAAACCTGAAGACTTCAATCTAAACTACTGTGGGCAGTACAAAATGTATGAATGTCATGAGTAACTTTTTAGCATTACAGAATTTGCTTTATTAATTGTGGGTTCTTGACAACAATGAACAGGTAGCACATGAAATCCTACACCTGAGATTGCAGCAGAAATCCCACCACACAGCTGTTAGCTCTGGACTTCAGTGCTCATTCAAAAATTGAGAAGTGTTAAGTAAAATAATTCATTTAGTCAACAAATATTTTTTTAGCGGCTGTTATGTGTCAGATATGATACTAGGTGCTGAGGATAGATATTAGTTTTAGAATGTTGAGCAAACAGGTATGCAAACAAAATAGTTCAATTCAATAAACTGACAATTATAAATCAGGCACGCTAAAGGGTCAATGGGGAGTTGTTGAGGAAAGTATTGCAGTATGGTCTGAGGATACATGATTTGCCAAACAAACAGGAAAATTAAAGAAAAGTAAGAGAAGGAGGGAAGAAAAGAGGAAGAGAGGAATAGAAGGAGGAAGGATGGAGGGGAAAAAGGGAGAAAAGGTTCTAACTTCTAGAGAGAACGTGATGAACAAAATACATTGAAAGCACGAAAAGGCTGGTTATATCTGGAAAAATTCTGGGGGAAAGGACGAACTATGTGGAGTCACAAAAAGTAATGCTACATAAGTAAGGAGGGACAGAGGGTTTAGTTCAACTTCTAGTATGTTTAGTGTTCATGTAAGAATTTTGAAGAAAGAGGTAAGATCAGATTTGAAAATTCTGAGAACTTCTGAATAGTTATGGGAAATATATTAAAAATAATGAGATTCAAAGCTTCAAGAGACTAGAGAGAAGAATTACAAAAATCGGTCAGATGAAAAGAAGCAAACTATTACAAAATAATATTTTTATTGCTTACTATTTGCTATTTGCATTTTTTAAGTAACTCATTTATTCAATAAAATAAGCCTAAGGATAGTCACTAATAATATCATCTCTATTTTACAGATAAGGAAACTGAGGTAAATGAGTTAAGTAACATGGTGAAACTAGGCTATGACCCTGGACATTTGGGCTGCTAAATCTGTACTGTTAACCACTGTATTTTACTAACATGAAGACAATACTATCATGATACAAGGCATTAATAAAAAGGATAAAAGGGGAAAAAGTTGTTGTTCATTAGCTATACCTTGGAAATACATTCAATCAATCATAGTGATTGACTCCCGGATTTATAGCTTGAGGTAAGCCATTCAAAGAGGCATATAGTACAGTAGAAGCCATTCTTGGTAGAAACAATGAGACCAGGTTTGTATATATATATATATATATGTATATGTATGTATGTATGTATTTGAGATACCCTGGATGGATATTTATCAAGCACCTACCAGTTTCACGTGACTCTATTAAATAAAATAAAAAACCTAATTGTAGGAGGGCCAGCAGACCCCTAGCCTCTACCCTCAGGTTCCATTAAAGTTCTCATCAGAAATATACAGAAAAACACATTACTTCTACTTACCATTTTTGCCAGCCTCACAAACAAAGGTCTCATTCCCATGAACATCGCTAAGAGAATGAGCCTGATCATGTGATCTCCATAACAGGGCAACTTTCTCCCACCGCCTTGCCTTCCCTCTTGAGCCACCTATTCTACAGTTTACAGTTGGCCCAAACTTAACACTTGGCTTTGCTTTTCTATCTAAACAAAGACACAAAACTCAATAGCCTGGAGTCTTCTGATCATTCAGTTGGAGCGTTCTTTTTCAGAAGAAAAGGAACTAGATTTTATAACTCCATCTGTAAAAGAGGCTTTTTAAAAATAATTATTTTTCCTTTCAAGTTGAGTGTCGAACACTTAGCAAACAGAGATCTCTTCAGAGTGGCACAGTTCACACCACCTCCTTCAGCAGTGGTTATACTACCAATCGTCTTTATGAGGGTATAGACTGCCTCTGCAACGGGATTCCAGATTCATGAGTGTAGTAATGGGGTAGTGGTTACTATCACTGGGTTAGACATCAAAAACATCGTGACTGAATACTATTTCTAACACTTGTGCTTTTGGGGTTAATTTCCTCATCCCAAAGTTGGAGGTAATAATCCTTACCTCATAAGATAGCTGTAAGAATGATATGAGAGAATAAACACAAGGAGATGGTATAGTGCTTAGTGTGAAATAAATACTAAACAGAAGTTAACAAGAAGTAATTATTAAATTCATTTTCATTTGATTCTTATAGCATTTTTCCTGTTGCCTATTCTGTCCCATCATGACCCCTCCTGCTTACTAGACAAGCTTTCTCATCCATTGTCCTTTTATGCTTTATTTATCATTGAATGTATTTAGACAGTTCTCTACATTTCCATTCATTTATACATTTTAATTCAATGCCAACAGGGTACAGTTCTCCTTTAGAGCTCTCACACTCTGACTGAAATAATTTTCCTACAGTGCAGTCTGATCGCAATAGTTACCACCTTAAAGATCTTTCTGGGCTTCCAGTATTTACAGCATCCCGGCTATGCTTTTTCACATTGGCTTTACACAATTGCCTTTATTTCATCCTTTTCACTTCCCTTCTCCTCCTTCCCTTCTACCTCACAGCCAACTGAAGATCCAGCCCCACCAAGCACTTCTTCCTATTCACAACCACATACCTGAACATCTCGTTTCTGGTCTTGAATAGATCTCCTCATTCCAGAACCCTCTAAAGTGTTTTCCTGGGTACAAAAATAACACTTCTCTGACTTATAGGTAGAGTTGGTCACTTCGTATGTGATTCTGAAGAATGTCTGTAGGTTTCTCCATAGCACTTGCCATTATGTTATTACTAAAAGTTTATTGGGAAAGAAAGGTTCAAATTGTACCACCAACCACAGTGGCTAAAAACAATCCTCTCCCCACCAAGGACCATTACAGTAATCAGTGTCTATGCATCTATTTTAGACCCATTTCTTCTTCTGACATCTCTTGAGTTTTTAAGGATCTTATTATTATTTAACAGTTTGTGTGTGTGTCTGATTGCTCTAACAAGGCCTTTGTCACTGCTTCTAAATTCCTATTCTGGTTACTAGCTTAAATGTACACTCCAACCCAGGAATAAACCCTTCCATGGTTGTGCCAATTTTAGTCACAGGTGTTGAGGTCTGTCACTGAGCGTCATCGTAGCTGGAGCCCTATTAGTACTGAGACGACCTCCCCGGTCTTCCTGAACACTTAATACTATATGCACCCTAAGTTCCCAATCACTGTTGGTACATAAAGTAGAATTTCATTCAGAACTCCTAATTGATAACATTTTGTCTGGACAACAGCCAGTGAATGCAATTATCCTGATCACTAAGTGAATCCACTCTTCACTCCTGAAGCTGGATCGGCACCCACACCTTTTCCACTTCTTGGATACATTTTACTCAGTTTCTGATCTTTGCTCCCCACATCTGACAGGTGTAAGTGATGGCTCCCATGGAAAGGAATGGAATAGAGTCTTTAAAAAAAATCTATTCAATATTTTTAAAATAATGGTTGTAAAATGTGGTTATTTAGGAAGAACAGAGTTTGCAGAGATATTTGTTATTTCTCTATAGATAAACACTCATACAATAAAGGTACATAAAAGACAAACTGAAGGAACGCAGTACTACTTTTTGCATCCTTTCACTTTGGGAAATTGTGTGTGAAGAACAATTAGGACAACACGTTTTCAGATCAAACCTCTCACATTTAAACAGCTCTGAATTCTTCCATTCTGGTCATTTCTATGGAGCGTCCACCATGAACTTCAACAGAGCTTGCCCCTCTTAGCACAAGGTTATTAACACAACAAGCCACTTCACTGTCCTACTTTCCTCATCCCATCCAATTTAATGCCTTTAATTTAACCACTCCCTCTTTTTCAAGAGTTCATGCTTCCTCCAAGCCTAGTGCAAAATATCTAAGGCTTTCCTTTGAAAAAGGCCCCAGGAAGTAGACTTGCAAAGGTCTAATAGACTCATCGGACATGGTTCTCAAATGTTAAATGCCACACTGACATTCAAAAATTCATCTTGGGTCCTATATAGCGAAAACAAAGCATGCCACTCAGAGTTCAGAAAAGCACATCATCTATTGAGTGAGAGCATGAAATCTGTCTGGTTCTTAGCAGCATTTTCAAATCTTGGTCAAGGAATAAAGAATACAGCATATTCAGTGGTAAGTTTGTATTGAATTTTATTATTTTGAAAGAATTCCATTTTCACCAGTTCCTGCATATAAGTAAAGTTAAATTTACAAATACACTTAATTATCAAAATCTGTTTGTTCTTGATACCTATTTATCATAGATTATAGGATTACAGCACTAGGAAGAAACTCAAAGTAACAGTGTCTCCACCCAGTTATGAGATTATTATATAATAGAAAACTGCTATTCTAATTTTAAAATTATTTCGGCACATTCTATCTCTTACCTTTTCAGAAAAAAAGCTGCTATACTAAATAATTCTTTGTTTACATGACAGTTACTCCCAGGGGAATGAAAACTCTTAACAATTGTCACATTCATCTTTGTATTGCTGAAATGTAACATATATGGTAGTTTATCTTAGGTACTAAGTATTTGTTGAAAGAATGAATCAAAATAATCTTGAACATACAGACTCCAAATATATAGGATTCTTTTTTCCCTTGAAATACATATCTACACTGAAAAAGCTTCTCTCCTTTATGATTCCTTTGGCCTCAGCTTCGCCCAGAAATCCACGTTGTTTGATGGTACTGATACTTTAATGCAATTTGTTCCAACCCAGATGTCCATCCATTCAGTGATGCAGTAAGTATTCGTTAAGTCTCTACTATATATCATTGGGTAGTAGTCAGCTGTTGCCCTCCACAGATAGTATTGAAAGTTTGTTACATGAGGTCAATTTTGCATAGCACAGAGTTCTCTCATTTAAGCCATTTTATAACCTGAGTCCACCACGGGTTTCTCAAGGGTATGCATGTTACTGCCATATATATTATAGCAGAAATAAGACTGGGGAAAGCTGTGCTAAAGCCTTGCATGATCCCAATAAAAACATTTGACTATTGACATGCTATGCTTAAAATATAAAGAAAAACATAATCAATAGTTCCCATTTTAGGAAATTCTTCCTCCATACCCACCATGCACATTTTCACATTAATAATCCAAACTCATTCGTCCTGTTTTATCTTCTTTGAATTTTGCAGCAAATAATGAATCAAGTCATAATCCCCTATAGGGTTTTAGGATATTTAAGTTGGGCCAATGCAGAGCCAAAATTCATCCCTTGAGAAGTCTTTTTCTTCCAGAGTTCAACTCTTAAATCCTATAAATGTTATTGCAGTTGTAACCCTATCTTGAATGGGAAGCAGGTTTTGCTTGAAAGATTTATCCTTGTCATGTAAGATGGCTTTACAGCCATGCATACCATTTATTGACCTGACACTGAAGTTGTAATTTTTCTTTGGGGGAAAAATTTTAAAACTTTTTGGGAGCCTGATAAGTGAAGGTGATGCTTCTGTACAGCTGCATCCATTGTAAAGGAGATAATCAAGAGATTCCTGCCAGGGAACTTCAGATAGGATGGTCCTCACCTACGGTGCTCCTTCCCTGATTGTTTTACTCCTCTTCTGGGGCTTTCTGATCTTCATGGTGGCTCCATATAAAAACCTCTTATCAAAAACACTCAAACTAAAGCCATACTTCTCCTACTGAGGATTATGTTTTTACAGAAATCAAAGTCTCAAGCTAAAGGAGTCAACTGCCTAGGTAGGATTACAAGCATGAAAAATGTACCAGTTAGCTTCTTAAAGGAGCTTTGTTAAAGAACCCTTTTCCTTTACTTATACCATAGAAGAAAATAAATGAAAACAGAAATAATAAGACTAACATTTTGAGTTTCCTGAAGCCTAAGACCTTTTAATATAGTACCCAGAGTATAGGCTGACCTCAGTTATTAAAAGTAACAGCCCAAAAATGGACAATAGAAATTCTGTGCTTCTAGGTCTCTTTTTTTGCACAATGTGTCCTCTATTCTACCTACAGACTTTCATCTGCTCTGACAATTCTTCAACTGCATCCCAAATCAAATTTTGCCATGTACTTGAGGTGGGTGGACTCTAATCCAGCCATCAGTTCAAAGATTCTTTGGAGTAATTCTTTCTTGATCTTTTCCCTATCTTTTCTTTCCTAGTTTCTACTAACTTTCTACTTTTTCTAGGATATTTGTAGTTCAGGAAGAGAAATAAAATGTATTCACCTTAAGGATTTAAGTTTAAGCTTATGATATATTAGGGCTAAAAGGCTGCTACCCAACTGCTCTTCTAAAAATCTCATAACACAAATGGAGAAACTGGACTTCTGGAAAGTTTACATGGTTGGAAAAAGTTCTAATGACTGCTTATTAGAGAACTGGTTCGTGTTATTTTATGAGACTGCTTCCATGATAAGCCTGAGTTCTAGTTTGGATCTCATCACTTTTCCTACTCTTGTCCAAGCTAGTGCCATAATTCACCCATTTTCTACAAGAAGTCTCAACAGACTTGTGGTTGTTATTTGTGAGAATGCATTAAACTGTATTTCATAAACGTTGCAGAAAGCCAAGCCAGATTTCAAAATCTAGTTAGCCCTCTGGGATTATTACGCATGTGAACATGAGTGAGATAAAATTCAGAAATGATTAAATTGAGATTGAGTACATTTCTATCTCCCACAGTGCTCAACAGAATGTTATTAATAGAAGAGAAGATAGTACATAGCATTATGAATGATTGCTAGAGTCAAGAGTTTTCAGATAGTATCAAGCCCAGAAATGCACAGACCCTACCTTGACCCAGCTACCCTTCTCTTAATGTTCCATGAAATAAATAAATGCATGAGAGACATGATAAAGGGGGGGGGGGATTGTTATTTTACCTATGCTTATAACCTAAATTTTTGTTTAATTTTTGAAGTTAGAGAGGTTACCTAAGCCTATGAAACCTCCTTTTGTCCCTTAAAACGAAAACCTGAATTTAGGTATTTAGCTACCCTCTATACTAATGGGGAGAGAGAAGAATGGAGTGTTGGAACTGGTCAGGTCAATGTACCATTTATGCAGAACTCATATTTTTTTAACTCCCCCTCAAAGAGAGAAGCCAAAAGGTGACTTAGTCTTACTAAGCAGATAAAAGAGTTGGCGCTGACTGCATGAAAGGACAAAGAGAGAGTATGTATGTATAGAGGATGAAGTGTCTTAACATAGTTCTTGTACAATAGTTAATATGGAATCAAACCAGTCAAAACAGGCTTCCACATGAGAATTATGGAGGTGGGTGAGAGCATGTAAGAGGAGCAGAAAGAACTAAATGTGCTCCTAATTGTCTATAAAGATGCACTTATTTCCTGAAAATATAAATCATATTCCAAATCCTCAATCTCTTGGTGTTGATGGAGATAAGTAATATTTATCTAGAATAAGGTAACTGCCAAGATTCAATATATAATTCTGTGCAAACCTCATTTGTAATATAATATTACTGCTACTCTGTAAAATGTCCCTGTTATGGAGACATATATTCTCTTCAAATTCAGTTTACAATTTATAAGTCTCGTTCTTCTCTGTAAAAACTAGAACTATAAATTCAAAACCTCCAACTCTAAGGCCATTTCTCCCCAACACAAGAGTGGTTTCTAGGCAATAAACTGAGGTTGACCAGGGTCTGTAGTTTTGATTTTTAGCAGAGGCAAAACCTCAAATCCCCTATAATGCCAAACATATTGTGAAAAAGTTCAGGGTCCAATCATTTACATTTCAACAACAAAAAAAATGTGTTTTGCTCTGATATGTTGGCAGTGGTTCAGTGCAAATGACCTGTTTTCACACACTGACATTTTGCAAGGCTTTAGAGCAATTGGCTTGCAATTTAGAATACTTACTTTGAGTTTAATGCCTCTGCTATAAGAAGTGTTTTTGTAGAATGTTTTCCAGTTATTTTTATTGAATTCCCACCTCCATAAAGCTCTAACAAATGAGAGCACCATTTAACTCTCAAGTACACTTTTTGTTTTAAACAAAAGTCAGTTTATTTTTAGCCTATTATATAGGATCAGATTTGGAGTAGAAATATTCATGTTTATGCATTGCCCTCATTAAATCATTTTAATCAACAAACTTTTAAAGCAGCACATTCTATTAAAATGCTGCAATGTAGGAAAGAGAGCACATTAATGTGAAATCACCATGGAAAGCAAGCACTATGATAATTGAACTTTTAATTAGAAACTCTATTCTTATTTCCCTCAGTTATATTGAATGTCATAGATTAATCTTGATGAATTTTAAACTTTTGCTTATTTTGAAAGTGTCCCAAATTGGGGCAAATGAGTCTATATGGATGCAGTTGAATTCTGATTCTGCCAACTATGAGTTGTATAAACGTAGGAAATTTCCTTAATTTCTTTGTGTCTTATGTTTTCTCATTTAAAGAAAAATGGGATAAAAACAATTTCTAACTTAAAGCTGTTATAAAGACTATATGTGATGTTTGTAAAATGCTTAGGCTTTTAGCCTATGTTGTAAATAAATACTCAATGAAATTTCCAAAGTAAGATGTAATAACAGATAAGTGAAGAGGTGATTTTTCCAGTATTTCATTCTTAGGAGGTATATATGATTTATCCCTTTAGGAAATAATTTTAGAAAATTTAATGCATCATATCATCAAAAGTCAATGTGAGTGGTACATAATGTGCCTTGGGAATTTAAGAAAGTTGGAGATAAATGTGGACTAGAATCCGAGCCTCACTTCTCAACTTAGCAATTGAGTGCTTTCAGGAGAAATCAGTCTGTTTTCTGAAAGTTTCTCAGTTTTAAATTGAATATAATTATCTGCATATTCTTTATGGTGTTAATATAAGGTAAAAGTGGTCTTCAACTGGAACATTATATTGCAATTTAATATCACTGTCTTTAAGGATATCTCAGAAGATGTGGAATTTAAACAACTTTGAGAAATAGAGCGATTGAGAAATTTTCTCTGCTATGTAATACATGTGCCAGAGCACCACAATTTAGCTTTACTGTTACATATCAAAATTATATATTGAGAGATAAAATACTGGAAATCAGGGTAAAACTTAGCTTAACAGTCCCATCAGCTTTGATGTTAGTTGTATATGTATAAATCTGCATAAATGCTCTTATCAGATGGATGACTTAATTAAATTAAATTTTGTAATTACAATGCAGATCTTTCAAACACAAATGAAAATATATTATGTAAAAATTCCAAATTAGATTTGAGGTTCATTGTAATAAAGACTCACACATGGCTTATGAGGCAAAATGACATTTATATTTGCATATTATATTAGATTTTTGTCAAATTCTGTACAAGGCTTTATAATTTAAATGAACATTGAATAGACACAGTGAAAAACTTGATGTTTATTTTTTAGGTAACTTTAAAATGCTACCTTATTTAGCTTCAAGTGACACTTGCTTGTCTTTATCCCACTGCTCTGATAGTTTAGATGGTGTGTGATGATCTGCATGAAGATGATTCGGAGCTCAAATGCATTTGTTCATATTGTCACATCTGCCATCTCTCTATGATTACAGATATGCATGTTCTTCTCTAGCTTCTTACATTTATGAAAAAGGGAAATTATTTCCTCTGCCTCAATCATGAACTTGAGTGTTATACTCAGAGTACATCCCCTTTAAGAAAGAAAAATGGATCATGTAGGGATCAGACCTGATGTCAGCTGGCCAGTGAGAATAAACCTCACCCTCTGGCATATTCCAATTACATTCTTGAACTCCAGTTTTCCGGAGCTGCGTGGTATTCCTCTGAGTTCAAAACATTTTAACTGAGTAGATTCCCCATTGTGATGATCAAATTTGTATGTCAGCTTCACTACTCTACAGGTCGCCCAGGTTAAACATTATTTCTGGGTATGTTTGTGAGGTATTGCCAGATGAGATTAGCATTTGAGTTGGTATATTCAGTAAAATAGACTGCCCTCCCCAATGTGGGTATGTATCATTCAGTCCAATGAGATCCTTCATAGAATAAAAGTCAGAAAGAGGAAGACATTACCTCCTCTTGCCCCTGTCTGCTTAGTTGAGCTGGGACATTGGTCTTCTCCTGCCCTTTGACAAGATTTTATTCAACGAATCCCCTGGTGCTCAGGGATTTAGACATGGAGTGACTTACACTACTGTTTTTCCTGGGCTTCCAGCTGGCCATTTGCAGGTAATGGAACTTCTCAGCCTTCATAACCACTTGAACCAATCATTCATGGTATCTATCTTTCTATTCACCTATGCATTAGTTTGGTGTTATCCAGAGAAATAGAATATATATAGGTAGAGAGAGAGAGAGAAATATATGTACTTATTTATCTCCTATTGGTTCTGTACCACTTGCTCTCCTATTAGTTTTCTTTATACACCTATTGGTGTATATACACCAACAGGAAATAAATATATATACAGAACCAATAGGAGATATACATTATATAAGAAAATACATATGATTTATCTTGAGAAGCCTAATACATCCGCTCATAAAACTAATTTGTGCAAGTCCAACTTAGAATTTCAACTAGGTTTGTGCATGAAATTCAGTTTTATTTCATGCCCTATATTAAATAAGTGCTTTTTCATTACTAGGATTACTCTTAGCCTTCATTTTTAACAAGTAAGCTTCCTCCCACAGGTGTTTCTATCCACTAAGTCCTGCTTTCACTCCAACATAGCATTTTTTCATCAGTCTGGGTCTCTGCTGTCCCTGAGTTCAGAGAATGTCCAGTGCATCCCTGGGCCAAGCCTCCAGTTAAGGCCTAATATCGATTTATAGAAAATAGACCACAGAATAATATAAAATAGGGGTGAATAACAAAGTTTAAAAAATATATCAAGTCTAGATTCCAATATTCTCCCTTAGGGCAGTCAGAAAATGGAACTTAGTGTGATGATTAAGAGCATGTGCTCCATCATCAAACCACTCAAATAAATGCAATGGGGTTGTCAACATTCCAGAATTTTCTATAGTATAAAAATCTAGAAATTTGGAAATCATAAACAAGATTATGCTTAATAAATTTTCATAAATACTGAAAGAGGTTCTAAAAGACAAAAGTTAGAAGAAAATTGAAGGAGACATTTTCATTTTGAAGAGACCAACACAGAATGCCAAGGAATAAGTTCTGAAAATCTAAAACAAATTATTTTCAGTTTCTTTCTCCTCATCTTAAAGTCACTTTACTTATCCTTCCCAACCCTGGCTATCCTACAAAGGGTAGTTACTATTTCCCTCCTGAATACTAGATTGAGCCTAACATCTGACTTATAATCAAGATGTAAAATTGCCACCACCTTAGATCCCTTAATTTCTTGTTAAGCTAAATTTTATGTACAGTGAAATACAAAGATGTTAAAATTGAAAATTTTGATGAATTATAGGTATATATTTAATTATAATTATATAAATTATATTTAATTATAATAAGTATATATTTACTCCTGTGTAAATATCATCTAATCAAGATAGAAAACATCTCCCTTATCAAATGGGTCACATTTTTCAGCTTGTCTAAAAATTTTTTATTAAGTGATGATTTTACATGCTTGATTATAATGTCTTCTTTAAAAAGTACATATATTTTTGTATGTTGGGTTCTTTTATGTATGAAGTTACGACCTCAAGACCACTCTCTCATCTCTTCACTTTTCTTTCTGCATATGGCACTTTTTAAGATTGCTATTTATCTTCAATACAAAATGAGATGAAGAGAAGTAGCATTTCTGGAAGAGCATTTGCTTTTATTATTTACCTATATAAACCAGGAATTTTGAGAAAAGAAAATCTTTACATCAATAGTTCTGTTAGGCAGGAAAATAGATATGAGGGGTGTGGAAAGAGAAAAAGGCCAGGAAAGCCCACTAAAAAAAGACCCAGAGTTAATGAGTTAATCAGTTAAAGCTCAAAAAGCCAGGAGCACCTTGACCTGGAATGTTTGAATATTCCCCAGATAAAGGAGGGTCACCTCAGAATAGCCCATGGCTTTATTGTGTTAATCATGCAGGCCCAGCTTATTTTTTAACTTTACCTATATGCTGTTTTTCCTCCCGCATCCTCTAATCAGGTAATTTGCAACCTGGGCAACTAATTTACCAAGCAGGCCCAGCCATAAACAACATAGTAAAAGGCAGGAAGGATTCCATCTTAAAGGTAAGATTGCATTTTAAAACCCAGGAAGTTAGGAAGTAAGATCTTTAAGTTACTCTTTAGCAAACAGACAATAACTCAGGCCAGGCAGGAGGGTCTTAATTGAATGTTTCCAAACCAGGATGCTTATCTGAGAGGGGATCAGAGCAGTAAACTTATGCTAATTTTGCAGAATTACCCAGAGGACTGATAAGAAACTTAATGTCTCATCAAAGATAAACATCTTGAGACCATTTAACAAGGCTGCACCCCCAGCACCTTGTCATATTCCTGAAAAATCCTTAAAAGTGGGAACCCCCAACCTTTCAGTGCAACCCTCTCTCTGAGGTCACCTGCACTTTCTGAGTGTGTAACTTTAACTTTTTCCTAACGTTTCAGTGTGCTCCTCTCTCGGAGGCTGCCCCCACTTTCTAAGTGCGTAGCCTTAAACTTTCTCTTAAACCTTTCAGGGTACCTCTCCTCTCTGCGGTTGCCTGCTGCACTTTCTCTCTCTTTAAGTAACTTTAAATAAACCTTTTACTCTGCTTCACTACTGTGTCTCTGCCCTTAAATTCCCTGTTGAGGCAGGGACAAGAGCCAAGGAGAATACACCACGCCTCCCCCAACAGTTCTAAGTATAGTGCAAAGTGTAAACCTAACTTACCCCAACTATAAAACAGTAATCTGAAAACTGTTTCTTCCCTTGCAGACAACTGCTACTAAGTAAATGACCAAAGGAATAGTGTCTAGTGAGAGATTAGAATATAGGACTAGGTGATCTCTAGGGATCACTTCAGCTCTAGAATATTTTGATCTAGCAATTGAGAAAATAATCAAGGATAAAAGTATTTAGAATTTATTATGTATCAAGCAACATATGGATGGCATTATATTTGCAATTTCATGTAATGCTAACAATAATTCTGTAACAGAGTTAATATTATCCACATTTTGTAGATAAAGAAAGAGACTGACTAATGCAATGATGGAATTCAGTGGTCAGCATGGGGAATCGAATCTAGATAATCTGCTCCAAATATTAGTTTTCAATCTTCTCCTGCCTTTTTCTTGATGTCTCTATTATACCTTCTATGTTTTTTAATTGGTGTGTTTATTCTCTTTTGAGTTATCTAAGTACAGGTGTGCCTTCTGAAAACATGGGAGAACTATTAAAACAATTCACATATATGTCCTTTATCAATGGATGAATTGCAGTAATGAAAATGGGTCCCAATCATAGAACTCTTTTTCCTTGATCCTTTCCTTAATATCATTAATCTAGACAACATAGAACTGGCGGAAAAATGTTTTTACTATTTTTGTCAATGTTGCAGCAGGAATAGCGGCAACCTTTTAAAGTCATAATTATTAGCATCAGTACCTAGATACAAATTTTTCTTTTTCAATTTTATCACATCTAGAAACAAACCACTAAGGTCTGAGACAGATCCTTCTCAAAATGATGAAAAAGGAAACAGAATACTAAGCACACAACTCTAGTGTTTAATTGTGTTGCTGTAACTGTACTGTTGTTACCAAATCATTTGGAACAAAGGCAGATTAGCATCTACAGTATCCTTCTATTCACTGTGTTGGATGTATTCCATTGCTTAAAAGGAGTTGTAAAGATTTTAAGTAGTCATTTGTTATCTCACATTATGATGTTAATATAAAATGAAGAAACTATTTTCCATGACAAAATGCTAGTAAGAGTCTCTGCTAATGAGGTTTTTGTCATATTAATGAAAACAAATGCCAATATGATATAAGACTATTATGAATAAAAATTGCTAAGGTGGCAGCCCTCATAATGTAGGGAAGATATTGCATACCAAGCAAAGATATTGGGAAAGTGTATGTGTGTGTATGTGCCCGCACGTGTGTGTGTGTGTGTGTGTGTGTGTGTGTAAGAGAAAGGCTGAAAAGCAAGAGAGATCCTCAGTTAGTGTAATCACACTGAAGGCATAAAATTTAAAGCAATTGAGGAACAAAAATGATAATATTAAATATATGAATGTGGGTAAAATTGCAATATTTCCAGAATCTCTCAACTGGCCTTAGTCCATCTCCATATCAAAAGGTGATTACAAGGTGGGTGGAGGGAGCGAGCATGCACCTGGACTGGGGAGGTCTGGTGGGGTCCTTTTGCAGTCAGGTCACGAGAGACAAGGGTGAGCCAAGTAAATGACTGCTTATAAACAATAAACGGGTTTCTCCCACTTTATGTCTCCATTTATTTCAGATTCAAAGGTTTATTTGCCCTGGGCTGGGAACACATCTTCCCCCAGAGTTACAATGAAGAAACAAAAAGGAGAGCCAGTGGAAAAGGATCATGATCATAAATTACGTTGGGGTAAAAATTAATTTATAATTCATATTTCTTTGTAGAAAGGAAGTAAAATATAAAGCACTTGACCAGAAAAGTATGTTGTCATTGTTAATATTACACATAAGAACTCATATTATTCATAAGAGATTCTTATAAAATGATATATCACATCTTTGAACATATCAGTGGTTTTCATGATGAAAGCAATTCATTTTCCTTACTATGAATGCTTTTGCATCTCTTTAAATGTTTGAAGAAGCTGAAAGCTGTAAGGTCCCAGAATGGTCTTTATTCATGTTGTACATCCTCTCTTTGATCCAACACCCTAATTTAATGTTGCTGTAACAAATATCAGGAAAAAAATATTTACTTTGTACCTGTCATTAAGTTACATGTGATACATTATATGTGAAGATCATTTATCAAAAAGTGTTTACTGACTACTGATTGAAAACACAACCACTTCAAGAGGCATATATTAATTCTGAAAAATTATGTCTAACAATTTCTCAACATGATAAAAATAGGGTATTATAACTTGTCATTAATAAAGAAGAATTGGATATTACAGTAGGAAAAAACTATGGAGATAATCTGACCACCATAAGCATCAGCTAACGGCATCCCCTACACATGGTTTACAGCCTCTGCCCACCATCTCCTTTCTTGCTTCCTAGAATAATTTCTTCTGATGGAGTCCGTCCCCAGTAGTTTCTTAAGAAATGATGCAAGATAGAAGGATGGAGACTTCAGATATTCCAAAGTATTTTATACTTCTAACTTGATTAGTAATTTCAATAGGCACAGGATATTGGCATATTGTAATTTTCTCTCAGAATTTTGAGGTATTTTCCACTTGTTCCTCTTGTTGCTGTTGAAAGTCTCTGACGTTTTGATCTTTCTTTCTTTATAAGACATCTTGTTTTTCCTGAAGTTTTTAGAGCCCTCTGTTTATCAGTTTATCCTCAATGTTTAGAAATTTTATAGCTATGGGCCTTAGCGCCACATATGTTTGTGTATGTTTTTAAATGTGTATGTGTGTGTATGTATATATATATATATATATACATACACACACATATATATTTGCCTATGTGTATTTCCTGCATATTTTATGAGCCCAAATAATTCCCTGATGAATCTGAAAGTTTACATTCTTCAGTCTGGGAAGCATTCTTATATTTGTTGGTAATATCACCTAGACGTGTAAGTTCCTTTCCAATTTCTCTCTTCCCCAATAGTTCCTTTATCCTTATTCCCTTGGTGTGGTGGCCCCATGACGCTGTCTCTGGAAGGTCTCCTGCAGTAGGGCACCTCCCTTCCCTGGGCATTCAGCCTGTCAGAGCATCACCCTAATAAAGCTCATTCTGTGCAGCTGCATCCTGTGGTCATGTATTTTTCTTTGATCATCTCCCCAATCCTCAAACTCACTACAGGTTAATTCTAGTTGGTTGATGGGGCCATAGTCATATTAATGTCAATATAGGCTACCCTTCTAGGACGCTGTTGAACATGCCAGTGGTGAATCCCATGAGCCAAATATAGTTGAATTAAAGAAAACTAACTCTGAGAAAATAAGGCATAGGCTGGTTTAAAAAATCAAAATAATGGTGAAAATTTGAAATAGATAACTGTTTTCACAGAGTTAGCTGGAGGGAAGTATTAATCATGCTGAAAAATATATACACTTTTCATATTTTATGATGCTTTCACATCTTGGGGACCCTGAAGACCCAGGGAAGAACTGCCTCTCCCAAGATTAGCCAATTCCTATAGATAGCAAACAGCTTGTCTGTGAACGTGCTTTTTATACGCAAACAAACCAGTCCCAAATCCATATCCCCACCTTCTGCTTCCTTTGATCAAACTCCTGAAGTCCAGGACACTAGCCTCCTGTCCTAAATCACCCCAGGGTCAGATATGGGAGAGTTAGGGACCACCCCCTGTAATTCCAGGGAGAGGAAATCTTGGAGCAAAATACCTCTGAAACCGAAATTAGTCAAATGGAGAAATAAAGTTTAAAACCTGTTTATTGCTTACAAACTGCAGTCTGGGGGCTGTCTCCCTCCTGCTCCTGCAGAAGCAAGAGAAGCCTTCCCCAACCTCTCAGGTTCAGATAAGCCCTCCGTCGCCCAGGTAATTGCCCACTGATAAGGAGATGAACTACCCCTCTCCACCCCTGAGGAACGCCTGTTGATATGGAGATGCACTAAAGCCAGGTGAGAGATTCTAGATATTCTGCCATTTTACCCATATCCCCATAGCTCCGAACCTGCCAAAATTATTCAAACTGTACAATTCTAAGCCTTCTCATCTTCTGGCCTCTCTCCCACTCCCCAGCTAACACTGATGTGGTTGCTGGAAGGCAGCACATTGCAGTAAAAAGAACATGGGGTTTGAGTTCTATTAATTACTAATTAATGCTATTAATTAGCCCAGGTTCTAATCCTACTTTTGTCATTTTAAAACTGTTAATCAAGTTAGTTATTCTAGTTAATCAAGTTAGTTATTCTACCTCTTGAATATGCTTTCCCATCTGTGAAAAGGGCATACTACCTACCCAGAAAAGCTGATGTAATGAAATAACATATTAATGCCTAACAATCAAGGATCTACTAAGTATATTGCAATTCTAACTTATGTTTCCTCCAGACTTCAAGTAAAATATGTGAATAAAAAATATTGTATGTGTTGTTTTGTGGATTTCTAAAGATTAATGTTAGGCCAATATTTAGAAGCTGTAAGAGGATAGATTTTGGCTCAATATGAAAAAGAGAAACTTATTTCGGCTTCAACATATAAAGAGCTTGGAAGCTGTCCCACTTATGCCTACAAGAAAAAAGCTGGACAAACTAAAGATAAGTGAATTTTCTTAGGCCCATCAGAGAATTTAGGTAAGAGTACTCCTATCACTCCAGAATCTGGAGAAACATGCAAACAGAGAATCACACTTGAGATCAGTTTACTCAGAGCAAAAGGCTGCTGGAGGCATACATTGGTAGGAGCACTTAAGTGGTATTATTTACTTCAATGGTAAATGCTGAAAGTGGAATGTGAACTAGCACATGAGGAAGACATTTCTGGAGGACATAGTCTTCATCAGGGGCCAGGCTTTCATGGATTCTACCTCCAGAAACCTCATCAGGTTCTCATGGTGAAAAGGTAAGAAAAACTTCCTGTTTCTGGTGGAGGGAAGGGGTAGATAGTAAACATTTTGAAATATCTCCAGACTACCTAGAGTATTCTCCAAAACACAAGTATACTCAGCAACAGAAAAGACTGTACCAGTGCTTTATTTGACCAAGGAGAAGGAGAACTATCCAACTTCAGCTCCATCTAGCTTTCTCAGATCACTGAAGGAAGGGAAAAACATCAAAAAATCATTGTGAAGTTCATAGCCAAGGGCACAGCCCATTAAATGATTAAGATTTAATCACAGGATTATAGAATGCTTCCCATTACAAGTTATCATGACATCAAAAGACCTTCAGTGAAATAATATTGGATTACACCTGAAAGATCTTCAAGGAGCAGACTCTAAAAAAAAAAAGACTAAAAGAAAGACACTTTGACACCTACAATCACAGCAAATATTCAACACAGATCATCTACTAGTTGATCATAAAACCACCCACTAAAGGCCTATTCATCCCAGAAATTATTACATAATACATTGTTTCTGGAGTTCAACTAAAAATTAAAAGGCATGCCAAAAGAAAGGAAAAAGAAAAAAAAAGTATTAAGAAACAAAGCAAGCACCAGAATCAGACACAGATTGGCACAGATTTTATAATTATCAAGTACAGTGCAAAAAATAACCATGATTAATATGTCAAAGGCTCTAATGGAAAAGGTAGAAAACATTCAAGGATAGATAACATAAGCACAAAGAGGGAAATGCTAAGAAATAATAAGAGGAAATGTTAGAAATCAAGAAGATTATAACAGAAATAAAGAAGGCTTTGAAAATTCTGTAAACTGAACTCAGCTGAGGAAAGAGTCAACTTGAAGGTATGTTAATAGAAACTTACCAAACTGACAAAAAATAATGAAAAAATGTAAAAGAATATAAAGAAGTAGTGGGAAAAGTTCAACAAGTATAACATACACATAATTGAAACACCAAAAAGAGAAGAGAAAATGGGCTGATATGTTTGGTATTTTTCACAAAATGACAGATTCCAAACCACATATCCAGGATTAACATTTAGCTAGATGGATTAAGAAAAAAAGAAAGAAGACTTAAATTACTAAAATCAGATATAAAAGTGTGAACATTACTAATTCTACAGAAATAAAAAGGATTATAAGTCATGAAGTATTATAAGCAGTTGTATACCAACAAACGGATAACTCCAATGAAGTGGACAAATTTTAAGAAACACTAAATTTGCTTAGACTAAATCATGAAGAAATAAAAAACAAAATCTGAATAGACCAATAACTACAAAGAAGATTGAATCAGCAATCAAAAATCTGACAAAGAAAAAACCTGGGCATGATAGCTTCGCTGATGAGTTCTACCAAACATTTAAAAAACTAATGTCAATCCTTTTCAAACTTTTCCCCAAAATTGAAGAGAAGGGAACATTTAATTCATTCTATGCAGTCAACATTACCTTGATACCAAACCCAGACATAGATACTACAGTAAAAGAAAACTTACAGACCAATATCCTTATGTTTATTGGTGTAAAAATCCTCAACAAAACACTAGCAAACTGAATTCAGCAGTAAGTTTGAAGAATTATATACCATGATCAAGCAGAACTTATCCCTGGAAGGCAAGGAGGTTTCTATATATAAAAATCAATCAATGTAATATACTACATTAACAGGATGAAAGGAAAAATGAAAACCATAATCTCAGATGATGCAGAAAAAGCATTCAACAAAATCCAACAGCTTTTCATGATGAAAACACTAAAACCAAAACAAACAAAAAAAATCTAGGGCTAGGGAAATTACTTTAACATAATAAAGTCCATATAAGAAAACCCAAACAGCAAACATTACACTCAGTGGTGAAAGACTGAACATTTCTCCTCTAAGATCAGGAATAAAACAAGAATGTTTGCTTTCACCAGTTCCATTCAACATAATACTCAAAGTTCTAACAGAATGATTAGGCAAGAAAAAGAAATAAAATGCATACAAATTGGTAAGGAAGAAATAAAATGATCTCTGTTGACATATGATATGATCTTATATATAGAAAACCCTAGAGAATCAAAAACAAAAGTACAGCAGTTAATAAATGAATTTAGCAATGTAGCAGGATATGAAGTCAATACATGAAAACTAGCTGCATATCTGTACACTAACAATAAACAATCTGAAGCTCACGTGAAATGTTTATCAAAGTAAGCCATTATGGACAAAAAAACACATGATAAAATTTAAGAGAGTAGAAGTCATGCAAAGTGTGTTCTCAGAACACAGTAGGAAATGTTGCAGGAACTGTGGGAGCTACGAACAAGGAGTCGGGACCCCGAGATGTTTGATGAGAACGAGTTAGTGCCAGCACTGGCTCCGTGGGTTCATGACCAAAGGCTGAGCTCCGAGTGCAGCGGGGTCATGCTTTTTATACATTCACTACATGGGTGAAGGAGAGTCAGCCCCCAAGAATGTTGCTGTGGGAGCTGTTAATGTCCTAGAGGTTCAGCCAAAATGCTAGTTATGTTTTAACCTATCTCAATAAAGAGTACCCGATACTCTATTGTAAACTAATGGGCCTACAGGACTATGATCAACAAGCTGTTCCCTCTCACTGGGTCCCGGTGGGGGATACATTGTTACATTGCTTCAAACTCAAGCACCCTGGTATACCTCAGCATTCTTAAAACCTTAAGGAAACATTATCCCTTTTCTTGGCTTGGCTTCCTACCACAAAATGAACTAGAAACAAATAATAGAAAGATTGCTGGAAAATCCACAAATATTAGGGAAAGTAATATATTTCTAAATAACCCATGAATCACAAAGAAATCTCTCTCTTTATATCTATATATATATATATTGAGTGTTTTCTGTGTATATCTCTATATGTACATACATATATTTATGTGTATGTATTATTGTTTTAAATTACATTAAAATAATGCAACTTAACCAAATTTGTCAATGAAACAAAAGCAGTGCTTATAGGAAAGTTCATAGCACTAAATGAATGTATTAGAAGAGAATATCTAAAATCAACAATCTTAACTTTTACCTTGGGAAACCAGAGAAGAGCAACTTTAAATTAAAACAAGCAGAATAAAATAATAAAAATTGGAGTAGAAATCAGTGAAATTGAAAACAGGAAAGCAATAGACAACCAACCAGTCCAAAAGCTGGCTCTTTCGATATAAATAAAATTTACAAACCTCCAGCTATGCTAACCACAAAAATTGGATAGAGGATACAAACCATCAACAGCAGAAAGGAAGACTGGGTTATCAGTACTGATATCATACACATCAAAAGGATAATATAAAAACATGAATAACTTTATGTTCACAAATATGATACATTAGATCAATACCTTGAAAGACACAAACTACCAAAACTTTCACAAGAAAAAATATATGATCTAAAGAGGCCTATATCTATTAAATAAATTGAATCACCATTTTCTTCCAAAAACAAAAGCACTAGGCCAACATAGTTTCACTGGTGAATTACACCAAACATTTAAGGAATAAATAATAGTAATTCTCAACAAACTCTTCCAGAAAATAGAAACATTCAGAAAACATACTAACTCATTCTGTGTAGCCAGCATTACCAAAATATAATAGATAAAAAATTTTAATAAAGGACAACTATAGAAAAATATTTCATAAATAAAGATGAAAAATACTCAAAAATATTAGCAAACCAACAAATGTATATAAAGAATTATACACCATGAACAAGTGATATTTATTCCTGTGTCCCAGTCTGGCTCAACATTTGAAAATCAGTTAATATAAACCACCTTATTAATAGGTTAAGGAAGAATAATCATATGATTATATAAATTGAGATTAAAAACCTATGATAAAATCCAAGGACAATTCATAATATCACTGAAAACTAAGAATAAGGGGAACTGCCTCAACTATAAAATATCTACAGATGAACACACCACTTAGTGGCATGAGAGTGGATCCTTCCCCCTATGAACAGGAATAAGGTGTGGATGTATCACCAGCTTTATTTAAAAGACAATTACTTTCCCATATAGCAGTAATGAACAATCAATTGGAATCTAAAATAAAACAATATCATTTACAACAAGAAAATTAAATAGGTATAAATCTTATGAAATATCTACAAGATCAACCCATAACCACACTCATCAGCAGTATACAGGCTCTCAGGCCATATATATCTCTGTTTTATTCAATGATATATTTCAGTTACTGAGAACAGTACCTAATATTTAATAGTTACAAAAAATATTTCTTTCTGTTCAATAAGTATTCTGATGACGTAAATTATTTGAGTTTTTAGAGCATAGCAAGCATCTAGCATGAGTTAACTATCAAAATGATATGCTACAGTTGCTAGAACTAATATCCCTGTTTTAAAGTGAAGCAATTTAAGCTTAGAGAGCTAAGGCCCAATGCACCACAGTTCACAGAAGTTGGGAGCTGAGAGCTGAGTCTAGACTATGGCTATATGGCCATTCGCCTTAGCCTCTGTGTCATGATGTCTCTCAGCAGATAAAACAGTGATCCTTTTGGTCAGTGGGAGAGAGGGTAAAAAGGATGTGCTTATCTGAAAAATACTGAAATGAAGTTTTATTGACTTCCATTAAAGTTTTATTGATCTCCATTAAAACCAAAAGGGGTTGTGATAGGCAAAATAATAGCTCCCCAAATATATTTATAACCCCAGAACCTGTGAATATGTTGCAATACATGGAAAAAGGGACTTTGCAGATATAATAAAGAGTATGACTTTAGATGGGGAAATTATCCTCAGTTAGGTGCACCCAGTCTAACTATATGAGTCTGAAAAGAGGAACAGGGAGTCAAAAAGGTGGAACAGAAAAATGCAACAGGAGAAGTCAATCCATGGTTGCTAGTTTGAAGATAGAGGAAGAAGGCCATAAGCCAAAGAATGCTGGTAGGCTCTAGAAGCAGAAAATGGTAAGGAAACGAGGGATCGGTATGTAGCTGCAACTAAATTAGTGAGTTCCAATCTAGATGCTGTTGCCTAGGCTGATAGCCAGGATACAGTTGAGAGAAGCTCCCCAAACTCAGGAAGGCTTATGGTGAACATAAGAGAAATTTGTTAGGGCTTATGCATGTTTTGGAACTCTGGGCTTAACTAAATTTATTGACTGTATAAATTCACAATAAACATATACAGGCTCACCAAAAATAACTTAAAATGTTTACATTTGAAAAGAAATGTACTTGCTTGGAAATTTCATAGCTCTGTCTTCATCTACCTTCTATATAAAAAGATGAGTAAAAACCAAAAAGATCAAGGGTTACTGCACCTTTGTAAATGTTTTAGAAGTTCTGATTGTGTAAGGAAAAAATATATATATAACTTTGTTTTGTGCTTGCATAGGCATATGTGGAAGGTCAAGTAGACCTAAAAGAAAAAAAAAGGCAATGTTTGCTTCTCTTTTCTTTTTTGAGCCAAGTTCCTGTTTTTTTTTTTTTGGAAAAAGTCTGTAACACCCCAGTGATTAAATCTTCTATGTAAGCATGTTGTATCGAAATGCCAAACCACAATCATGTTTCCGTTGATCTACTTGCCTGCATCAAATCCTATATAAGAAATAAACACCTGCTAGCCGGGGTCGAGCTCCGCTCCTGTGTGAGTTGTGAGGCTCGACCCCCGCGCGGGAATACTCAATAAACCTCTTGTTTCTTACAGCAAGATTGGTCTCCGACGAGTATTTGGGTCGCCGTCCTTCCCGGGGATGAGCAGGGCCTAATACTTAGGTCTTACATTTGGGGGCTCGTCCGGGATCGGCGGCCACCCTCTTCTCTGGAGACCCACTTGGAGGTAAGCGAAGGATCCTTAAGTTTCTGTGTGCGCCGGCGCCTGTTTGTTCTGTCAGATATCTGGGTCTGTGAGAAGCGCTTTCGGTTTGGCAGCCGCTTGCCGCTCCCGTAAGGGAACGGAAAGCTGTGGTAAGGCAGACGTGCCAGGGGCCACAAGCTGCAACCCTGGGGGACGCCCCTGGGTGTGAAACGGGGGATTTTTCCGCCCGTCTGTTAGAAGGGGAAAGGGTCCGATTTGAGCGGATTCAACGGAGGGACCCTCCCCCATCTGAGTATTTCTCGTGTCTGTGGAAGACAAGAGGAGGGAAGTGTTTGTGGGCGTCTGTTGTTGTTCTCTGTTTTGCCCTTTTTGTCTGTTGTTGCTCTCGGTCTTGCCATTTTTGCATATTGAGAGACGATTGACATGGAACAGACAGTGACAACCCCCTTGTCTCTGACCCTAGACCATTGGACGGACGTTAGGAAACGAGCCCATGACTTATCTGTGGAAATTAAAAAAGGCCAGTGGCAAACCCTTTGTTCTGCCGAGTGGCCAACCTTTGATGTGGGATGGCCCCCAGAGGGCACGTTTAACCGAAAATTGATTTTTGCTGTGAAGAATTTTGTCTTTCAGCCGGGACCTGACGCCCACCCAGATCAACAACCGTATATAATAACCTGGCAAAATCTGGTTGATAATCCCCCCCCTTGAGTAAAACCATGGGTTCACCCGCCAAAGGGGCAGAGGTCCCAGGTCTTAGTCTTAAACCGAGGTGGAAACGGGGGTGCGAAGACCCGAAGACTTAAAATATATCCTGAAGTTGAATCCCCTCCTGAATGGTCAGAACCTTTTCCTCCCCCGTAACATCTTGAGGCAGCGGCGGAACCTGTTCCAGCCCCTGAACCACAACCCGCTCAACCGGTAGTACAAGAGAGGGAAGGAGAAGGGCCCAGTGCTCCCCCTTTACCAGCACCAACAGGGGGACCGGCGGCGGGTACCCGAAGCCGTACGGGGGCCCCTCCTGGGGATGCCCCGGACTCCACTGTAACCCTACCACTTAGAGTCTACGGCCCTCCCATGCCACCCCCGGGAGTCCAACCCATGCAGTATTGGCCATTTTCCTCGGCAGATATATATAATTGGAAGGCTAATCATGCTTCCTTTTCAGAAAATCCTGTAGGATTTACTGGATTGATGGAGTCTCTCATGTTCTCTCATCAACCCACTTGGGATGATTGCCAGCAGCTGTTGCAGTCTCTTTTTACCACGGAAGAGAGAGAGAGAATCCTGTTAGAAGCCCGGAAAAATGTTTTAGGAGACAATGGGCAACCCTCCTAACTTCCCCATGTGATAGACGCTGGATTCCCGCTGACTCGACCCAACTGGGACTTCAACACCCCGGAAGGTAGGGAGAGGCTGACTGTCTACCGCCGGGCTCTGGTGGCAGGTCTCAAGGGGGCTGCACGATGGCCCACTAATCTGGCTAAGGTAAGAGAAATTCTTCAGGGGCCCACTGAACCGCCTTCAGTTGTTCTTGAACGCCTTATGGAGGCTTACAGGCGCTATACTCCTTTTGATCCCACCTCTGAGGGACAGCGGGCAGACGTAGCTATGGCATTTATAGGGCAATCAGCTTCTGACATCAAAAAGAAGCTGCAGCGCCTCGAGGGATTACAGGATTTAGTGAAAGAGGCTGAGAAAGTGTATCACAGTGAGACAGAGGAAGAGAAAGAAAAAAGGCAGAAGAGAGAAAGAGAGGAAAGGGAGGATAGGAGAGACAGAAGACAGGAGAAAAATTTATCTAGGATTTTGGCCACAGTAGTAGGAGGGAAAGAAAGAGAGCTTCAGGGGCCTAGACAGGTAGGGAACCTGAGCAACAGGGGCCAAAAGATGACGAGAGCCATGGGAAGGCCACCTCTTGACAAAGATCAATGTGCCTACTGCAAGGAGAGAGGGCACTGGGCCCGAGAGTGCCCGAAGAGGAGGGACAGGAACCCAAAGGAGGTAACATTAGGTGAAGAAGATTAGGAAGGACGGGGCTCAGATCCCCTCCCCGAGCCCAGGGTAACCTTACAGGTGGAGGGGCGACCAGTGGACTTTCTGGTCGATACTGGGGCAGAACACTCTGTGTTACTAGAACCCTTGGGAAAATTGAAAGACAAGAAGTCCCTAGTCCTGGGCGCCACAGGAAAAAAACTGTATTCATGGACTACCCGAAGGGATGTAGATCTAGGTGTGGGACGGGTAACCCACTCATTCTTAGTCATACCTGATTGCCCCTCCAACCTGTTGGGGAAAGACCTCCTCACAAAAATGGGAGCCCAAATTTTCTTCTCCCCATCGGGACCTGAAGTCACCTTGAAAGAAGATCCTACCATTGTTTTAAGTTTAGAATTGGAAGAAGAATATCGAATATTTACTGAAAGTACAAACCCTGAAGATATGCAAGACTGGTTAAGACGATTTCCCCAAGCGTGGGCGGAAACAGGGGGACCGGGCTTAGCAGAACAGATTCCGCCTCTGGTGATAGAGATGAAGGCTTGTGCCCCCCCCCAGCAGCAGTGCGCCAGGACCCCATGAGCCAGGAGGCCAGACTAGGCATTCGTCCCCACATTCAGAGACTCTTACAGTCGGGGATCCTGGTGCCATGCTGCTCCCCATGGAACACCCCATTGTTACCCGTTAAAAAGCCCGGCACAGGGGACTATCGACCAGTCCAGGACCTGCGGGAGGTGAACAAGAGGGTTCAAGATATTCATCCCACAGTGCCTAATCCTTATAACCTCCTCAGCTCTCTTCCCCCTGAAAGAGCCTGGTACACCGTGCTGGACTTAAAAGATGCTTTCTTCTGCATGAGATTACATCCGTCAAGTCAGCCCGTCTTTGCATTTGAATGGGGAGAGCCTGGCACTGGGCAAACAGGACAACTGACCTGGACCCGATTACCTCAAGGGTTTAAGAATTCTCCTACCATCTTCGACGAGGCGCTACACCGGGACTTAGCCCCCTTTCGGGCTGCACATCCCAAGGTAACTCTCCTCCAGTATGTTGATGATTTACTTTTAGCAGGAGAAACTTATCAAGATTGCCTTGAGGGGACTAGAAGCCTCCTCTCCGAACTGGGCCAGTTAGGATACCGAGCCTCAGCCAAGAAGGCTCAGCTATGTAAGCAGGAGGTAGTCTACTTGGGCTACTCTTTAAAAGAAGGAAAAAGGTGGCTGACCGAGGCCAGGAAGAAGACTGTCACGCAGATCCCAGTACCTAAGACATCTAGACAGGTACGTGAATTCCTGGGCACTGCCGGCTTCTGCCGACTTTAGATCCTGGGCTTTGCTACCTTGGCAGCCCCTCTCTACCCTCTAACCAAGGAAGGGGTAAGATTTCAATGGGAAAAGGAACATCAACAGGCTTTCGATGAAATTAAGAAAGCCCTCCTCTCAGCTCCGGCCTTGAGCTTGCCAAACTTGACCAAGCCTTTTACCCTCTATGTGGATGAGAGAGGGGGTGTAGCCAGAGGAGTTCTTACCCAGACCTTGGGGCCCTGGAAGAGGCCGGTGGCATACCTGTCAAAGAAACTGGACCCAGTGGCCAGCGGATGGCCATCCTGCTTGAAGGTCATTGCAGCAGTTGCAATCTTGATTAAAGATGCTGATAAACTGACTATGGGACAACGGGTGACTGTAATTGTGGCCCATGCCCTAGAGAGTGTTATTCGCCAGCCTCCCGACCGATGGATGTCAAATGCTCGCATGACCCACTATCAAAGTTTGTTGCTGACAGAGAGAGTCGTCTTCGGCCAACCGGCCCTTCTCAACCCCGCTACCTTGCTGCCAGAGAACACTGAGGAGCCAGTAGTTCATACTTGTGCAGACATACTGGCTGAGGAAACTGGAGTCAGGAGTGACCTTACAGACACTCCCTGGCCTAACGGAACCACCTGGTTCACAGATGGCAGCAGCTTCGTAATTGAAGTTTTCATAGATACCTTCACAGGATGGGTAGAAGCTTACCCAACTAAGGCAGAAACTGCCAACATAGTGGCCAAGAAGATATTAGAAGAAATTTTCCCCAGGTTTAAAATCCCCAAGGTAATCGGATCTGACAACGGGCCCGCCTTCGTTGCTCAGGTAAGTCAGGGACTGGCCAAACAAATGGGGTTCAGTTGGAAATTACATTGTGCATATAGACCCCAAAGTTCAGGACAGGTAGAGAGAATGAACAGAACTCTAAAAGAGACCTTGACTAAATTAGCCTTAGAGACCGGCGGGAATGACTGGACAGCCCTCCTTCCTTTTGCCCTTTTCGGGTAAGAAATACCCCGGGACGCTTTGGACTAACCCCCTATGAGCTTTTGTGTGGAGGACCGCCCCCCCTTGTGGAAACAGGAAAGATACATAACCCTGATGTTGTTCTTTCTCAATCTTTATTCGCCCGCCTAAAAGCCCTAGAAGTAGTTAGCCGACAGGCATGGGAACAATTGAAAGAAGCTTACTCCACTGAGTCCACCACCGTCCCTCACCAGTTCCAGGTGGGAGATGCGGTCTACGTGCGCAGACACCGTGTTGAAAACCTCGAACCTCGGTGGAAGGGACCCTACCTAGTCCTGCTGACAACTCCCACTGCAGTGAAGGTCGAGGGAATAGCCGCCTGGATCCACGCCTCCCACCTAAAAGCGGCACCAAAGGCGGAAGAAGATGAGTCCTGGCACGTGGAAAAGACTGATAATCCTCTTAAGCTTTGCCTGCGCTGTAACCCTGACCCCAACTAACCCCCACGCCCCCCAGCAGTTAACCTGGCTCCTTATTGACCCAGATACAGGTACCATCCTTAACCAAACTAATACTCCTTTTGCTTACTTTCGGGCCCTGTATCTTAAATAAGATAATAACTTTTGTCAGAGAGCGTGTTAGTGCTGTGCAAATTCTAATGTTACAAGAACGATACCACCCTGTACCAAGTGTCGAGTGTTGAGTAAGCTAAACCAATTCCATGATTGGAATATTTCCAAAAGAAAAAGGGGGGAGTGTAAGGAAAAAAATAATAATATAACTTTGTTTTGTGCTTGCATAGGCATATGTGGAAGGTCAAGTAGACCTAAAAGAAAAAAAAAGGCAATGTTTGCTTCTCTTTTCTTTTTTGAGCCAAGTTCCTGTTTTTTTTTGGAAAAAGTCTGTAACACCCCAGTGATTAAATCTTCTATGTAAGCATGTTGTATCGAAATGCCAAACCACAATCATGTTTCCGTTGATCTACTTGCCTGCATCAAATCCTATATAAGAAATAAACACCTGCTAGCCGGGGTCGAGCTCCACTCCTGTGTGAGTTGTGAGGCTCGACCCCCGCGCGGGAATACTCAATAAACCTCTTGTTTCTTACAGCAAGATTGGTCTCCGACGAGTATTTGGGTCGCCGTCCTTCCCGGGGATGACCAGGGCCTAATACTTAGGTCTTACAATTTCAGTGATCTGGAACCCAACCCGAAATATCTCCGACGTATGCCTATATTTGGGAGATGATTCAAATTGTCTTTATAATGAGGAAAGAAATGTGAAAGATTAAATAAATTAAAATGAGAAAATATAAAGTGATCAACTTACTCTTATACATTGCTGTGCAAATGAAAAATGGTGTAGCCACCATGGAAGATGTTTGAGCAGTTTCTCACGAGGGTAGATATGATCTTACCATGTGATCCAGCTTGTGCTCTTAGATAACTACCAACTGCATTCAAAACTATGTTCACACAAAAACCTGCACACCAGTGTTTATACAAGCTTCATTCATCACTACCAAATTTTGGAAGCAACCAACCTATCCTTCAATAGGTTAATAGATAAACAAACTATAGAACATCCACACAAGAGTGCTTTTCAGCAATAAAAAGAAATGAGCTCTCAAGCCAGAAAAGAGCATAAAGGAATCCTACTAAATGAAAAGAAAAAGTCCATTTGAAAAGTTACATACTATAAATTTCTAACAATATGACATTTTGGAAGAAGCATAACTATAGAGATAGTAAAAATTTCAGTGACTGCTATGTGATGAGACAGGTGGAGGATAACTTCATAAGTAAACTAGTAAAGTTCATCGCTCCATTTATTGATGTTTGATACAGTTTTTCGGCTTCAGTCCTTCTTATTCCCTTTCTTTCCCACATCTGGGCAAACTGATAAAAAAATCTCGTGTTCCTTCTTTTAGCACCAGTGAGAATGTCAAATTACAAAAGTCCCTGCCTTTGGGAAATCCTCACTCCTGCCCTACTCCCCAACCAGCAAAGAAACCTCACACTAGTTTCCTTACCCTTACCCTCCTCTCTCAAATTATTTTTGGACCTGTTTGGATGCCACCCTGCTCTCCCTAAAAAGCCTCATTATGTGAGTAATTAACCTTTTCACAATTTCTTGGAGTGTGTGTGGCATCATCATTCTCATCATCAAAACCAACTTTCGGGTGGAGATCCATTTGATCTGTATGGTATTTGCAACACTTGGGGCTGTGAGCAAGATGTCTAGACAATAATCACCAATACATACAAAGGGTCCCTCTTATTCTTCTCTATATTGCTAACTGGGTCTGCTGCCTGCTGACAAGTATGTTCTTTCAGCTACTGCTTAGTGGCTACCTTGCATTTTAGCTGTGCTTTGTGCTGCCTTTTCTGAGTTTTATCTAGAGTCTGTCTTAAGTATCCTATGTTTTGAGTGTTTCAAGATTTGGCATTTGATAACTACACTTATCATGGTGAGCATGTTGTGATGTATATAATTGTCGGATCACTATGTTGTACACCTGAAACCACTATAGTATTATATTTCAATTAAAAATAAATAAATGCATTTTTTTATTTTGAAAAAAAATGTCCAGATGGATATGAAAAAAAAAGGCATTTAACAACAGGAGTGTGAATTTATGGTCTTCTTTAAAGTGGCCCAGATTCATACATCTTGCCCTAGACCTATCTCTGTGTTTCAGATTGACCTATGTGTCTTGCTCTCAGCATGAGCCACAACTAAGCCCAGGTTCAGGGAAACGACACTTACCTTGTGATAGTTGGTTGTGTGCTTCAACTAAACATTAGCCTCCATGCTATGCAGTGCTCAGAAGAAAGCCTAATACCAATGCAATACATGGTCACTGAGTGGTCGGTCATTCACATGTAGGAAGAGCACTTCCTATTTGGTATACGAGGTCACACTTCTGTATTACTTGCTGCTGTTTCTGACTATGCCTCTATCACCAAAAATGGTCTTGATTTTCATTGCTATCTGGAAAAACACCCATGGCAATGACCAAGAGGTTATTTCAACTATTGCTATGGAGACGCTCTAAATCCTGATGGTAGGGATCTGAGGCTCTCTAGAAGAAACTTACAGATATGAGCAAGGTAGAGAGGAAACCCTGAATGTACCCTATGCAATAAACACCAAACCACCCAAAGAAAGGAAAGAAAGACAAGAGTAATGAAATAAAAATAAATAAGCAGAATTCCATAACTGTAGCCAATAGATAATTCAAAATTTGCTAAATGATTTATATAACAAAAAAGATAAAAGGCAAGAATACAATATTAACTACAGACACTGTGTTGTACAGTAAATCCCTAGAACTCCATCACTTTGCATGACTGAAACTTTATACCATTGAACATAAACTCCTATTTGACTCTCCCCCAAACCCTGGCAAACAGCCTTCTACTCTCTGCTTCCATGAGGTAGACCATCTTAGATACCTTGTATTAGACCTATTTACAAAAAAGGGGGACTCCATGGACCTTCTTTTCTCCTTTCCTCCAGTTAAAAGTTAATACAATCCAATGTAAATTAAAATAGGACCTTCGGATATTGAAATCCATTATACAATACCTATTTAGAAAAGCAGAGATGATCCTCACTCTTTTGGCCTGTTATTAAACTGGTAAAATATGAATAAAGTAAAGTAAAACAGTACTTTACTATGGATAACTTCAGTTTAATTCTGTGGTCCCACCCATCAAGGGCCCATCTATCATATTACTGAAATTATTGACTCCATTCATTCAGCCACTGGTAAATGTTTTGAGATTATAGAATTAGTTAATATGTGTGCAATGGCTATTTCAACAGCCTTTCAGCTGCAGTTTACCTTTATCTTCAGAGGGCACAATGAACCTTTACCCAGCTACTGATAGGGCCCTTCAACTGCTTTGCCATCACCTGGTCTTTTCAGGCAAGATCTTAATCTGCTCTAATTTTGTCCAGAAGCACAGGTATGACATCACACTGGTAACATCCTCAGAAGAGACATATTTGACAGTTGTTCAAGACACACAAATACTTACAGAAGACCTTCAAAAAGAGCATTGGCCACTGATTCATGCACATGTAAAACCCTCCACCTGGGTTCAATTTCTGGAAATTATTTGGTTAAATTCCTGAAAACTATTTGGTAAAATGAAGGATGGAAAATGATCCACCCTGATACTGTCAAGACACAACTGTTGACCCTCTTTTCACCCACAACATTAACAAGCCTAACATGTTTTAGCCCTTTTTGCACTTTGGAAGCAGTCTATTCCTCAGTTAAAACATTTACTTAAGCCATGTATGCTGTTACTTGTAAACTGACTCACCTTGAAGACAGGTAGGATGCCCTCAAGTCCACAGACCCAAACTAGGCAAATACTAGTTGAGTCTTGATGATGAAAGTTTTAGTCAGCTCTGAAGTTGGGAAGTAATATCTGCAATTCATAGGGCTAAAAAATGTCAAGAGACTTCATAGAAGAATGTAGTTTATCACTGCCATGACTGTAATTAAAGCTCCTTGGTCTAAGGTGTTCCATTCAAATTTAGATATGTATCTGGATATTTGGTGTAAAGGCTGTGACAAATTCTCAGATGTAGAATGTGTTATCTCCAATTTTAAAAGAGGCCAATTGGTCTTAGGCTAGTTTATTTGCAGTTGGTAGCTGAAAGGTCAGCAGTTTATCCTCAACAGAATATTCATACTTCTACCAATAATTCATTCAACCCACTGATGACAGGTTACTGGCATATCAAGCCAAATGCAGGGAATTTTATTTTGTTTTCTTTTTGGAGAGCTATAACAAATGAAGCTTTCACAATGTACAAAGTGAAATTCCAATGAAACACTCACAATTATGCGGACAGTACTATAAGTATAATAGTGTCTGCTTTCTCATTTAAGCCTCAACAATCTAGAGCAGGCTCTAAGATCAACTTGATTCCAAGGGCCCAGCAGAGTTATAAGTGGAAAGCATATTGAATAGCACCGTTGCTTTAATAAGTCCCCTGTAAGAAGATAAAGCTCTTTTTCTTTTCCTGACTGTGGCACTATTTCAATTGTACAATTTGGCACACTTTATGGATACAGAGCATTCTTGTCAATGTATAAAACAGATTTCTGCAGAATAAAGATATGGGTAATGATACCTGTGCCCAGTACACATGTCCAGATGGATGGCCCAGAAAGCTCATCTTCCCCCTTTTGGTGGTTTACAGAGAAGAGGTTCAGCAGGTCTGAGTTAGTGCAACAGAAGAGTAGGTATGTACTGATCACTGGGATCCCAACATTTCCTGTTTTCAACAAGAACCGTTCTCTGACTAGGCAGTTTCCACTGTTACATAGTTAACATGGATAATCTCTGCTCCCCTCTAACTAAAGATATAGAGAGCATTATGTACATTATGTAGATGGGATGCTCTTCTACTGGAACTTGGCTATGACATTCATAGACCATCTATGTAGTTCTCAGCCTACACCATAGGATAATGAGAGTTTGGGGGATGAGGGATCCTCTGATAGCAAATTTTCCTCAGTAAGTCCCATATTTCATAAGTGCATCACTTCGTACTAGTGGTACATGTCTGAACATTTTCAGTGGCAGTGTGGTGAGGTCTTGATAAGCTGAGGCACCGTCTGCATCAGTAAACACTCACATGCAAGTAACTACTTGTCACTTCTTTACTCTAAAAGTAAAACCATGGTTTCTCTATTCATTCCAGTATTTCACGGAATGGATCACCGCCTTTAAAGGAAACAGTCCACAGATTAAAGTCTGTGAGTCCCCAGAGTTTGAATAGTTTGTTTCTTAGATTCTGTCCACTTATATTCTATTTACTGACAGTCCTCCCTGTGTTTTGTCTAGAGTAGCAAATTTCTAAAGTCTTTGTGGGAAATAATTTCAGATGTTAGAAAAGAAAATTTAGAATGAGTAAGGACTCTATCTACAGCTAATATATATAATCAATAGCTAACATACACTGATAACTTTTTTTTTGCAATTTATTGCATTAAACTCATTACAAGGAATAATTTGTTAAGTTATCCAACAGCTCTATGAGAATTGGGAAATAAATGACACCCTGATGGTACACAGTAGAGATATAATGATTTAAAAGTTTAATATAAAAAGTAAACCCATGATAATAAAAGTAAAAATTTATATGTATCTCATCTTTAGAGAATATCTTTCTAAGCATGTGAGAAAAGGAAAAAAAATGTACACATGGAAAGAATAGTATGTTTGGGACAACAAAAATTTTTAAATTCTGCACATAAAACTGTAAACAGGGTAAGTGTTAAACTGAAAAATTCATTGTTATGCATATGATAATGAATTTATCTGCCTAGTATAAATAATTATAATATGTTGATAAGAAAATGAGGAACAACCTAATAGAAAAATATTTTAACTACTTGAATGCTCAATTCATAAGGGGTAGAATCAAATGTACTGTCAGTGCTAAAAATATCAAACACCTTTGAGTCTTTGCTTTTTACCTAAAAATATGCTCAGCAATTAGTAATTCTCACTGCTCTTAATCCTCACCAAATCTCTCTATGAAGCAGTCATATCACTTTTTCATAGGAGGAAACTGAAGCAGAGAAAGATTAGTAGTTCAACAAAAACTATATAATGGTAAGCACTGTACTCCATACCAATAGAAACCTGTTTGGCTTTTCATTAGTGAATTAGACTGTCATGCTTTGTTGAGAGTGAAGGGAGGTCTATATTTTCAGACACTGCCACTAAAAGGGTGAATTGTAAGAGCATTCTCATGGGCTCTAGAAGATCATAAGTTTTTTTAAATAATTTATTTTGGTATCATTAATCTACAATTACATGTGCAATATTATGGTTGTTAAACTACTCCTTCATCAGGTCCCCCCCACCAACCCCATTACAGTCACTGTCCATCAGCGTAGTGAGATGCTATAGAATCACTATTTGTCTTCTCTGAGTTGTACAGCCCTCCCCGTGCCTCCCCAACATTACATCTGCTAATCGTAATGCCCCATTTTCCCTTTTATCCCTCCCTTCCCAACCATCATCCCCAGTCCCTTTCCCTTTGGTAACTATTAGTCCGTTCTTAGGTTCTGTGAGTCTGCTGCTGTTTTGTTCCTTCAGTTTTTTTCTTTGTTCTTATACTCCACATATGAGTGAAATCATTTGATACTTGTCTTTTTCGCTTTGGCTTATTTCACTGAGCATAATACCCTCTAGCTCCATCCATGTTGTTGCCAATGGTAGGATTTGTTTTCTTCTTATGGCTGAATAATATTCCATTGTGTATATGTACCACCTCTTCTTTATCCATTCATCTACTGATATGAATGCATAAAGGTTGCTTCCATTTCTTGGCTATTGTAAATAGGGCTACGATAAACATAGGAGTGCATATGTCTTTTTCAAACTGGGCTGCTGCATTCTTAGGGTAAATTCCTAGGAGTGGAATACCTGGGTCAAATGGTATTTCTATTTGAGTTTTTTGAGGAACCTCCATACTGCTTTCCACATTGGTTGAACTAATTTGCATTCCCACCAGCAGTGTAAGAGGGTTCCCTTTTCTCCACATCCTTGCCAACATTTGCTGTTGTTTGTGCTTTGGATGTTGGCCATCCTCACTGGTGTGAGGTGATATCTCATTGTGGTTTTAATCTGCATTTCTCTGATGATTAGCGATGTGGAGCATCTTTTAATATGCCTGTTGGCTATCTGAATTTCTTCTTTAGAGAAGTGTCTATTCATGTCCTCTGCCCATTTCTTAATTGGATTATTTGCTTTTTGTTTGATAAGGTGCGTGAGTTCTTTATATATTTTGCATGTCAACCCCTTATCGGATACGTCATTTATGAATATATTCTCCCATACTGTATGATCTCTTTTTGTTCTACGGATGGTGTCCTTTGCGGTACGGAAGCTTTTCAGCTTGATATAGTCCCACTTTTTCATTTTTGCTTTTGTTTCCCTTGCTCAGGGAGATATGTTCATAAAGAAATCGCACATGTTTATGTCCAAGAAATTTTTGCCTATGTTTTTTTCTAAGAGTTTTATGGTTTCATGACTTACATTCAAGTCTTTGATTCATTTTGAGTTGACATTTGTGTATGGGGTTAGACAGTAGTCCAGTTTCATTCTCTTACATGTAGCTGTCCAGTTTTGCCAACACCAGCTGCTGAAGAGGCTGTCATCTCCCCATTGTATATCCAAGGCTGCTTTATCAAATATTAATTGACTGTATATGTTTGGGTTAATGTTTGGATTTTCTATTCTGTTCCACTGGTCTGTGGGTCTGTTTTTGTGCCAATACCAAATTGTCTTGATTACTGTGGCTTTGTAGTAGAGCTTGAAGTCAGGGAGCATAATTCCCCCTGTTTTACTCCTCCTTCTCAGGATTGCTTTGGCTATTCGGGGTCTTTTGTGGTTCCATATGAATTTTAGAATTATTTGTTCCAGTTCATTGAAGAAAGCTGTTGGTAGTTTGATAGGGATTGCATTGAATCTGTAGATTGCTTTAGGTAGTATAGCCATTTTGACAATATTGATTCTTCTTAGCCAAGAGCATGGGATGCATTTCCATTTGTTAGTGTCCTCTTTAATTTCTCTTAGGAGTGTCTTGTAGTTTTCAGAGTACAGGTCTTTCACTTCCTTCGTTAGGTTTATTCCTAGGTATTTTATTCTTTTTGATGCAATTGTGAATGGAATTGTTTTTCTGATTTCTCTTTCTGTTAGTTCATCATTAGTGTATAGGAAAGCAACAGATTTCTGTGTGTTAATTTTGTATCCTGGAACTTTGCTGAATTCAGATATTAGTTCTAGTAGTTTTGGAGTGGAGTCTTTAGGGTTTTTTATGTACAGTATCATGTCATTTGCAAATAGTGACAATTTGACTTCTTCTTTACCAATCTGGATGCCTTGTATGTCTTTGTTTTGTCTGATTGCCGTGGCTAGAACCTCCAGTACTATGTTGAATAACAGTGGAGAGAGTGGGCATCCCTGTCTTGTTCCCAATCTTAGATGAAAAGCTTTCAGCTTCTTGCTGTTAAGTATGATGTTAGCTGTAGGTTTGTCATATATGGCCTTTAAGATGTTGAGGTACTTGCACTCTATGCCCATTTTGCTGAGAGTTTTAATTATGAATGGATGCTGAATTTTGTCAAATGCTTTTTCAGCATCTATGGAGCTGATCATGTGGTTTTTGTTCTTCTTTTTGTTGATGTGGTGGATGATGTTGATGGATTTTCGAATGTTGTACCATCCTTGCATGCCTGGGATGAATCCCACTTGGTCATGGTGTATGATCCTCTTGATGTATTTTTGAATTCGGTTTGCTAATATTTTGTTGCGTATTTTTGCACCTACGTTCATCACGGATATTGATCTGTAATTTTCTTTTTCGGTGAGGTCTGCCTGGTTTTGGTATTAGAGTGATGCTGGTTTCATAGAATGAGTTTGGAAGTATTCACTCCTCTTCTATTTTTTGGAAAACTTTAAGGAGAATCAGTGTTATGTCTTCTCTATATGTCTGGTAGAATACAGAGGTGAATCCATCTGGTCCCGGGGTTTTGTTCTTGGGTGGTTTTGTGATTACCGATTCAATTCCATTGCTGATGATTGGTCTGTTTAGTTTTTCTGTTTCTTGCTTGGTCAGTCTTGGAAGGTTGTATTTTTCTAAGAAGTTGTCCATTTCTTCTAGGTTTTCCAGGTTGTTAGCATATAGATTCTCATAATATTCTCTTATAATTCTTTGTATTTCTGTGGGGTCCATCGTTATTTTTCCTTTCTCATTTCTGATTCTGTTTATGTGTGTAGATTCTCTTTTTCTCTTAATGAGTCTGGCTAGGGGTTTATCTATTTTGTTTATTTTTTCAAAGAACCAGCTCTTGGTTTCATTGATTTTTTTCTATTGTTTTATTCTTCTCAATTTTATTTATTTCTTCTCTGATCTTTATTATGTCCCTCCTTCTGGTGACTTTGGGCCTCATTTGTTCTTCTTTTTCCAATTTCAGTAATTGTGTCTTTAGACTATTCATTTGGTAATGTTCATCCTTCTTTAAATAGGCCTGGATTGCAATATACTTTCCTCTTAGACCTGCCTTTTCTGTGTCTCACAGCAGTTGTGGCTTTGTGTTGTTGTTGTCATTAGTCTCCATATATTCTTTGATTTCTGTTTTGATTTGGTCGTTAACCCATTGATAAATTAGGAGAATGTTGTTAAGTCCCCATGTATTTGTGAGCCTTATTGGATTCTTTCTAAAATTTATTTCTATTTTTATACCTTTGTGATCTGAGAAGTTGGTTGGTAGGATTTCAATATTTTTGAATTTACTGAGGTTCTTTTTGTAGCCTAGTATGTGGTCTATTCTGGAAAATGTTCCATGTGCACTTGAGAAGAATGTGTACCCTGCTGCTTTTGGGTGCAGAGTTCTGTAGATGTTTGTTAAGTCCATCTGTTCTAGTGTGTTGTTCAGTGCCTCTGCGTCTTTACCTATTTTCTGTCTGGTTGATATGTCCTTTGGAGTGAGTGGTGTGTTGAAGTCTCCTAAAATGAATGCATTGGTGTCTATTTCTTCCTTTTTTCTGTTAGTGTTGGTTTCACATATGCTGGCGCTCCTGTGTTGGGTGCATATATATATTATAATGGTTATATCTTCTTGTTGGACTGACCCCTTTATCATTATGTAAAGTCCTTCTTTATCTCTTCCTACTTTCTTCGTTTTGAAGTCTATTTTGTCTGATACAAGTACTGCAACATCTGCTTTTTTCTCTTTGTTGTTTGCATGAAATATCTTTTTCCATCCCTTCACTTTTAGTCCGTGTATATCTTTGGGTTTGAGGTGAGTCTCTTGTAAGCAGCATATAGATGGGTCTTGCTTTTTTATCCATTCTGTTACTCTGTGTCTTTTGATTGGTGCATTCTATCCATTTACATTTAGGGTGATTATCGATAGATATGTACTTATTGCCATTGGTGGCTTTAGATTTGTGTTTACCAAAGGTTCAAAGGTTGCTTCTTTACTATCTAACAATCCAACTTAACTTTCTTGTTAAGTTCTGTAAAAACCATCTGATGTTTCTTTATTTCTCTCTCTTCTTATTCTTCCTCCTCCATTCTTTATATACTAGGTATTTTATTCTTTGCCTTTAGTTAGTATTTGGATGGTCTGCTTTCTTTGCTATGATTTTATTTTCTCTGGTGACATCTTTTTAGCCTTAGGGGTGCTTCCCTAGAGCAGTCCATTTAAGATATCCTGTAGTAGTGGTGGTTTATGAGACGCAAATTCTCTTAACTTTCGTTTATCTGGAAATTGTTTAATCCCTCCATCATATGTAAATGATAATCGTGCTGGATACAATATTCTTGGTTCGAGGCCCTTCTGTTTCATTACGTTTAATATATCATGCCATTCTCTTCTGGCCTGTAAGGTTTCTGTTGAGAAGTCTGATGATAGTCTGATGGGTTTTCCTTTGTAGGTGATCTTTTTTCTCTCTCTAGCTGCCTTTAATATTCTGTCTTTATCTTTGATCTTTGCCATCTTAATTATTATGTGTCTTGGTGTTGTCTTCCTTGAGTCCCTTGTGTTGGGAGATCTATGAGCTTCGGTGGACTGCAAGACTACTTCCTTCCCCAGCGAGGGAAAGTTTTCAGCAATTATTTCTTCAAAGACACTTTCTATCCCTTTTTCTCTCTCTTCTTTCTCTGGTACTCCTATAATGCGAATATTGTTCCGTTTGGATTGGTCACACAATTCTCTTAATATTCTTTCATTCCTAGAAATCCTTTTATCTCTCTCTGCCTCAGCTTCTCTGTATTCCTGTTCTCTGATTTCTATTCCATTAACAGTCTCTTGCATCTCATCCAGTCTGCTGTTAAGCCCATCGATCGCTTGTCTGATTTCTGCATTGTCTTTCCTCACTTCCTCCCTCAGCTTTTGCACATTTTTCTATCGATCCATCAGTATGGTTATGAATTTTATTCTGAATTCTTTTTCAGGAAGATTGTGCATTTCCATCCCCTCAGGTTCCCTCTCTGGGGTTGTCTGGTTGATCTTAGTCTGGACCATATTCCTCTGTCTTTTCGTGGCTATGGAAGTGGTCGCTGGTAGGTGCCATATATGTCAGCTGGGCTCTTTAAGACTTTAAGAAGAAAAAAAAAAAGAAAAGAAAGAAAAAAAGGAAGAAAGAAAAAAGAAGAAAAGAAAGAAAAGAAAAAAGAAAGCGAAGAAAAAAAACAAAAAACAAAAAGAAAAAACAATGACAAAAAAAAAAAAACACCCATCGGGCATAGATTCTGTGGGGATGGTGTAGGTGGCGCTGTTGCTCCACTATTCCAAAGCCGTGGCCGCACCACTCTGCAGGGCCCTCTATAGGTCTGGCCAGGGTGGAATGAATGGGAAGCTCTTGATCACTGTGGGAAGTCTATGTACGGCCACCCTTTCCCAGTTGCCAGCTAAGGGGTCCGAAACTCTCCAGAACTTCCAGCCTGTTGTGTTGAGTGTGCCTTGGCGATCTGGTTTCTCCCCTGGGCTCCTGTCTCTTTAAGACTACTGAAAAAGCGTGTGCTTTTTTTTTTTTCTTCCCGGGAGCTGGCTGCAAGAAGCCGGGTGCTTTCCCTGCTCAGATCCTGCACCCTTGTCTCTCCAATCTCCGCTACACCACATGATGTGTGTCAGTGCTCCCGGCACAGATCACCGGGGCTGGTTATTTCACGGGCCTGTACTTCCACTCCCTCCTGGCTCTGAATCCTCTCTTCCCACTGGTGTGCTGGGGTGGGGGAATGCTGTGGTCCCGCTAGATCGTGGCTCCGTATCTTACCAGCCTCGCGGGGAGCCGAATCCTCTCAGGTGTAGCTGCAGGCTATGTGCTGTCCTGTATCTTCTGGTCTCTTTTTTAGGAATAGTTGTACTTGTTGTATTTTCATAAATACATATGGTTTTGGGAGGAGATTTCTGCCGCCCTGCTCATGCCACCATCATCCCGGAAGTCTCCTAGAAGATCATATGTTAAGAACTTTATCAACATTTATATTTTTGATCAAATAGTTCAACTTCCAGGATATCATCTTGAAAAAATTAAAACTGTAAAAGATCTATGTATTGGAATGTATAATACAGCTTTATTAATAAAGTTACAAATACTTTAAGATCAAATCATCAGTCAACATTTTAATACCTGTGGTGTTGAATTAAAGATTCAATACTTTTTAATTTTGTGCAGAAATGTTTGTAATAATATGTATGTGATGTGCGTGTGTCCATGTGCATGTTCACATATTTATGATATATAACATGTTATATAAACATATACTTATAAACGCAATATAAACATGAAATACATGTGTATATACATATTATCAATTTTGTTTTTAACATGTAATCACATGTACAGTTAAAGAAAATTATTAAAATTTTCAACATTGTGGATTTTTTAGACATTTTTCATATTTTTAATTTTTTATGGTTTTATAGTAAAAAATATAAAATTGTATAATTTTATATACTTTTGCATTGATTAAAAATTAACATGAGTTTAATAACTGAATTTGTTGGAATATTGGTTACCTGAAAATTCATATAATACACTCAGTAAACTTCAGGATATTTTTTTGTTGTGTGACATAAACTGTGCCAATTAAAGATCTCCCCATATCATAATACTGTGACTTTGAGTACCCTTCCACTTTGACTTCTGGGTTCACCCATGTGATTTGCTTTGACCACCTAGTTATTAGCAAGCATGAGACAAGCAGACACTTGAGGAATGGGTGCATGAGCTCTCTTGCTCCCTGTTGCATGACTGGGTTTCCACGGGTGTTCCTGCCACAACGATGAGAATATGGCCAGAATGCTGTGGGAATATGAAGGATATATGAAAACAGCCCAGTTTCTGAGCTGAGGCCATTCTAGCAGCCAGCCATAGTTACTGACAACCAACCTCATATGCATGAACTGTTTAGTTCTACCAAAAAATGGCTCAAATCATCAAAACTACTGTTTTTGCCCATAGTCCCATGAAAAACAATGAAAGATTTTTGCTTTAAGCCACTTTGGGTAGTTTCTTTGTATGGGAAGTGAGTGTTTTTAATTTCTAAGACAGTTTTCTATAGTTTCAGATATGTATAACTCTCAGAAGTAAATACACTATGTATTATTTTTTTTACATGTTTCATAAAGAGTTGTTGTTTTAGCCCTTAATATAATGCCCTGTAGAAGCAATTACTTTTGTGTTTAGGGTAGATATTTGGCTCAAAGAAACCTACATCTCTCTTGCACAAACTTATGTTAAGAAGTTGTTGGATAACTCTCAATTCCTCATAAGATAAAACCCTGCAAAATCATTACTAAACCATATATTGATGAAAAAAATCAGGATAAAAATAAGATGATGCTGTAAACATTTTAAAAACAACACAGGACTGAAAGTAAATGCTTTTTAGGTCTATACATTTCTAGTCTTGCATTATTTGGTAACTAAAGCACACAGACCTGGGTTACTAATTCACCTTATGATTTTTAAAGCAGTCTTTTAAACTGAATTTCAAATAACTGACCTGTATCCATAGTAATAGGAATAGCATTGCTAATTCATCAAAAACAGTGAATCATACAACACTGGGAGATATTTTATTCAATTTAATTATTTCATATTTGAAGCAGTTTGCCTCAAGTCACACTGCTGGTGCTGGTTAAGAGCTTGAATTAGTACTCTGGTCTCCTGGCTACTCATTTAGTTTTCCTTGTACTAATCTCTGTTCACTGATATTTACATTTAAAAGCTAACCCTAAGGCAATTACTTAGAATTATAAATATATCATTAACAATGGGCTATAACTATATCTATATGCTAGTGGACCACAAATCAAAAAATAAAATAAATTATATATGTAGATAGGTATAATTGGTGTATATATTTATGCTCAATTTATTGTGATTTGCTTAAAAATTTTTTTCCCCAAAATGATCCTTTTAAGGGGCTGTATGTTCACATTATCTAGCTGGTATAAAGGGCATTCCTTCCAAAATACTACATCCCCCTCTTCCCTTAGTCACCTGTTTAAAATGAATGTTTAAATCTATTTGCCTAACATCATCTCCTATAGTGATAGCATATGAAGTCCGTTCAAGTCTTTGGATTCTGGATGATGACTTAGGTTTCAAGACATGTGTTTGTGAGTGAGAGTTAAATTAATGAACGAATAAGTGATTTAAACAATGAATAGCTACTGGGTGTCATCGTCATATAAATCTGGAGGATCATGTTCCATGATTTCTCAATGGCAGCTACATTCAAAGATATAATTACGACATTCAATTTAGTTTTAACAGCAGTTGTGGAGTTACAAATTCCTGGTGTGTTCTTGTTGGAAAGAAAGACACTGTTATTTCACCTTTTATTAGTGTTTGAGAGAACACTGAGTTTTGCGTCTGCCCCACTCCTACTACTATTGATCTCCTCTCTTCTACTCTTCTTCACAGCTTAGAAAGCACCTTAATTATTCACAGCTGATCATTAACTGTATATTTAGTTTGCGACATAGTGTTCTATGATTACAAAGGGCAAATGGACTTATCTATGGAGTTACACACTTGATGATATGTTACAAAGAATTTTGAAAACACTTTTTTATGTAACAAGTTCTTACGTACTACTTACTATGTGCCAAACCTTGTTAAAGTGTTTAAAAATGATTAATTCATTTACTTCTCATGGCAACCATATGAAGCAGGTGTTGATTTTACTGATGTGGAAATAGGGGCAGAGAGAGATTAAATGACTTGCCTAAGGTCACACAAGTAAAAAATGGCAGAGACTGGAGAAATCCAGGCTGTCTGTTTCCAGGCCTAAGCTCTTACTCCTATCCTCTGAAATCACTGAAATATTACTCATCTTTTGTCATGTTTTTATTTTTCCAGAGCATTACTTTGCATTTTACTATGAGAGCTTCAGAATTTAAGATTGCTTTTCAAAATTGTTTGGCGAAGTTGTATTGTCATTTGATGCTGAGTTTTCGATGCTAGGGTAAAACAGGTTCTTAGTTTTCTGATATTGCTGCATTTATTGAATAGTTTTATAATATGCTGCAGGTCTTCTGTCTCTAGTTATCAGTTATGGGAGCTTTTTAATTGGTTCTGTTAGGACATTTGTAGAGGCTCAAAGATTAATAAAGGGTAATTGCTTGTTTAGGACATTTGAAACCTATTGATATTCCTGTGTAAATTATTATTTTCAATGGTTGCCAAAGACCTAAAAAACATTTTCTCTGGGACTTTACTCCAGGTAAACACTCTGTCACTGCCATTGTTACTGCCATAGAGCAAGCTCGTATGAAGATAACTCCACCTTACACACCAGTTCATGTTTCTGCACAGCAAGAGGCGAATAGAAATTTACTCATCACTCTTGAAAAGTTGTCTTTTTCAAATTACCTTACATTTTAAGGAAAAGAGAGGGAGAGAGTGTAAGAAGAAGAGGGGAGAGGCATAGCACACGTATATATACTCTTCCATATTTATGAAGCAACCATAGTAGCATGAAACTATATGTCGGCAAAACATCTCACGTTGGTATTACAGCGTATCAGTTCGAGGAGCAGCACCGAGTTCAGAAGGGAAGGAACCGCTGCTGCTTAGCTGAAATGACCCGCACTTTCACTGTGGCCGCTGCTGTGTGGGGTGTGGTAATAGACACTAAGTTCTGTCATAGGTTACTAGAAGTTACGACTGTATTGGAGGTAAGTTATGCCAAGAGTCTCAGAAATACGTTAAGGACAATGAAATGTATTTTCTTTTATATTTACACAGAATATCAAAAATATGTTCAGATGTATTTCACCGAACTTAATGATGCTTTGGGAACGTTTGGGTAATGTGGAAGCTTGTGAATTAAACCTCATTTATTTTGAAATTTTAAATGACTAAATAGTGGTCTTACTATATAGGAAGCTTGCATTCTCATTAGGTTTAGCCAGTGAAAAATTTCTCTCAAGAGTGGAAAGAGAAGAATAAGCATAAGGATACCGGAATCAAAGAAAATGATCATCAAGGCAGAAGAACTTTATCTTTTTGACAAAGTAATTCATCATTTTTCAAATTAAGTAAATACAATATGTGCCAAATATAAAACTAAATATCTTGGGTATAAAAATATAATTTACAATAGTTTGTTTTTTGTTTAAAAAAACCTTGAACCTATTTTATGCTCAAAAAGTTGGTCAGTACTCTAGTACTAAATCTTAATGCTGGCTTATTAGGTTAGGAAAGGGTACTTTCACATTTTTGAGTTGGTAATCAGGGCTGTACTTAAAATACCTTATTAGACTTATATGAGGACTTAATTGTGATGGGTTCTGTAATAATTACATTGTGTCCCATAAATTGTCTCATGAATCTCTATATTGACAAGTTGGATATAATATGTGTGCAGAGATCAAACTAATGCAAGAAAATGTCAACTTATAATTAACAATATCTTCTAAAAATAAAATTAAAAAATTTTCTTCACAATCAGGATTTTCTGCAGCTAAGAAATAAAATATAAATATTGAAAGAGAAACTCAGTGTAATATAATTAGATCTAAAATAAGATGTACTATACAATGAACCCACAATGACCGGAGCTGGCTATTAGTTACTGAGGTGACCAAAGATCCTTTTTTAAATAAGACTACACAGCAAAGAATAGCTTTAAGTAGACCTTAGTGGACAAGATAAAGTGAAGTATATTTAAGAGAAGTAGTCTCTGGACTGTCTGTTCTATTTTCTCTGTAAACCTAAAATGAACTAATAATAGTTAATTAATTTGAAAATATTCTCATTTTGTCTTTTTTTAGAGTTTTCATTTTTCTGCTGAGATTCTAAATATGTTATTTCATTATGAACATATTTTCTTTTTAGTCCTTGAGCATATTTATAAGTTACTTTAAATTCACAGTAATTTCAACATATGGGTTATTATGCTGTCAGGTTTTTTTTTCTTTTTTAGACTCTTTTTCATGTGGGCCCTAGGTTTCATACGTCTCATCATTGATTTTATACTAGCTATTGAGGATGACATATTGTAGAAATTCTGGATTCTTGTTATCATCCTCTGAAAAGTGGTTTTTGTTTTAATTTGATGTAACTTACATGTGAAACTATCTTGCCTATTATGGGCAGCAGCTGAAACTGTTCCATTTTTTTCAAAATTTTGGCTGTTGCTCTTTTCCCCTGGAAGGTAAGAAGGCATTCTTTGCATGCCCCCTTCAGGAATTAACTAATGGCTAGAGAAATTTTGAATGCAGATTTTGGAGCTCTTTCTCTGTACTTCAATTTCTTCCTGGATTTCTTCTCCCACTTTCTAGATGCTATGGCAATGTGGTGTTTTGGTGTCTATCTTTCCTGTGCAGCTCGGTCTGGAGATTGTCCTCCAGCAAAAAGCTGCATAGGAATTTTACTCAATGTAATTTTCTTTTTTCACAGTGGATTCCATTTTTTATTTCCCCTGCATTTATTCACTCTCAGTTCCTCATGTGTTTGTTTCTTTATTCTTTCCAGAATTTACAATTGTGTTCTGCAGAAGGGTCAGCCCAATACAAAATATACCTCTGTCATTGGAAGTAGACATTCCTTACTGTTTTTATTATTGGAATTTATTCTATGACAGCTCTTAGTAGTAGTAGTATTAATATTACCTTATTAGCAACCCTTAAAATTTGAAGACCTGCAAGAAATTAAAAAAGAAGACAGGTGCTAATCCATCTATAAATAATTTGGGGATTAAGAGTCACAAGCTAGATTAAAATATGCTGTATCAAATCAACCTCAAAGTAATACATTTGAACCAAAATGTAACTATGTTGCAGAAACTTAATTTCCCAGTTAAAAAAAATTAAATCTTCTAATTTCATGCACCACAAGGACATATCTGCTCCCAGGTTATGAGAATGATGCTGGTGGGGAAGAGATGGAAAACATCAGCATAATATTGCATAACTCTATTTGGTTGTGAGAATATGCTTCCTACCTTCCTAATGTAAGTTTTTGGTGTTTGGCCCCTACAACTCCACAGTGAAAAGTTTGGGGGAAAACATTACTGGGTTTAATAATAATTCTTCTAATAATCCTTCTACTCGCTAGCTGTGACCTTTGAAATATAGACCCTTGTTAGTCTCAATTTCTTCTGACCTCCTGTGAGGATGAAATATAATTTAAGTAAAATTATATGAAATGGGCACCTCATCAGTAAAATCTATTAACTTTCTAAGTGTCTACATAAGTTTTTAACTACACAGCACAAAGTTTTTTTCTCTCCTTCACCCCTCAAATGATTGGCAACTATATAAGCCATCCCAAAATTTAGAACTACAAACTGAATTTTTTTGTGTTAGCAATAAAATGAGAAAATCTCATCACAGATTTATTTTCCCTGCCTTTCCTTTAAACCATCGTATTTCTAAAGTGCTACATTTTAGCTGAGACTATGAGGATTAGGAAGGAAGTAAATAATTTCATCTTATTTTCATTGCCCTCTTCTTTCTCTCTCAAACTCTGGAGAGTATAATCTCATCATGTCTTTTTTACTCACATTTCATTTTGAATTCCTTTCCCACAAGCCATTCTATGCCTGCTCTTTGACCTTCACCTTCAGAGCATTGTCTGTGTCTCTGAAGCCAGTCTTTGAAGTAGATCATTTAAGGGATGGAGTGCAATAGGGCAAGGCACATAAAGAAAACCAAAATCTCTGTGTTAGTCCTTATTTATTCTTAATTTTTATGGTACAATTTGACAAATAATTTAACCCTACTTTAACATCCTTAAAAGTTGTCATAAAAATACCTGTCTCAACTGGGTTTATTGTCAAGAACTTTAAGCCAATGAGATTACTGAATCCCTTCTCCAGTGGATGCAACAAAAATCATCAAGTGTTTTGAAGAAATAGCTATTTCATTCTTACTTTCTAATGTTAATTCTTTATTGCATAGAAACATTGAACTCTATATCAACAACATAAAATGTTACAGCTTTAACACAAATTTAGTTTTAGATTGAGTCCAACATTATAGATATGCCAAGAGAAAAGCAATGTCCAGAATTAATGTTTGGAATTCTTTTATTTCACCCTGGACAGTTGTAATCAGAATGATTAATTATATATTTAATCTTCCAATATTATAGAGGAAGGAAAAAAATTTTTTTAAATCAAATTTTACATGAAGAAACTCTTCAAGATATTATCTGATAATCAACATATATTAAAACTACTTTTTATAACATATAAGTCAAAGGTAATATTCACAAATATTAAACATGATTTTAAAATGATTGAATTATATTGTAATCCACTTTATTGTAATTGCCTCAAAAGATTCAGATACATATCTCCCTAAAAATATCCATATCAAATATTGGGGCTTGAACTTGGTCAAACTCAGTAATTTCCAAAGACAAATAGCATGTATAATTGATTTCATTCTAATACACTTTGAGTTCAGAGTGATGTTATGACCTTCAACTGTAGTCTTGTGACTGTTCCCTATTATCAGTTTGAGGCACTAGATTAAAACATGACCTTTAACAATTACCAAAAGAGATCATCTGTGTTTTCTCTATTCAAAGAGTTATGGGTTCTTTTAACCTTTTGAAGAGAACTTTTATTCATTCAGTGTTATTTAAAAACCCAGATGACTTTTTGAGACCCTTTTAATTCTAAAGAGGGGAGATATTTAAAGAAGGACAAGGTACGTATTAAAATTAAACATTTGGTAATCAGTGTATAGCGCTTGCCAGTGATGTATTTGAAAGCATGTGAACATTCAGTGTAACTGCAAATTGATGTCAACCCTACTGAGAGAACCAAAAGCCCTGCAAATCTGTTGAGCTTCTGAATATTACTGAAGAAGCCTCTGGTGAAATCTGCAAACTGCGGTTTGTCAGGCAATGTATAAAAGCAACATTCTTGAAGTTTTACTTTCCACATTAATATCCAGAGACTTTTACTTAACATTTCCAAAAGATTAATAACAAGAAGGTGAGAAAAATTTGTGATATGGAGTACTTGTATTTCATTAGGAGTTAACTGGAGAGTGGAGGGAATTGTGTAACCTTTGTAAGGGGGTAGTTGCATATTTGGGTAAATTTTATCTTGACTCCAATTTTAAAGTAGAGAAGGAGTGTAATTAGATGGAAAGGAAATGAATGCCCCAAATAAAACACACTATACAAAAGGTATCTTGAAGTACTGGGAGAGAAAGTTGTATGAGAAACTGACATTTATGTGTAACACATGGAAAAAACTGTGTTAGCTATACCAAATAACATGCAAGATAAGATAGTTAAGGAATTCAGTAAAGCAAAATGGGTAACATTTTAAAATATGTGGATATAAGCAAATAAATACAATACTATGTGAATACAAAAAAGAATAACACTTTAGAAGGGATTTAGAGTTGAAAACTAAATAGTATAAAGAATAATATTATGTGATAAGAGTTGTAGATTTTGAGGAAATTAGAATATATCTAATATTGTATATACCAAATAACAGAAATAAATATATTAAAGGACATTTTAGAAATGCAAAATTTTAGTAAACATTTCTAAGAATTTGAGAGACACAGTATGCAAAAAGAAAAATAGAGGATTCCAATAGTACAGTAAAATAATTGTACTCTTTGGTTCCTTTACAAAGAGTCATTAATTGTACAAAAATATTTACTTCTTTAAAAATCCATGCAAGATTTACAATAAATCAGTCAGACACTTAGCTGCCCCCTCAAACAAAAAGAAACAAAAAGAAAAGAAAAAGAGAAAGGGCATGTTCCTAGATGATGATCTGATCAAAGCAAAATAAAATTAAAAAATAAACCAAAATATAACAGGTGTCTATAAAACATGCTGACAGAATTCACCAGAGATAGGATAGTCTTTCTAAAAATGTTAAGTGTAAGTGGACAGCTACATGTAAGAGAATGAAATTGGATTATTGCCTAACCCCATACACAAAAGTAAACTCAAAATAGATCAAAGACCTGAATGTAAGTCATGAAACCATAAAACTCTTAGAAGAAAACATAGGCAAAAATCTTTTGAATATAAATAGGTACAGCTTTTTCCTGAATGCATCTCCTCGTGCAAGGGAAACAAAATAAAAAATGAAAACATGGGACTACATCATGCTGAAAAGCTTCTGTACAGTAAAGGACACCATCAGCCAAACACAAAGGCATCCTACAGTATGGGAGAAAATATTTGTAAATGACAAGGTGTTAACATCCCCAATATATAAAGAACTCACATGCCTCAACACCCAAAAAGGAAATAACTCAATTAAAAAAAGGGTGGAGGATATGAACAGGCACTTCTCCAAAGAAGAAATTCAGATGGCTAACAGTCACATGAAAAGATGCTACACATCACTAATTATTAGGGAAATTCAAATTAAACCACAATGAGATATCACCTCACAACAGTTAGGATGGCCAACATAGAAAAGACTAAGAACAGCAAATGCTGGCGAGGATGTGGAGAAAGGGGAAGCCTCCTACACTGCTGGTGGGAATGTAAACTAGTTCAACCATTGTGGAAAGCTGTATGGAAGTTCCTCAATAAACTAAAAATAGAAATACCATTTGACCCAGGACTTCCACTCCTAGGAATTTACATGAAGAAAATAAGATACCTTATTCAAAAAGACATACACACCCCTATGTTTATTGAAGCACTATTTACAATAGCCAAGATATGGATGCAACCAAAGTGTCCATCAGTAGATGAATGGACACAGAAGAGGTGGTACATATACACAATGGAATATTATTCAGCCATAAGAAGAAAACAAATCCTACCATTTGCAACAACATGGATGGAGCTAGAGGGTAGTATGCTCAGTGAAATAAGCTGGGTGGAGAAAGACAAGTACCAAATCATTTCACTCATCTGTGGAACATAAGAACAAAGCAAAACCAGAAGGAACAAAACAGCTGCAGACTCACAGAACCCAAGAATGAACTAACAGTTGCCAAAGGGAAAGAGACTGGGGAGGGTGGTTGGGAAGGGAGAGAGAAGAGGAATAAGGGGCATTATGATTAGCACACATAACATGGAGGGGGGCACGGGGAAGACAGTATAGCACAGAGAAGGCAAGTAGTGACTCTATAGCATCTTACTACACTGATGGACAGTGACTATAATGGGGTATGTGGTGGAGACTTGATTATGGGGTCATCTAGTAACCACAATGTTCCTCATGTGATCGCATATTAATGATACCAAAATAAAAAAAATGTTAGGTGTAAAAACTGGATAGACATGTGAGAAAAGAAAAAGCACCTAACTCCTACCTTACTTTATATGATCCACAAAAATAATAAGATATAGACTGTAGTCCCTAACATAAGAGCCAAACCTCTGAATCTTCTAGGAGAAAATATAGGGGGAGTTCTTCTCTATTGATGTAGACAAAGATCATTTAGATTGAATATAATATTAACATATAGAAATGATAAATTGAATTAAATGATAAATTGAACCTACTCTTCAAAAGATACCATTAAAAAACATAGAAAGGCAAGTCACATCTAGGGATAAACATTCTTGATCCATATTTCTGCCAAAGGATTTATATTCATAATATATATAAAGAATTTTATGACTAAATATTAAGAAATTTTTAAAGTCTAAGAATGAAAGACTTGAGCAGACACTATAAAAAAAGAACATACATTACATATGAATGACCAGTAAATACATGAATAAATGTTACACTTAAATTGTCACAAGGGAATAGCAAATTAAAAAACAAGGAGATATTACCTCACATTCAGTAGATGGCTAAAATTTTAAATATTAATGAGACCAATTGCCTGGATATGGGGCAATCAGAACTCTTGTCATTACATGAATAAGTACACAATGGTACAGCTACTTTGGAAAAAAAGTTTGGCAGATATGACTCAGGAATTACAGTCCTAGGTACTTATCAAAAGAAATGAACACATTAGTCTAAAGTATACTCATGCGTAATTATGGCAGTTTCATTTTTAACAGTTGAAAGATGAGAATGAATGTAGTAATAACAATAAACTCTAATGCCATTTTACCAGTATCAGCTTTCCTATCGAATTATCTATGAGAACTAGGAATAGGATAGGAATACAAGAATATTAGTTTCCATAAGATTCAAAAATATTTATCATAAAGAGCAAAAGAGTAAAATGGTCATTACAATCAGGAACTTAGAAGAATGCCATTAATCCCAATATCATAAACTACATCTCAAATATTCTAGAACATTCAGAAAGAATAGAAAACAATTTTGTGCGCACATTACAAGAAATCATCATTTATGTTGATACTATAATTACATAACTAGAAAATGGACATACAGTCTTTGGAGGAACATAACATAAACTTGTATGTCCACAAGGCATCATAAACAAAGCCCAGATACAATTGGCCGAACACTTCACAAGGGGGCAGCTGAACTCTGTGTTCAGTTATATTAGCCTTAGCCTCATCTGGGCTGCTTAACTGACATAAACGTGTGATTCATCTAAAAATCTGGGACAAGTTTACCTTCAGAATTTAGGGTGCCCTCTCTCTCCTACTCCTTTCTAGGAATTTGCCTTCACATTCTAGTTCCAGTTGTCTTAGTATGTTTGGGTACTACTACAGCAAACCACCAGATATAGGGAAGCTTATAAACAACAGAAATTTATCTCTCATAGTTCTGAGGGATGGGAAGCCTGAAATTATGGTACCAGCAGTTTCAGTGTTTGGTGAGGGTCCAATTCTTAGACTGTGACTTCTTTCTGTATCTTCACAGGTGGAAGGGACTAGGGAGCTTTGGAGGATTTCCTTTTAAGAACATTAATTCCACTAATCTTCATGACATAAGCACTTCTGGAATGCCCCACCTCCTATATGATCACATGAGGCTTTAGGATTTCAACACAAACATTCACACATGAGACCATAACCCCAATAGTTGCCTCAAATTTGTTTTCTGTTACCCAAGAAATAAGACTACAGATTTTCTACCTAAGATTTAGCCATCCAGATGGCACATACTGGGACTTGACCCAAGGCTAAAACCCATTACAACACACACACACAGAAATTTATCCAGTGAAGTTCCTTTTGTCCAAGCTTCAACTTCTTTCCAGTATCTGCTTCCACTTGTTTGCTATTCAGTACCTTTATTTTTATTTTTTTATGGCAGTATAGTTGATATGTATTATATTGATTTCCTGTATACAGCACAGTGGGTCAACAGTTACACACATTATTAAATCCTCACCCCAACTAGAACAGTTACTACCTGTCAACATAGAAAGCTATTATAGAACCCTTGGCTATATTCTCCATGCTGTACTTCTATCCTTGTGACCAGCTTATATTATAATTGAGTTTTTTTGTGCCCCCTTTATCCACTTCACCCTCCCCACCCACCAACCTCACCTCTCTTCCATAGTAGCCACCAGTCATTTCTCATGCTATTCAGTGTCTTTACATAGCTGCTTTGTTTTGCCCAGAGTTTAGAATTGTTATTTGCAAGAAGGATAATAAAGTTGCTTTCTTTGGCATAATTTTAATGGTACTAACTGATTATTTTTAATGATATTTGTTAAAAATGAAAAATGAATAATCATACATATGTTAAATAATACTTCTTAAACATTTTATGTACATTGATTTACATTAGACAATTTTGTTTACTTACTCATTTAGCTATGTTGTATTTAATAAAAATAGAACTTGCAAATTAAAAAAAACATTTAACCATAAATGAAAAAAACTCATAAGAATAACATGTTTTATAAACTAATATAACATATAATTCATAGAAAGTAAATCTAGCTTTTCCAGTGAAGTAATTTTAAAGAAAATCTATGAGAATGCCACTTATAAAATTAATGTCTCAATATGTAGTAACCAAATGGTTTGAACTTTATAGTTGCTAAGTGTTTAAATTTTAAGGAATAATATACATCATCTACTAGACTGTATATTATTTCATTATTTAAAATTTAAATTTGTTTTGAGACTGGACTACAAAATGCACCATAAGAAAAAGCTGAAAATGTTGCTTGATGATAAAACTAAATGTCTTTGCAGCAAAACTTAGCATCTACTTCCAACTTGTTGAAAAGAAGATGCAGCCAGTGTGCATGCATAACACATTTGCTTATATTTTGGTCAAAGGCAAATGAAATCCTGAATTTGATTTTTTTTTCCAGTTTTTGTTAACATTGGGTGACAAAATTTATTAAATGCTGGACTAAATCCTTTGCTTTCAGTATGTAACTTTTTCCCTAACTTTTGCCTCTCTGGGATGATTAACCCTTTGATTTTAATACTATATAAAATAAGGAAACATGTAGTGATATAGAGTAATAATTTATGACTCTGGTGACCATATAATTTATGAACTAAACTGAGACACTGGAGAGTAGGGGCGTTGCTCTCAGTAATCATTGTGGAACAGCAGGAGAAAGCTAGAGCTACAGGTAAAACAGACACTTGGACCTGCAACCATGAAAGCTCAAATAAAATTGATATCAGCATGCCCTAACTGTGGTACTATTTCTTGATATTGCCATTTAAAATAAATAGATATTATTTGTTTTTTCCTCTTCCATTATTCATTTTTCTTCCCTCAGTCCATTCACAGATAAACCGAAACAGGCCTCAAAAACACCTTCTGAGCAATGATCCCCCCCTGCCCCACCAACCCAGCTCACTCACTGTGAATATAATTCAGAGTTTCTTTGTATCTCATCTGCATTATGGCTATGTGTCTGAATTTGTCTGTCAATCTTGACCTGTAGTGCAATCTGCACTCTCTTAAACCACTTAAATCCTTCCACACTAACATGGAAGAGACTCCAATTACTGTCCATGAAATGCAAGGCCCTTTCATGGTTTTATTCTTGTCTGCCATCTTACTCATCTCTCTCTCTCTCTCTGTCCACAATGATTCTGCACTCTTCTCTCCAGCCAGACACTCCCCCATAGTTTCATGCTAAGTTTTTTACTACAACTTATCCTACTATAAATATTCTTGCTCTCCTTATTACATGGTAAACATAAACATATATTCCTATTTGAAAATATAGTTCAAACTTTGACTTCTCTATCACGATTTTCTTAACTTCTGAATGTATGATTTTTTGGTATTGTTAATCTACAATTATATGTGCAACATTATGGTTACTAGACTCCCCATATCATTAAGTCCCCCCATATACCCCATTACAGTCACTGTCCATCAGTGTAGTGAGACGCTACAGAATCACTACTTGTCTTCTCTGAGTTGTACAACCCTCCCCTACATTATGTCTGCTAATCATAATGCCCCTTTTTCCCCCTTGTCTCTCCCTTCCCACCCATCCTCCCCAGTCCCTTTCCCTTTGGTAACTGTTAGTCCATTCTTGGGTTCTGTAAGTCTGCTGCTGTTTTGTTCCTTCAGTTTTTTTTTCTTTGCTCTTATACTCCACATATGAGTGAAATCATTTGATACTTGTCTTTTTCCTCTTGGCTTATTTCACTGAGCATAATACCCTCTAGCTCCATCCATGTTGTTGCAAATGTCTGGATTTGTTTTCTTCTTATGGCTGAATAATATTCCATTGTGTATATGTACCACCTCTTCTTTACCCATTCATCTACTGATGGACACTTAGGTTGCTTCCATTTCTTGGCTGTTGTAAATAGTGCTGCGATAAACATAGGGGTGCATATGTCTTTTTCAAACTGGGCAGCTGCATTATTAGGGTAAATTCCTAGGAGTGGGATTCCTGGGTCAAATGGTATTTCTATTTTGAGTTTATCGAGGAACCTCCATACTGCTTTCCACAATGGTTGATTTTTTAAATTTATGGATTAATAAATACTTTCATGTGTTTGTTTCATAACACCACACATAAACATAATTTTTAAAAAGTAATTATATTTTTGCATTAGGGCCATGAATAGAAACTTGATGATAGGGGGCATATCTTACTCATTTTGCACCTCTTGTCTCTTTCAGTGCCTTTTTGATGTGATATTAAACATTTAGGGAAGTAAGTGATGCTGTCATAAAATTTTCTTTTCTTCATTGCTTATGGCCAATTTACCCATGACTTCACTTCTTGTCTGTTATAAAATTTCCACTTTCAACAATTAATTTGGTTTCGTTGAATTTCCTGACATTTTGGTAAACTTTTAAAGTTAATAGGTTGGGTTTTAAAATTATGTATTTTTGAATGTACATGCCTTTACCAAAAGTTACTTTTAAAAATACTTGTTTCTTTCATGACTCTGACAGTTTTAGAAATGTGTAAATTAACTATTTTGTTCTTTCTCATCAAAACATAAGAAAGTAAGTTGTTTAAATATAATTATTTTAAGCCTAAATTATCCACTACAGAAAATGGTATATTAAAAATGTGTGATTTTAATATTTAATTCTAAAGAATAAATATAAAACTTTCCCTAACATATGCTTTAGTTGATTAGTATATTTAACTAGTAATGAATGTATAAATTACTCTGACATACCACTATGCTGTTACTTTATATATATTACATATATATGCAGTGTATAGTAATGTATATAAAATGAAGGATTTGAATATAAACCAAAAAACCCCACAAACATTTTATGAGTTGAGGTGGAATAAAATCCAAAGGTAAGTTAAACTATTTCTCTTGGAAAGATGACATCCTTCAATCATTTTATTTCATTTTATTAAATTTTGATATGTTTAAGTCATATAAAGAAGTAGACTGACACCCTAAATGAAGATATACATAAGGAGATATCCAATTAATTTTATCAAAAGGATATGTCAAATTATCTAAAAATTATTCTATCCTTTTCAAACACTATTTGAAATAATTTGAGAGCAAAGATGGCCTATAAAAGGAGAAAATGTGAAGAGAAAATTGTAGTAGAAAAGAAGCATTTCCTTTGCTGGTATTTCACACTATCATTTTTCTTAATTATTTTTGACATTTTACCCATTTTGCCTATTATTTCATTATTCCCTTACAGCACAGTTGTTTTCTTTAAATAGGCCAGTACTTCTCAGAACAAATTGTCCATTGCTGTCCTTTAATAAATTCAAAGTTTTAATCTTTATCCTACCCCTATAGAAGCAGATAGTACCAGCTGTCTTATAAGCAGGTGAGTTTTATAGCAGGGATTTCTGTAAATACATTTTTGAAGAGAGGATTAGTTTCTTAAATTATATGTGGCAAGGAGGCGCTTGCCTATCTACCGTTTAGAAAGTAAGCTGTTGAGAATTATAGTTATACACAGTTTATATGTTATATCATGAATTTAAAATTTTAAAGAACATCAAAAACGATGCAAACTCTTCATTAACACTGAGTAAAGATCTCTCACACTACACATTCAAGACTCTAGCTCTATTCTCCTGTTGCTATTCTCCAAGCAAAACACTTACTTTTACTACTTTGCTCCTTGTATGTTGGCTTTTATCTACATGTACCCAGGGCACTCTCTGTATACTGCTTTAAGTGCTTCTTACAGTGTCTTAGATTTCATGTGTATATTTGCCTATATAAGCAAAACTCCATGTTTAGTTTATTGTAAGCAGTAGCCTTATATTACTTTCCCTTATAAAATTTGCGTTACAGGATATTTTAATGAAAAATATTCTACTTAATATTCATAATCTTATCTTCCATTAATTACATTTACTGGAAATACTAGTAAAGCCAAGTAACTGATAGTTCTTACATATCTGAGATTTCAGAAAGCCATGCTCTTTGAAAATGTACTAAGATTTTGGTAAAATAAACAGACTGGATTAAGGTACTGTCTAGCTGAGCTGGGGAAAGAAGTAATACAAATACCAACACATATCAAATTTTCACAAGAAGAATATAACATAATAGAAAGGACAGAGAAAAGAAACCAGTCTTTATCACCTAACAATGTTTACATAGTAATGCTGCTAAAAGATTAATACCTCTTTAAAATATCCAGAAATTAAAATTCCAGCCCAGAGTTAGAAGAATCACTCTGGATAATACATATCTCTGAGTCTCTCAAGCACAAAATAATTTAAAAGACAAACAAACAAAAAACTAAAGGTATTAAAGTAAAAATTTCCCTTTAATTTATTTTCCTAAGGCTTTTTGGAAATATAGGAGAACCTCTTTTTCTATTAACTGTCTTTTTTTTTTTTTGCAAGTTAATTTTTAGTGTAGAAAATATTTTAGCAGCACATATTGCATGAAGTCTTACAAGTTTGTGCAACCAGCAAGTTGACTCTAAGATCCATTTTAAAGGCTAGAAGGCTATGATTGAGGAACATAGAAACACTGTAGAGATCTGTTGCTGTTTTCTTGGAGAAACAGAGAGACTATGGTTAAAGTAGAACTGTGTTTATAGTGACTATTATTTTGAACAAAGGTGTATTTTATAACTCTAATACACTACATGCAGTTTTCTATATTTCTATTCATTACTTCACAGGTAATTTCATTGAAACATGTAATAATTAGAAAGCTTATTCACTTGAAAATATGTGTACTTACAATCACATAAAATTATAAATTAACTAATAGTCCAAAATTAGAATGGCAATACAGTCATTCTAATTAAAATTTTGAAGAAAGCAAGTGTATTCAATCTATAATTATTTTTATATAAATAAAAATGAGAACAATTACTGAGAAAGATAATATACTCAAATTAATTCATGTTATACTGGAATTTTAAGGGTTTTTTGGTGACTCTTTAAAATGATCCTTGATTTTTAATAATTGCCAATTATTCAGTGTAGTTAACACAAATAAAATTAAATGATTGAGTTAGTTTAAAGTGTTCTGTTTATGTGTTTATTTTTTAAAATACTTTTTAGGAGATACCTGTTAAAAATAGAATCTAGAATAACGTTTATTGCATTACTTTTAAGTTACTTTTAACAATTTTACAATAAAGTTATTACTCAAAATACTGGAAAAAAGTTTTCTATATTTTGTAGAAATCAATGAATTTTTTTAAATAAGAGAAGATATAACAAACATAAACAGTTATGCTATTTGCCACAAGTAGTGTATCATAAAACACAGTATTTTAGGAATGAATGGAAGCATTGAACACTTGATTTCTGTATTTAGAAATCTTATAACACAGTCAAATTGTTTTTTGTTGGAAAAAAAACATATCAACCCTTTCTTAATTATCTATTTATACTCCTTACACTCAGCCGACACACCACTTCTACTAGAATTATTTTACCGAGGGTAACTGCCTCATCAAAAATTCTCTAGAACTTGACCAAATAAATAATCCACTATTAACCCACAGAAATTCTAATTTCAATATTCTTCAACAAATACTTCATGTCCCCAGATGAATTGCCATGCTTCTACAAAAGGTTATGTATACCTGAACGATTACACAAAGGAAGAAAAACTCAAAAATCCTACCAATAACTCAATGAACAAGACTATATATATATATTATATATAGTCTTCTTCCTTGCATATGTTTATATACACCAGGAATTTCATGGTGGCCTCTTAATATTGTTTTGAAATGTGACTTATAATAGGAAACTTCCATGAATGTAGTTAAAATACTATTACTTTCATTAACTGAAACCAACTGATTAAGTTGTAAATATTATAGGATTTTTATAATTAATGGAAATTCTCTGCTGAATGTTAAGCAGCAAATTAAACAACATATATTATGCTGTTAAAATTTTTGATGTGAGTCAGAATCAGACATTTTATCTAATTCCCAAAAATTATAATGAAAAAGGAAATAGTTTGATTTCATTTAACATATATTTTCATAAATGAATACTTTTCTGAATATAAAATTAACAGGATGTTAAATCAAAATGGCAGCCTATAAAGAGTTGCCTCCACTTCAAAGTGTTGGATCCCTTGAAATCACACACACACACCACACACACATACACATACGTGCACATGTATATACACATATATAAAGATAAAATACAAAGATTTTGTACTTTTATTTATAAAAATTTATTGATGTGGGAAGCAGAGTGACATTAGGAGATGAAAAAGTTCAAGTACTCTCTTCATAATGAAAAACAAAACTTGGGAATGGCATTTTTTGAGGATGGTGGGCAAAGAGTCTATGGTACTCCACCAAGGAATGGAAGGGAAACCTGAATACAGCTTATGTGTTTATGAATTAGAAAGTTCTGTTTGGAGAGCCAGGTCATTGGCAGACTCTTGCTCTTTTTTCCTTAGAAATTACATGTTCTTTTTTAGTCTGAGCAAGACTTCAGCCCCAGTTAAATATTGTTTCCCTAGAGATCACCTGTACACAAAGAAAAGTTATTGTCAAACAAAGGATTATTTTCTCTTCAGAAGATTTAGATATTCTCTATCAAAATAACCTGGGAAGGTTAAAAAATAAAGGCTCGAAGGAAACATTTCTGGCAATTTACAGCAAAACAGAAAATGACCCCAAAAAGCTATTTCATATTTATGTAAAATAAAACAACACTGAGAAGACAATTCTAAAAATAAAACTTTACCAACCTCGAGATTTTAAAGTATATAAAGCAAGCACTGTTCATTGATACAAGAATAAACTGGCATATATGGTCCTAGTGGAAGAATTTAACATTTTTCATACAAATGGACAGATGAACTTGATGAAAAAATAATTAGTAAAGGAAGTATTGAATGATAAAAATAATAAGCTTAAATTAATGGACATGTAAAAAATTATTCCTAAAACAGAGTTCACATTTTCTATAGACATTTATGGAACATTTATAAATGTTGATTGGGCATTATGCATTCAGAAAAAAAGTCATAATTTCAAAAATCTTAAAACATATAGGAAAGCCAGTAACATAGAAAGATATTCTGTACAAACTCCCCACTGAAAATAATGGAAATTACATGAGATAATTTAAAAACCTTTTCAAAGCATTATAAAACTAGCAGGATAGTCAGAAATTATTGGGCCAAAAATATTGGTGGTGATAGTAACCAGAAAATTAGCAGATTACTGAAGCTGGTTTTGTCCCACAATTAGTTGAAAAATGCGGAATTTGAACATTTATTTTCAAAATAGGAAAGATTACAGTGTCCAGAAGACAAATTTCACAGCCTACCTAAATTATGGAGCCTGACTGAAAAGACTAATGATGTGACCTTCAAAAGGATACAATTCCAGATGAAGGTGAACACAAAATAAAATTGCACCATCACCTCTGGGAAATGTTTTAAAGTTACGCAGAAGGTTCTTTGGTACTAAGCAGAGCATGGGAAGGTGGTGTTGAGAAGTAAATACAGCATCACTCCTGCAGACATTTAGCTAAAGTTCACCTTACCTATGTGTGGAAAAACGATCAAGCCATTAATTTAGTTTAAAATGCTTCCTGAATTGAGTGCCTCCTGAAGCCTGGCACAGAAGTAAACAAATACTTCCGAAAGTTTTTCCGTTGTCTTGAGCCCTAAAATGGCCTGACACATAATTTTCCTGGGAAATGAATGACTCAATACAGAAGTTAGCAGGAATAGAAATAAATATTGATAAAAATAAGCTAGGTATAAGACAGTGAAATGATATTGTCACATACCAAGGGAAATAATCGCAAACATATTTTTATGCAGAAAAATCATTTCCAAAATTTGGAAATGGGGAAATTTGAGATATTTTCATACAAACAAAAATTTAGAGATTTTACCACCAGCATACTCAAATTAAAAGAAATTTGAACAGATATATTGCAGGCAGTACAACAGTGCTCACAGGGTAAGCCTTAAATATGCAACAAATAAAGATGAGTACAGATATTATAAATATATGGATAAATATAAGTAAATATAAGTCACATAAAACAATATTTATCATTATTTCTGAGTTTAAAAGAAAAAGAAAATTTTAAAATTCTAAGCGAGGGTTAAATGAATATAAGTGATTTCTAATTTTGCATTATCCAGTAAGAGAATACTTGTGTTATTTGCAATAAATTAAATATACATGATAGGATTTCTAGCAAAATCAGCAAAGTAATAGAAAAATAAAAGATGTTAAAATAGTAAATAGTGGAAACATTTGTAAAACACTGGAGAATAACTGAAATAGCAATAACAAAATTCCATCAATGATGGGAAGAGAATAGGAAAAAAAAAGCAGGTAGAAAATGAAAAGTTAGCACAAAATAAGTTTGGATATCCAAATGTATCAACAATTACATTAAATATAAATGGACTAAGCATGCCAATTTAAAGATAAAGATTATCAAATCAAAAAATAGTGACATTCTTGTTCCATGTGGTAAGAATGAACAAAACTCAAAGGATTAAATATTTAATATGCCAAGCAATGAAATTCTCAAGTCACAAAGCAATTGAGATATAAATCAATGGCAAAGGACAATTAAAAAACCCAACTTGTTTAGAAATGTTAAAAGATGATTATAAATAAATCAAGATCAAATAATAAAATATAAGAACATTACCAATATTTTGAAGTAAACATGAGAACTATAATGGACCTATATAAAACATACAAAAATTTAGAAGAAAATTAATATGCTTTAAAAGCTACCAAGGAAATAATGAAATTACTAAGCCTTGGATCTATCTAAAGAAGTTAATTTAAAAAACAACAAAATAAATGCTCAAGAAATGTAAAAGGGGATAATAAAGAATAGTTAAAAAAGAATTAAAAATCAAACACAATAGATCTAATACAAAATACAATTTGTTCTTGACAAAACTGATAAAATTAACAACTATGGAGAATGATTTTTAAAAAAAGAAAAGAGCAGACTTCTGGGAAGATGGCGGTGTGAGCAGGGCGGCACAAATCTCCTCCCAACACTATATTTATCTACGAAAACACAGCAAATACTTCTATTCCTAAAAGAGAGACAAGAATACACAGGAAAGCGCACAGCGTGCAGCAACACACGAGAGGACTCGGCACGCCAAGAGGCGGTCTTAAACAGCCTAGCTGACAACGTGACAACTATCAGTAACCAATTCTATAGCCATGAAAAGACAGAGGAATATGGTTCAGACCAAAATCAACCAAACAACCCCAGAGAGGGAGTCTGAAGGGATGGAAATGCACAGTCTTCTTGAAAAAAAACTCAGAATAAAAGTCATACACATGCTGATGGACCTAAAGAGAAATGTGCAAGAGCTGAGGGAGGAAGTGATGGAAGTGAGGAAAGACAATGCAGAAATCAGGCAAGTGATCGATGGGCTTAACAGCAGAATGGATGAGATGCAAGAGACTGTTAATGGAATAGAAATCAGAGAACAGGAATACAGAGAAGCTGAGACAGAGAGAGATAAAAGGATTTCTAGGAATGAAAGAATATTAAGAGAACTGTGTGACCAATCCAAACGGAACAATATTCGCATTATAGGAGTACCAGAGGAAGAAGAGAGAGAAAAAGGGATAGAAAGTGTTTTTGAAGAAATAATTGCTGAAAACTTTCCCTGCTGGGGAAGGAAGTAGTCTCGCAGTCCACCGAAGCTCATAGATCTCCCAACACAAGGGACCCAAGGAAGACAACACCAAGACACATAATAATTAAGATGGCAAAGATCAAAGATAAAGACAGGGTATTAAAGGCAGCTAGAGAGAGAAAAAAGATCACCTACAAAGGAAAACCCATCAGACTATCATCAGACTTCTCAACAGAAACCTTACAGGCCAGAGGAGAATGGCATGATGTATTTAACGTTATGAAACAGAAGGGCCTCGAACCAAGAATATTGTATGCAGCATGATTATCATTTAAATATGATGGAGGGATTAAACAATTTCCAGACAAGCAAAAGTTGAGAGAGTTTGCCTCTCATAAACCACCACTACAGGATATCTTAAATGGACTGCTCTAGATGGAAGCACACCTAAGGCTAAAAGATGTCACCAGAGAAAATAAAATCATAGCAAAGAAAGCAGACCATCCAAATACTAACTAAAGGCAAAGAATAAAACACCTATTATAGAAAGAATGGAGGAGGAAGAATAAGAAGGCAGAGAAATAAAGAAACATCAGAGAGTGTATACAATAACTTAACAAGAAAGTTAAGTTAGATTGTTAGATAGTAAAGAAGCAACCCTTGAACCCTTGGTAACCACAAATCTAAAGCCAGCGATGGCAATAAGTACATATCTATCAATAATCACCCTAAATATAAACGGAAAGAATGCACCAACCAAAAGACACAGAGTAACAGAATGGATAAAAAAGCAAGACCCATCTATATGCTGCCTACAAGAAACTCACCTCAAATCCAAAGATATACACAGACTAAACGTGAAGAGATGGAAAAAGATATTTCATGCAAACAACAAAGAGAAAAAAGCAGGTGTTGCAGTACTTGTATCAGACAAAATAGACTTCAAAACAAAGACAGTAGGAAGAGATAAAGAAGGACATTACATAATGATAAAGGGGTCAGTCCAACAAGAAGATATAACCATTATAAATATATATGCACCCAACACAGGAGCGCCAGCATATGTGAGACAAATACTAACAGAATTAAAGGAGGAAATAGCAACGCATTCATCTTAGGAGACTTCAACACTCACTCCAGAGGACAGATCAACCAGACAGAAAATAAGTAAAGACACAGAGGCACTGAACAACACACTAGAACAGATGGACCTAACAGACATCTACAGAACTCTACACCCAAAAGCAACAGGATACACATTCTTCACAAGTGCACATGGAACATTTACCAGAATAGACCACATACTAGGCCACAAAAAGAACCTCAGTAATTTCAAAAATATTGAAATCCTACGAACCAACTTCTCAGATCACAAAGGTATATAACTAGAAATAAATTTTAGAAAGAAATCAAAAAGGCTCACAAATACATGGAGACTTAACAACACTCTCCGAATTAATCAATGGGTTAACGACCAAATCAAAATAGAAATCAAAGAATATATGGAGACTAATGACAACAACAACACAAAGCCACAACTTCTGTGGGACGCAGCAAAGGCAGTTCTAAGAGGAAAGTATATTGCAATCCAGGCCTATTTAAAGAAGGAAGAACATTCCCAAATGAATAGTCTAAAGACACAATTACTGAAATTGGAAAAAGAAGAACAAATGAGGCCCAAAGTCACCAGAAGGAGGGACATAATAAAGATTAGAGAAGAAATAAATAAAATTGAGAAGAATAAAACAATAGAAAAAATCAATGAAACCAAGAGCTGGTTCTTTGAAAAAATAAACAAAATAGATAAACCCCTAGCCAGACTCATTAAGAGAAAAAGAGAATCTACACACATAAACACAATCAGAAATGAGAAAGGAAAAATCACGACAGACCCCACAGAAATACAAAGAATCATAAGAGAATATTATGAGAACCTATATGCTAACAAGCTGGAAAACATAGAAGAAATGGACAACTTCTTAGAAAAATACAACCTTCCAAGACTGACCAAGCAAGAAACAGAAAAACTAAACAGACCAATCACCAGTGACGAAATCGAATTGGTAATCAAAAAACTACCCAAGAACAAAACCCCTGGGCCTGATGGATTCACCTCTGAATTCTACCAGACATATAGAGAAGAAATAACACCGATTCTCCTTAAAGTTTTCCAAAAAATAGAAGAGGAGGGAATACTTCCAAACTCATTCTATGAAGCCAGCATCACTCTAATACCAAAACCGGGCAAAGACCTCACCAAAAAAGAAAATTACAGACCAATATCCCTGATGAACGTAGATGCAAAAATACTCAACAAAATATTAGCAAACCGAATTCAAAAATACATCAAGAGGATCATACACCATGATCAAGTGGGATTCATCCAAGGGATGCAAGGATGGTACAACATTCGAAAATCCATCAACATCATTCACCACATCAACAAAAAGAAGAACAAAAACCACATGATCACGTCCATAGATGCTGAAAAAGCATTTGACAAAATTCAGCATCCATTCCTGATTAAAACTCTCAACAAAATGGGTATAGATGGCAAGGACCTCAACATGATAAAGGCTATATATGACAAACCCACAGCTAAAATCATACTTAACAGTGAGACGCTGAAAGCTTTTCATCTAAGATCCGGAACAAGACAGGGATGCCCACTCTCTTCACTGTTATTCAACATAGTACTGGAGGTCCTAGCCACAGCAATCAGACTAAGCAAAGACATACAAGGCATCCAGATTAGTAAAGAAGAAGTCAAATTGTCACTATTTGCAGATGACATGATACTGTACATAAAAAACCCTAAAGACTCCATTCCAAAACTACTAGAACTAATATCTGAATTCAGTAAAGTTGCAGGATACAAAATTAACACACAGAAATCTGTTGCTTTCCTATACACTAATGATAAACTAACAGAAAGAGAAATCAGGAAAATAATTCCATTCACAATTGCACCAGAAAGAATAAAATACCTAGGAATAAACCTAACGAAGTGAAAGACCTGTACTCTGAAAACTACAAGACACTCCTAAGAGAAATTAAAGAGGACACTAACGAATGGAAATGCATCCCATGCTCTTGGCTAGGAAGAATAAATATTGTCAAAATGGCTATACTACCTAAAGCAATCTACAGATTCAATGCAATCCCTATCAAACTACCAACAGCTTTCTTCAATGAACTGGAACAAATAATTCTAAAATTCATATGGAACCACAAAAGACCCCGAATAGTCAAAGCAATCCTGAGAAGGAGGAATAAAACAGGGGGAATTACACTCCTTGACTTCAAGCTCTACTACAAAGCCACAGTAATCAAGACAATTTGGTATTGGCACAAAAACAGACCCACAGACCAGTGGAACAGAATAGAAAATCCAAACATTAACCCAAACATATACAGTCAATTAATATTTGATAAAGGAGCCTTGGATATACAATGGGGAGATGACAGCCTCTTCAGCAGCTGGTGTTGGAAAAACTGGACAGCTACATGTAAGAGAATGAAACTGGACTACTGTCTAGCCCCATACACAAAGGTAAACTCAAGGTCGATCAAAGGCCTGAATGTAAGTCATGAAACCATAAAACTCTTAGAAAAAAACATAGGCAAAAATCTCTTGGACATAAACATGAGCAACTTCTTCATGAACATATCTCCCTGGGCAAGGGAAACAAAAGCAAAAATGAACAAGTGGGACTATATCAAGCTGAAAAGCTTCTGTACAGCAAAGGACACCATCAGTAGAACAAAAAGACATCCTACAGTATGGGAGAATATATTCATAAAAAACATATCTGATAAAGGGTGACATCCAAAATATGTAAAGAACTCATGCACCTTAACAAACAGAAAGCATATAATCCAATTAAGAAATGGGCAGAGGACATGAATAGACACTTCTCTAAAGAAGAGATTCAGATGGCCAACAGGCACATGAAAAGATGCTCCACATCGCTAATCATCAGAGAAATGCAGATTAAAACCACAATGAGATATCACCCCACACCAGTGAGGATGGCCAACATCAAAAACACAAACAACAACAAATGTTGGCGAGGATGTGGAGAAAAGGGAACCCTCCTACACTGCTGGTGGGACTGCAAATTAGTTCAACCATTTTGGAAAGCAGTATGGAGTTTCCTCAAAAAACTCAAAATAGAAATACCATTTGACCCAGGTATTCCACTCTTAGGAATTTACCCTAAGAATGCAGCAGCCCAATTTGAAAAGGACAGATGCAACCCTATGTTTATTGCAGCACTGTTTACAATAGCCAAGAAATGGAAGCAACCTAAGTGTCCATCAGTAGATGAATGGATAAAGAAGATGTGGTACATATACATAATGGAATATTATTCAGCCATAAGAAGAAAACAAATCCTACCATTTGCAACAATATGGATGGAACTAGAGGGTATTATGCTCAGTGAAATAAGCCAAGCAGAAAAAGACAAGTATCAAATGATTTCACTCATATGTGGAGTATAAGAACAAAGAAAAAATACTGAAGGAACAAAACAGCAGCAGACTCACAGAACCCAAGAACGGACTAATAGTTACCAAAGGAAAGGGACTGGGGAAAATGGGCGGGAAGGGAGGGATAAGAGGGAAAAAGGGGCATTACGATTAGCAAATGTAATGTTGGGGGGGCACGGGGAGGGCAGTACAACTCAGAGAAGACAAGTAGTGATTCTATAGCATCTCACTACGCTGATGGACAGTGACTGTAATGGGGTTGTTGGGGGGGACCTGATGAACGGGTAGTTTGATAACCGTAATATTGCACATGTAATTGTAGATTAATGATAATAAAATAAATTATATTAAAAAATATCTTCAGCAAAAGCCCTATATCCAAATAAGATCACATTCACAAGTATCATGGATTACTACTTAGACATATCTTTCTGTAGTCACTGTTCAACTCACTACAACATGCAAATAGTTGTCAAAGGAGAGCTGGAGTAGCTGGACTAAGAGCAGACAAAATAAACTTTAATTCAAATATCGTTACAAAGACAAAAATAGACATTCATATTGATAAGGAGGTCAATCCATAAAGAGATATAAGAATTATAAACATACATCCACCTAACAACAGGGCTTCAAAAAAAAGAAACACAGCTGACAAAGAACTGTGTGATATACCTTAATATAATGAGAATCAAAACCACTATATGTAAATATATTTGAATAATTATATACAATGAACAAATTTCTAGAAAAATATTATTTCTTGCCAAATTAAGTACAGAAGAAAGAGATGACAGAAATAATATAGAACTTGAACCAGTAATTAAAATAATTCAAGGAAGACCCCGGAACAGGATGACTTTTCAATGAATTATGCCAGATATTTAAAAACCAATAATAATAATCAATGAATATATGATTAAATAGTAATCAAATATCACACTGTTCCCAAGAATAGAAAAACAGAGAAATCTCCCAACTCACTTTATGAATCAAAAAAACAAAAATCTAGATTTCAAATTTAATAAGGATAGTAATACTAAGATAATAAATTTCACAGAAGAAACTGCAAATATCTTAAAATATCAGCAAACCAAATAGAACTATATGAAAAATTTGGTTTATTCCCAATTAATAGAATTGGGCTTACTGCAAATTCATCTTGGGCCTTCTATAAATTTGGTTTGATATCAAATGATCAACTGTATTAATAAATAAAAAGAAAAAAAAACCGCAAAATAATTGCCAGTGGAATTCCCCAGAAAGCCAACTTAGAGATGGAAACGTTGTGCGATGCATGCTTAATGGCAGCCTTGATTAACTCTCTCAGAATGGTTGTGGGTTATACCCCAACATCAATCCATCATTGATGTGGGTTGCCTAATAAGTGTGTCCTTGGGAAGTAGCTCTGAAGCTGAAGTATCCATGAGGGAACTAACAGTTGAAGATTGTCTCCTGACAACCCTCCAGACTTGGTTTTCCCATTAGAGTTGCCTGTAAACACAAAGAATCTTTTCCTATCTTTTTCTCTAATACTACAGTGTCTGCTGGAATTTAGAGCTCAAGTATTGGAGCCCTTTTCACTGTTGCCTGGGCCTGATGCAAAGACCTTTCCTGCTCTGGACCCCACACAAAGCTAATAACTTTTCATACCACATGATATGTTATATGGACAATATTCCCAGGTGTAGAATACACTGCCCCCAACCTGAAAAGCCTAGCAGGCATTGTGCTCCCTCTTCATGGAGAGGTGCAAATTATGCTTACCTATCCTTTGAAGGGATACATGCTCCAAGCTACTGATTCCTTAAAAATTTACTTATTTTGTAGGCAAATCTGTATAGGGTTTATCTCCTACCCTGTGAGGCTTATATCATAATGTCTCCTATTTGGTAGTCCATTCTTGGCCTCATCTGGTGTAATTAACATGATGTCAACAATGGGGAGGGTAAATGTGATATTCTGAGGGATGACCAGGCAGTGTTGATTTCTTTGCACCTGATTAATACACAGGTGAAAGAGTTAGCATATTGCGGTATTAATGTACAATATATACCATTGTCCGTTCTAAGAAAACATAAACTGATTCTCATCCATTTCCTGATAAGGACAGAAAAACAAACAAACAAAGCACCTTGCACCCAAGGCTGTGTTAATCTTCTCTAGCAAAGGCATCACATCTCACTTTATGGCTATAATCGGGGATCCTGCTTGGTTATGTCTGTGGTAATCTACTATGATTCTTCAAGATCTGTCTGCAGAATTAAATGGAGATATCACCAAAATATAATATCCCCAGAAAAAGATGATTTTTTTCACATTTTTTTTAAACTTACACCCTTGGCTAGGGTTGGGGGAAGAAATTATAGCCTTCCACTTTTCCTTTGCCATAATGATAGCTCTTATCCAAATAGGACAAGGACCCTGTGCCATCTACCATTATGTCTAATCTAATTATAAACACATAGACCAGAAAAATGACCACTGGATGGATTACAGAACTAATAGAGATGGTGGGAGTGAAACCTTGGACATATTTCATTTATTACATGCATTCATATGTGCCCAATCTAATAAGGGTGCCATTATGAGTCTCCATGTCCTTAATTATTAAAATAATTTGGCTTGGTGTCAAGAGCCCTCAAAATATTTGAACATTTCCCTTTCTCTAGCACTTAGTATCTGAGTTGTACACTTGCATTAGTGTTCCAGGGTCCTTCCTCCTGATATGTAAACTCTTAAGTCAAAGAGTCTAACCCACCAAAACAGTATCAATCTCAAGAACTGGAAAAGCAACACTGACTTTTATTAAGGTGACATCCTTCAGCCTCCATTTTTTCTTATATTGAATGTTAGAAAATTAGTAGGACCCTTCTGGGTGCCCAATATTTTTCTCTGGGGTGTCATGTTCTGTAACTACAGATGCTATTTCTAATACTATCTTCAGGTTACACTCCAATAGTTGCCCTTTTGACCTTGACTCATATCACACTCATTACATCCACACTTGACCTGTCAATACTTTTACCACTGTTTCAGATTCCTATCATTTGTTTTGCCATCAGTAAGTTTACCTCCATATTGCCTTCTCATGTGGTCAGGAGAGACGTACATGGAGAACCATCATCAAACTTCTGGTGATACTGGTCTGACTCTCACTAGTATAATTCTAATGGTCATGATAAATGGTATATCAGCTGGATCTTCACTTGCAATATAATCTTTTTACAAGTGTTAGGCCCTCATATAAAGTAACCAGTGCTGGAAGCCCAGTTTTCTGGGTATTTTAATCCCTCTTTCACTGTATGAAGTGGTGATTTTTATATTTAAGTGTCACTTAGAGTAGGCCACAGCTTTTTGCATGTTTCTATAAATCATACCAGTAGCAGATCTGTACCATATTCTGGGGTTCTTTCCAAGTCATTAAATCCTGTTTCCCAAATCAGTCAATCAATAAATTCACCATGGATTAAGGAATTTAAAAATTTAATCTCTCACATCCTTTCCTTTTTTCTGATGATACATACTAACTCAGCCTGACAGATCCTTTGGGTTTCAATCTTTTTTCTCCCTTTTCTGAAAAGGCCCAGCATATCTTCAAGAGGGAGAGGTATAACTTAATTCTAGTTATAGGACTAATGGGAAGTGGGGCAGATCCCAGTTGGGGAGGGACTATGCTACCTTGCAGTAGACAGAACTCTGCATCATCTTAGACCAGAAAGGTCTGCTAGTGTATAATGTAGAGCAGTGGCCCATTTCTTCAGACTAGTAGGTTCACAGTAACTGGATATATAAGATCTTCCAAAGAATCAAGCCAGAATCAAGCCAGATATCCTTATTATTTCCCAACCAGGGCCCCGACCTTCACATAGTAGGCCAGCTTGGTTTAAAAACTTAACTTTCTTTGGAGCCCCACTATCCTGACAATTAAATCCTACCTGTGGTCCTCAGTTTCGTCCACTTCCCACTACAGGACATGAGAAACCTTTATGTGCTGCCTACAAAGCTGGCATTTGAAGGTTAAAACCAAGATTTTCAAATTGTTGTAGGGGATAAAGAAGCACAGACATTGAATTATAAAATATATTAGTCACAGGGATGAAAGTACAGAATAGAGAATACAGTTGATAATATTGTAATATATTTATATGTAGACAGATGGCAACTACACTTATGCTGAGATTTAAGCAATGTATATATTTGTCAAATCACTAGTTGCACACCTGAAAGTCAATATAACATTGTATGTCAACTATATTTCAATTACAAAATAAAGTAATTCACATTCCAAAACTTAAAAAAACAAAAGCTTTGACTCTCCTGTTCTCTAAATCTGCTAATAATAATGATGATGATGATTATCATCATAATGAGGATGATAATCATAGTAACAACTGGCATTTATTAAGCACTTACCGTATATCAGATACTATCATCAGTACTGAATGTGGTTAACTTAATTCTTGCAAAAAATTAGTTTATTCTATTGCTTCATTCCTGGCAAACTTCCAGAGAATAATTTTGATTGTTCAGTGTATACGTAGTGCCCATTGCTGGGAGAATTAACTGCGTCCAGAGGTTGCCTGAGGATAGTACTGCTTCCTGGTGCTATCATATGATTAGACTTAGAGAGTGTGAAGTGAAGAGGTAAAGCAGTCTTCAAAGGAAGAGATGACAGCAGATACAGCTTTAGATGTCCAATTATTAATAACAGAAGATGCAAAGGGTAAATAGGATTGTAAAAAGTTATATTTACACATTTTAATATTTATTAATTTGAATCCATTGATTAAGAATGTAACTATTCAGAAACAATAGGGTTAAATTATAATCGTACATACAATACAAAGAAATAGTTTATACATTCTGAGAGTGTTCAAATTTTTAACACCAGGAACTATCATTTTTAACACCAGGAACTATCATTTTTAATGCAGTCATTAATGTTACACAAATGACATATATTTTTTAAAGTATATTATCTAAAAGATTCTAGTTGGTAATTCTTGTTTTCTCTAAGTGGGCATCATGAATTATGTATTTGCATTAGTAAGTCTACAAACATACACACACACTCAATTTTTCACAATTCTAACTTTGTCACCAATTCAAAATTAAAAGTGAGAAGTTTTATGTTCACATATATTTGTAACATATTTACTTACAAAACAAAGCATTGACACAGATGGAGTAATAAAGGATTCTGGATTAGTTTGGGAAGAGCTTGAATCTTTCAATTTCACTATTGATTAGAATATATGCAGCTGTTAAAATTTCACTTCCTTCTTTCATTATTCCCATTTGTTAGGCAAAAAGACAGACATGAGTGGGATGGAAAGAGAATAAAGCCAGTAAAGCCCTCTAAAAGGGACTCAAAGAGTTAACCAGATAAAATCAGAGAGCCAGAAAGGATTCGGAGTTAGTAAGTTAATTAGTTGAAGTTTCAAAGGCCAGGAGTGACTTGGACTGTCCGGATATTCCCCAGATGAAGAGCAATTCTCCAGATAAACAAAAGAATCAGAGCACAGCCCATGCCTTCATTGTACCAGTTAAATCGGGCCTCCAAGGCCATGACTGTCAATCAAGGACTTCTTTGCCCTACCTACCCCATGAGGTAGAGCATGGAAATGGGACAAGGGTCAAGCCATTGTAAAATCTACTAGGCCTGTGAAAAAGGCTTATTCTTTAACTTAATCTATATGCTGTTCTTTTTCTTCTTCTAGCCCCTTAATCAATTAAGGAATTTTGTAACCAGGACAGATAGACCTCTGAAGTGTAAATGAATGTATGTGGATAAAGAATGATGAGATCTGGACCAACACAGTCACCTAAATAACCCTATTATTAAGACAAAACTTCAAAGGAATTATAAATCACCCCTATACATCATACCTTATGTTGACCCCTACCCAAAAGGCCCTATAACACCCCAAATCCTAAACCCTTAAATGCACCTCCTCTCTGAGGTTGCCCAACTCCCCTTTTTTCGAATGTGTCACTCTCTCTGTTCTACTCCAGATAAGTAGGGAGGGGCTACTGAGAGCTCTGATTTGGGCTTGCAAGTTCCCGTTGCCTGGGTGACCTGAGCAGGACTGGAGCTGTACAATCATGGTCTTTAGTAGCCTGCCTGTAAATATACTTTCTTTGTTTTGGGAAGTTCCCAGAACATAATATCACTCCATCCAATGCTCTGTGGCTCCCCCAAATCCTGGGGTGGTAGGGACTTAGTTCCCACGCTGTGCAGATCCAAGAATACATTGGACACCAGGGAACCCTGGCTTTAAGAGTTGGCAAAGGAGTTGCCCAGTGCTGAGCAGGAGATCAGTGAGCTTCCCTTTGCTCCCTCTGTTCTTCCTTGCTCTCTGCTGCCTGCAAGGCAGCTGCCCATTCCCTGTTATTCTCCCTTTAATAAATTCCTTCCACTCTGACTTCCCTGTGTCTCCAAAACAAATTTCTTCCCAACACATTCACGTGTGTCATATGTAATATGGTCCTTATATTTATACCAAAACTCTGCTGGTAACGCAAATAATTACGGATGTGACATGCAAATTAAAAAGTAAATACACAGCTTTCTTACTTTCTTATCTAAAGGAGTTCCTTTAAAGTACATTTTGATACCAATAATATTTCAATAAAAAATGAATACTATTTGAGTGTACCATAGAGTTATATTTTTGAACTATAAACTGGGGTAACAGGTGCATTAAATGTTAATGTATAATTCTGAACAGTAATGATCAATTCACTAACCTTGATATATGATAGAACAGCACATCTATGTGTATATAGATACACACAAAAAATACATGTACCCACACACACAAATATTTTGTACAGTGAAACTTTTTACTGTTATACACATAATTTCCTTAATTTTTATCTACTATTGCCTTGAAAAGATTAAAGTCTAATTTATTTATTGTAGATCATGTTAGAATGCAAACAAGTTAAGCATAATAGCCACCAAAAATACGGCTCACATTTTGTAACTTACTGTCTCTTTTTGGTTCCATGATAGATAATCAATGACCATGTGTGAAATAAAAGTTATCATACTAAGTATTCACTAAATTTTGGACAATAATATGAGTAGAAGATACAAACAAGCAAACTAAATTCAGCTTCTTTCTAATTTGTGGTGAAGTTCAAAAATACAATTTTGAAAGCTAACAGTGTGGGCAAATATATCAAGATGTGGAAGACATTTGACCACATCACCTAGAGCCCAATTTTTCTAAGTGCCCAGCATTGACCCCAAAGTGCTAAGGTGAGTTAGATAGAAATTCCCAATGTCAGTCAAGGGAAATAGCTTGATTGCTCAGCCATCCTTTACAATCTCCCACTGAAACAGGTAGAGGTGAAATGGTGTATATAGCAAAGTCATGAAGATTGATGGCACCCGCTGCTTCCAAATGTACCCTACCTGCATGCAAACCACTTGACACATGAACTGATGGAAAACAAAGAGTGTTTGCCCAGGAAAAGTGCTTCAGCAAGCTTAATTTCCATAGCCATTTGCACAGCAAAAGCCAGATCTAATAGGTCCCAGAGAAATCAGTAAAGCCATGATAAGAATTCAAAGCCACAAACTAAATAAAAAGAGATTATTAGCTACATTGCAGTAGGCAAACAGTAAAGTCTTAAGTGATCAATACTTGACAAGAGAGATGCCACAAACTTCATGTATAGGTCAGGCTCACACACTGTTTTTTAAATAAATCGACTGACTCTTAGACAAGGCACATAAAATGTCACTTTTTATCTTTCAGTTGATATTTTCCACCAAGAGGAAAAAACCTATCTATTCACCTCCCTCAGAGATTTGATCGAAAAGATAGTCACTCCCGATATAAGGTTTAAAGGGGAAAACTGCAACCAAGTGGAAATTTTTGTCAGTACCTTAATCTCTGATTTGTAGAAGGTTTTGCTTTGGGATATTTGGTATGTCTGAGGATTGCCACCAAAGAGCCCTTCTGTTCTTTAATGGCTGCACTAAATCTTAACAAACGTGAGCATGAAAACTACTGTGCTGCACTTATGAGGCATATATCAAAGTTATATTTTTTAAAGCTTGGGAAGGCGGCTGAATCATGCATGCTCTTTATGGAGCTCTGATCAGGCTGATAAAGGCAGTTCAGCTTCAATAAATGCTTTATAAGTGAATGTTTTGGAAAGTGAATAGGAAATTCAAAGCTCAAACTGTTGCCAAACTGCTCCCACAGCACTTTGATCACTTTGTTTCTGACATTTTGTTGAAAATGTCTTGTTTTTATTAAAATGTTGGCATCTAGAGACCAAGAAAGTTAACTGTAGTCACTGAAAATATAATGTACTGTAAATCATGGAATGACATGACTTATTAAGTACTTTATACACATTCCTTAAAAAGAAAACAATTTCCCTGTGGGGTCATACATAGCATTCCACTTGTCTGAGAAAAGTTCATATTGTTAAAAGAAAGACAAGTACAGATGATGAATCAAATACTAGTACTTTACCTGAGGCAAAAAGTAAAAAGTTATACAGCTTTATCCAAAAGAATAGGAATACTATAATATAAAAATTAATAAATGAAGAGATGCTGAACTGAGAAGCATGCATTTGTATTACAATCACAGAATATATCTTTAACTCAAGGGAAAGAGAAGATAGGATATTAGTGCCCTCTCACATTTTAGATGCCAGAAGAGTGCTTCTATAATTAGGGATGCCGTTTTCTCTGTTCACAGCATCTCAGTTTAAAATGTATGACTTCTGCAATTTAGGGGCTGAGTTTATCTGAAGAGTAAGATATTGTGTAGACCAAAAATAGTGAGTTGAAAGTTACTCATTTGCAGACACACATTTAGTATGAAATGAAGAACATAATTTCTTTACACATTTAGATATATGTTAAAGGCAAAGAATAACATTCTACATTGCCATGGCCAGCAAAATAATAATGGTAACATGAAGAATAAGTAATACATTGCTTTCTTTCTTATTCTCATTAAAAATATAATCCCCGTAACATTTACCTAGATGTCACCAGCTGCAATTTTTAATACCTTCTTCAAAGTTTTCATCCTATTAACTTGTTAACTAATGACATCCCTCTGAGCCACTGCATTCATTTGTGGTAATTTTTATAGTTGTGATGTGCTCTGCACTATCAGGGAGCATGAAGTAAAATGATAGTTCTGAAGAACTGGGACAATCAATAAACAGAGATTAAACTGTAAATCAAACTAGCAAGGAAACACCAAAGATGGAATGAATATGTATAGTATATGTATATATTTGTGTGTGTTTATACTCATGGCTTCCCACTAAGAGCATTACAGTAGTGTTATTTACCACTGACCAGGGTTTTTAGAACAATGCTTGACATGTCACTGTTAGACAGTGTTATCAACTCAATGCATTTTCTGATTAAGTTTCTGATTAAATATAGAACCAGAGATTTGAATGAAAATTCATAGAGACAGCTCTCTGTTTGATAATGGTGAGTGAGTAATTTGGAACAAACCTCACTCAAGAGGACTACTTCTCAGAAAAAACAATAATCTTCTTGAATAATTGAAGGCACTGGGGAGTTGAGAAGATAACAAAGAATTAACAGACAAAGATGCTAGAAAGGAGTGAAACCAGGGAGGCAGGCCTGGCAATAGAGACCTCTTTTCTCCTCAAGTTATTTTATTCTGGAGGTGGTGGCTAAATGTCAGGCGGTGGGGTAAAGCTTTTGACAGCCTCCCAAGGGGAGAGGGAAAAGGATTTAATTCTATGTCTTGCCAAAGGGGAATGGCCTAGCGAATTCCTTCACAGCGGCTTAAGACATAATGGGTGGAGATTGTGAAAAAAGAATAACTCAGAATAATGCACAGACTGTAAGGAATTTTAAATAATATTAATTACTGATTTTAGTTTAAGATGATAGTGGAGTGACTATGGCCTCTGTTTCCTTAGAAGAAAGAAACAAATTTTCTCTGGAGAAATATATCACCCTATTCTTCAAATATTTTCAAAACAATTGTTCTAATATAAGAACTGGACACAAAAAAACAAGGTATGCAGGGAAATAAGACAACATACAGAAACATTAGTAAAACAAAGGGAACCTAGTAGAGAACTAAATATGAATACAGATTTTAGAATGAATTACAAAAGGATAGAAAGTTGAAAAATAATGAGGATGTGATAAGAGACTAGAACACATTGGTCTTTATGGCGTAATATATATGTATTTGGAGACTAAAAGGCTAAATGAGAATAGAGCAGAAACAATATTTGAAGAGATTATGATTAAGATAACTAAAAGATTTAAGATTTGCATATATCAAGCAGAATAAATAAGAAAATAATCCATATGTAGACACAGCATAGTAAACCTTTCGATAAATCAAGGCAAAAAGCAAATACTAAAAACAGCTTTATAAATATATAGGTTACTTTTCAAAGAGTAAAAATCAGGTTGACAACTGACCCATCACACCTACAATGGGACCTGAATACAGTGCTGCCAGCCTAGAATTCTAGGCTGAATGAAGCTGAAATAAAGACAATGGGAGACACATTAGCTAATGATTTGTACAGTCCAATGGTTAAATACCATTTATATGCTATCAAATACTTATCTCCAGCCCACAACTATATTCAACTGTTTCACATCATGTCTTATTTCTTAAAACCCTTCAGTGACTTCCCAGTTCACTCTTTACAGGTATATATTTTCCTTCTGGTAGCCTACAAAACCCTGCATAATGTGTGTTCCATCCTTCACTCCCTTCCTCTCTGACTTCATCTCCCAATACTCCTACCCCCAACCACCTTTTACTCTGCTTAAATCACATTGCGCTCTCTCCTGTTCCTCAAACACAGTGGTCTGAGATTTTAGCCTACTGGCAAGCTAATGAATTATCCTGCTACAGTTCTCTAGAAACTGGCTAAAGATATAAAACTCTTGTATCAGAAATATAGAACAGTTTATTACAGCAATAGCAGTAGCCAGTATATCACCTTTTCTTAACTCATTCCCCAAGCCCCAATTCCAGCAGGGCAGCATTCCAAGAACCAGATGATGCCTCCACATACAATGGGTGGTGTTATAAGAGAGGAATTCTGAATTTAGAAAATTCTAATTTTTAAAAATGGGCTATAAGCATGCTGTCTAAATTTTTCTCCATAGGGAGATATTAACAATATTACACTGCACAGAAAACAAACCTAGACATCACTGTCTCCCAAGGATGTTTGGCATAGAAACAACATTGTAAAGATGATCCAGAATAAGAATTCCTTTGTTCATGACATGTACAGAAATATAATTGACTCAATAGAGAACTGTTTCTTAACATGGGCATAGTGTTTTCTTAATTTTCTGCAGAGTGATGCCATGCAAATAGCAAAGGAGGAAGATCCAGGAATCAGTTCCTCAATGGAAGCAAAAAATGGGCTGGAAAGAGAAATTGGAATCAAGTAATACTCAATTCTGGTACTTGGGTGGACACTCACAACAAATAGGGAAGTTGGGTGAAGGGAGATGTTGCTACTCTAAGGAAAGAAAATGCTATCCTTGAACAAACCACCATTACCTATTCCGCAGCCCTGGCAGAAGCTATCCTGGGGTGATGCCTGAACTCTGGGAGCAGCTGGCCTGTCTCCAAAATGTGGTTTTGTGCACTTTGTTGGAATGGTAGTATCCTAAGGAACCAATACAGATGCTTGCCTTGGATTCAACCCTCTTGCCACAGTAGCTCTCCAGAGATATCTCACAAAATAGGTTTAAAAAGTAGTGTACTTTTCTTCCTTTTTGGAGCCAAACATCTAAGAAAATCTTAGTTCTAAGTTAGTAGCTGACTATAGAGATAACAGAACAGAAGCTTCAGTGACTGCACACAAGGAATATATACTTTGCAAAATAGTTTGGAAAAGGCAAGAACAGACAGCTTCAGAACTCAACAAAGAGAAATCAGAAATTCCTAAAGAGGTAGAGAATCAGATTACTACATTACAATACTACATTACAATACTCTGAATGTCCAATTCTCAGTAAAACAATGAAAAAGACAAATTATACAGAGACAGGAAAATATGGCCCACTCATAGGGAAAAAAAATAATGAAAGAAATCATCTCAGGAATTTCAGACATTTTAAATGCTAGTCAGAGATATTAAAACAACTGTCTGAAATAAGCTCAATTCACTAAAGAACACCATAGATGAAGAACTAAAGGTAATCAGGAAAATGATGTATGGGAAATGAGAAAATAAATAGAGTTATAAAAATAAACAAAATAAATTTCAGAGCTACAAAATACAGTAACTGAAATGAACAATTTCAATGGAGGGTTCAGCTGAACAACTGGGCAGCTGGACTAAAGCATCAGCAAACTCAAAGGTATTTAAAATGATCAGGTCTGAGGATCTGAAGAAATAAGAATAAGAAAAATGAACAGAGCTTAGGAGACCTATATGGTATAAGTATATTAATATATGTTCATAAAAATCCCAAGGGAAGAGAGAAAGGCATAGGAAAATGTTTTTAAGAAACAATGACTGAAAACTTCCCAAATCTGATGCAAAATGTGAATACACATACTCAAGAAACTAAAAATAAACAAAAAATTCCAAGCAGTATAAATACAAAGAAATGCACACTGTGAGACATATATTGCTGAAATGAAAAGCAATATGAAAGAAATGATTCATCATATACAAGAGATTGAATCAATAATCAAGTACCTCCTAACAATGAAGACTCGTGGACTATATCACTTTTCTGATGATTTCTAGCAAACATTTAGTGAAGAATTAACAATTCTTCTCAGACTTTTCTTAGTAACTGAGGAGGAGGGAATACTTTAACTCATCCTATGAAGCCAGCATCATCCTGATACAAAGACCGGAAAAAGACAAACACACAAAAAGAAAATCGCAGAAAATATCCCTTATGAATATAGATACAAAAATCCTCAGTAAGGTAATAGCAAACTGAATCCAATAGCACAGTTATGCACTATGAAAAACTGGGTTTTAAACTAGAAATGCAAGGATGGCTAAACATTCAAAAATTGATTAATGTAATCACACATTAATAGAATGAAGGAAAGGAAGATACCTCAAGCAACACATGGTCATCCCAATGCAGATAAAGCCTTTAACAAAATCCAAAATCTTTTAATGGTAAAAACAGTCAAAAACTAAGAAGAGTAAGGAATGTAACGTGATTTTATCCATATTATTAAAAGCCCACAGTTAATATCATATCGATGGTGAAAGATTAATTGTTGTCCTCTCTAAGATTAGGAACAAGGCAAGGTTGTCCACTATTACTACTTTTTAAAAAATATAGTATTCAAAGTTCCAATCACAGCATTTAGATAAGAAAAATACACAAAAGGCATTCAAACAGGAAATGAATAAGTAAAACTTTTTTTCTGTATACAAATGCCATGATCTTACATGCAGAAAACTCTAAAGAACCTACAAAAAAGACCTATCAGAGCTAAGAAACTAATTCAGCAAAGTAGCAGGATAGGAAATTAACACTCTAAAGTCAGTTGTATTTGTATATACTGGTAATGAACAATTCAAAAGGAAATTTTTAAAAATTGCACTTCAATTGTATTTAAAAGAATAAAATACTTAGAAAAAATAAAGAAGCAGAAGCCTTCCACATTTAAATTTGAAAAATGTTGCAGAGAAAATGAAAGAAGACACAAATAAATAGAAAGAAATCCCATGCTTATGGGTGGGAAGACAGTATTGTTAAGATCCAAATACTACTCATACTGATCTAAGAATTCAACACAATCCCTAGCAAAACCTCAAAATTTTTCAGAAACAAAAAAATTCATGCTAAAATTCATATGTGGCTTTGTCAGTTCAGGCCTCTATACCAGAATACCATATACTGGTTGATTTAATGACATTTACTTCTCACATCCTGGTGGCTAGAAGTCAGAGAACAGGGTAAGTACCTGTTCTTGGTGAGTACTCTCTTCTTAGTGATATATTGATATGACTTTCCTTGGTGTGTGCACAGACAAAAAAAGGGAAAGAGATCTCATGTCTCTTCCTCTTTTTATAATATCATTAATTCCAGCAGGAGGGCCCCACTCTCATGACCTAATCTAACCGTAATTACCTTCCAACGACTGCACCTCTGATTGCCATCATATTAGGAATTCAGGTTTCAACATATGAATTTGGAGAGGAACAAACACTCTTTTCATATAAAAATAGAATCTCAATGGACCACACACACAAAAATCTTGAAAAAGCTAGACAAAGTTGAAAGACTTCCATTTCCTGATTTCCCTGACTTTAAAACTAACTACAAAACTGTGCCTTAGTGGCATATACAGCATTGGTATACAACAGAAACCTTAGAAATAAACCCTCACATAAATGATCAGTTGATTTTCAACAACAATGCCAAGACCATTCAATGGTGAAAGGGCAATCTTTTCAACAAATGATTCTGGGAAAACATGCAAAAAATGAAGTTGAACCCTTATCTTATAAAACAGAATGAAGTAGGACCCTTACACCATATACAAAAATTAACTCAAAATGATCAAATAACTAAATTTAAGGGCTAAACTTCAAACTCTTAGAAGAAAACAGGAGATATTCTTCATGATCTTGGATTTGGCAATTACTTCTTGAATATGACACCAAAGTCATAGGCAATAAAATAAAAAGATAAATTGAACTGCATCAAAATTAAAAACATTTGTGCATAGGACACTCTGAAGAGAATGAATAAAAAACAACCCAAAGAATAGACAAAATATTTGCAGTTCATTTATCTGATAAGGGATTAATATCCAGATTATACAAAGAACTTGTAAAATTCAAGAACAAAAAAACCCAATTCAAAAATGGGCAAAGGCCTTGAAAAACATTTCTCCAAATAAGACATGTAAATGAACAATAAACATATGAAAAGATGCTAAACATCATTAGCCATTAGGAAAATGCAAATCAAAACCACATGAGTTACCAATTCACACCCAATAGGATATTTATTATTTTTAAGAGTAAGAAAAAAGAAAGTAACAAGTGTTGGAAAATAGTTTGATGGTTCCTCAAAAAGTTAACTGGAAAACCATATTACCCAGCAATTTTATTCTTAATTATGTAATCCAAATAATTGAAAACAGAGACTCAGATATTTGTATTCCAATATTCATGACAGCATTACTCATAATAACCAGAAGATGGAAATAATGTACTGTCCATCAACAGATGAATAAATAAATAATAGAATATTATTCAGCCTTAAAAAGGAATTAAGATTTGATATATGCTATAACAAAACAAACCTTGAAAACATGCTATACAAGAAGGACAAATATTGCATAATTTCACTTAGGAAGTACCTAGAATAGATAAATTCAAAGAGATGGAAGGAGGAATTGAGTTTACCAGGGGCTTGGGATAGGGGTAATTGTAAATTATTATGTAATGGTTATAGAGTTTGTTTCGAATGATGACAACATTTTGGAAAAAGGTAATGGTGATGGCTACACAAAACTGTGACTGTACTAATGTCACTTGACTGTAAATTTAAAAATATTGCATATGGTAAATTTCATTTTATGGATATTTTACCATACTAAAAAATGATAACTTTGCTGTATTTCTATTTGGATTGTTCTTTTCCTAGAATTTATTTGGCTAACTCTCTCACCTCCTGGAAGTGCTTGTTGAAACTCTATTCTCACTGAAGCTTACCCTGGCCACCCTATATTTAATTTCAAACTACAACATAACCATTCCTTTAACTTTCTGATGCTCCCTTCCTTATTCTTTTTCCCCTTTTTTTAAACAGAACTTACTTTCTAGTACATATTTTTATCTGATTTTTAGTTCACTGTTTGTTAGTATCACTAGAAACATTTCCCAGTATTTGTGATCTTGTTTTATTCAAATGCAAACAATGCTTTGCACATAAATCATGTTCAATAAATATTATTGATTGAATTATTTAAGTCTTATGCTATGCAACACTCTTCACAGAAAGTATATGAATGCTGGTTTTTACCTGGAAATAGAACATGACTGTGATAATATAATAACATGTTACAGATTTTATGATTACTCATAGTGAAATAACATATTTTTCATAATTATTGTTAGTCATTGCTTTTGTTAGTATTAAATGGCTGAATAATATAATAATATAATAATAATTAAAGTACATACCACAGTTTCTTTCACTGGGACACCCTTGGAAATGTGTAGCATATGAATGTAATAATAGGAATCTTTTTATTCTTTAGTTTTTCTTGTCCTATATTGTCTGTCAGCCCCCACGCAGGTTGAAAACACAAACATTGATCTAGTTACCTACAGAGTAATTATACATTTTTCACATGTTCATTGACTTTTGGGATATATCTTTTGATACATCATAGAGAACAATATTGTAGCAAGGCTAACCTTAAGAAAAGACTTACTTGTTTACTGAATCAAAATTAGCCTCTGTGGGTGTTGAATTGAAATCAAATTTCTGTTAAATAGGGCCCCAAGAAATCAATTGTAACCAGCAGTTAATGACCAGTTTGCTAACAGCTTGAGGCAAAGCCAAGGGCAGTTAACACTCCAACAAATTAGTTGTTAACTGTGTTAATTACTGATTTTGTAGGGATTAGTGCTATTACAAACAGTCATCAATCCAGCTTTACCACTGAATCTAGAAAAGTTTGCAGCCAAAAACAGATTTTTATGCCCTCAGTTTGATACTCTGGATTCTAGTTAGTATGATAATCTAAAATCATAGAATGCTGGATTTCCTGCTTTGGCAGGAGTATAAGTAATAAAAACTCCTTTTTGTTTTCCTTATTTGCAGTATAGTTTGATGAATATATAAATTTCTGATAGTTTCTTATGAAAATCAATGGGAGAGTATGATAATAGGAATATATAATTATTTTCTCATTTTGAGTGTATATTCATCATCAATTTATTAAGATCTGCATATTAAGGTTATCAGACACCATAAAAACAATGCTAGTTTATCATGTGTAGCAATATTTCCAAACATGGAAAATGGAATAATTTTAGTCACCTTTATATAGGATCAAATTAAGTTTTAGAAAAGCAAGTCCTAAAGTATTTTAAGAACAAAATGTATAAGCTCCATAAATCAACACTGATTGTGAATATTATTTTAATTCCCTATGTACTTACCTATAAAAGTAAATAAGATTATCCTTACATTTTGAATTTTTAACCAAAAATGTTTTAGACTGGTTTCTCATCTGTACAGTATTTTGAAATGATTGATGTTAATCAACTTTTAATTCTAATTAATTGCCTTTATCACTGTTTTTTCTAATATATATTTTTACCATGTAGTTGAATAATGTGGTTAATCAGTCATGCTTGAAATTGTTAAACTTAATTTTAAGTGCAGCTGCAGAGGTTTCATCATTTAAATGTTTAATATAGTTTCTTTGAAATATTTCACATGTACAGATATACCCATTGGGAATAACAATAATAAGGTGTTTTTTTAAATTTTTTAAATAACTTATTTTGGATCATTAATCTACAATTACATGTGCAATATTATGATTATTAAACTACCCCCTTCATCAAGTCCCCCCCACCAACCCCATTACAGTCACTGTCCATCAGCTTAGTGAGATGCTATAGAGTCACTACTTGTCCTCTCTGAGTTGTACAGCCCTCCCCGTGCCCCCCCAACATTACATCTGCTAATCGTAATGCCCCTTTTTCCCTCTTATCTCTCCCTTCCCACCCATCTTCCCCAGTCCCTTTCCCTTTGGTAACTATTAGTCCGTTCTTGGGTGTGTTTTTTTAAATTATTTTTAATTAGAGGGCCATAATAAGTTATTAATGTTTTACTACACTTACCATCACTAGGTCTTTGCAGTTAAAGCTGCATTCAGAATAAGTAAATATTTGGAAAGTTAAAATAACACATTATTCTGTTTTTCTTAAACTATAGTGAAAGAAAAATATGGCTACTTTTTGTAACATATATCCTGCTTTTCAAGATATTTTTCCTTTGGACAAAAATGTATATTCTAATTTGGTTATATAAAGATAGTGGGTAGAGGTAATTTGTGACATTAAAAAAAATAGAAATAAAACTGTCATATCTGGCACCCCCATAATTAAAGATAACTATGGAGTTGCTTTGCATAGTCATCTTACTCTAATTTTGACATGGGCACAAGAAATAAGGGAAATATTGTTCACCTTGAATGAATCTATTTGATTCACTGCTTTTCAATCTGCTCTAATCTTCTCTATACTAAAATTTAAAATTTGAAAAGTCATTTGAAAGGTTTTTTACAAAATTTCCATTTACTTCAACATTGTTTCATGGATTACATTTTTTAAAATATACTTAAAATAATCTTTGTGACCTTTAAACTTTGAAGTATATAAATATTGCCCTAGACTCTGTTAATTTAGTAAGAGTCTCAGTATATTCCTAACTACTTCAATGTAAATTTATTTTCAACTAAGCACTTAATCTTTGAAAACAGGAACATTATCATTATTCATTTTATGTCCTCAAAAAAAATTCTAATCTTATTTACCAGCTTATTTTTCCAGTTTATTTAGATCTAATTGACCTATAATATTGTATAAGTTTCAGGAACACAATGTGATGATTTGATAAATATATATTATTCAGAAATGTTTACCATGATAAAGTTAGTTAACACATCCTTCACCTAACATAATTACTACTTTGTTGTTATGGTGAGAACATTAAAGCACTCCTTATAGCAACTCTCAAGCACACAATACAATATTGTTAACTATAGTCACTATGCTGTACATTAGATTCCCAGAACCTATTTAACTTATAAGTGAAAGTTTGTACCTTTTGAACATACAGTATTTCTTTTTCTCTGACCTTCACTGAGGATAATGCCCTCAAGGGCCAGCCATGTCACAAATGGCAAGATTTCCTTCTTTTAATGGCTAAATAATATAACATTGTATAAATATATACCACACTGTCTTTATCCATTGATGGACATTTAGGCTGTTCCCAGGCTATTGTGAATATTTGCTGCAATGAACCTGGGGGGCAGCTATCTCTTCAAGATAGTGATTTCATTTTCTTCGAATACATACCCAGAAGTGGGATCACTGATTGTATGATAGTTCTAACAATTTTTTGAGTTAACTCCACACTATTTTCCACAGTGGTTATACCAATTTGCAGTTGCACTAACAGTGCATAGGGGTTCCCTTTTCTCCACATCCTTATCAGTATTTCTCATTTCTTGTCTTTTTGATGATAGTATTTCTAACAGGTTTGAGATGATATCTCAGTGTGGTTTTAATTTGCATTTCTTTGATGACAGGTGATATTGAGCATCTTTTAATGTGTTTGTTGGCTATTTGTGTGACTACTTTGGAAAAATGATTATTCAGTTCCTCTGCCCATTTTTTAACCAGATTATTAATTCTTTAGCTATAGAGTTATATGAATTTCTTATATATTTTGCACATTAACCTCTTACTGGATATATGGTTTGCAAACATTTTCTCCATTTTCATGGGTTGCCTTTTCAATTTGTTGATTTTTTTTTAAATTTTGCCTTGCAGAAGCTTCTTAGTTTGATATAATCCCAGTGCTGATTTTTACTTTTGTTGCTTGTACTTTCGGTGTCATGTCCAAAAAATCATTGCCAAGACTGAAGTGAAGGAGATTTTTTCTTTTTTCCCTATATTTTCTTCTAGGAGTTTTATTATTTCTTCAAGGAGTTTAATTCCCTAATCCTTTTATTTTTGTGAGTGGTGTAAAATAGGGTTCCAATTTCATTCTTTCCATGTGAATATCCAGCTTTTCCAACACCATTTATTAAACAATCTTTTCCTCATTGACTCTTCTTGGTTACTTTCTCAAATATTAATGGACCATGTAAGCATGGGTTTATTTTGGGTTCTCAGTTCTGTTCCATTGGTCTATGTTTCTGTGTTTATGCCAGTTCTATACTGTTTTGATTACTATAGCTTTGTAATGTAGTTTGAAAAACAGGAAGTGTGAAGCCCCAGTTTTGTTCTTTTTCAAGACCGTTTTTGCTCTTTGGGATCTTTTGTGGTTCCATATGAATTTTAGGATTGCTTTTTCTTTCTTTGAAAAATACCATTGGTATTTTATGGGCATATGATTGAATTTATAGATGGCTTTGGGTGGTATGGACATTTTAACAATATTCTCTTCTGATCCATGGTGCTGGGATAGCTCTATTTACTGGTTCTTCTCCAATTTCTTTCATCAGTGTTTTTTAGTTGTCTATGTATAGATCTTTCACTTCCTTGGTTAAACTTATTCCTTAGCACACTACACCTTTTGATGTAATTGTAAATGGGATTGTTTCTTTCATATCCTCCAGATAGTTCATTATTAGTGTATAGAAATGCAGCTGATTTTTATATATTGATTTTTGTATTCTGAAACTACTGAATTTATTCATTACAACTAACTTTTTTTGTGTGGAATCTCTAGGATTTTACACAATATTATGTCATTAGCCAACAGCAACAATTTTCCTTCTTCTTTTCAAATTTTGTATTGTATTCATTTTTATTGCCTGATTGCTCTGGTTAGGATTTCCAGTACTATCTTGAATAGGAGTGGTGAGAATGGGAACCCTTGTATTGTTCTTCATTTTACAGGGAAAGCTTTCAGTCTTTCACTGTTGAATATATTATTTGAGGGCTTGTCACATATGGCCTTTATTATGTTACATTATGTTCCTTCTATAGCACAAGTTGTTGAGTTTTTATCATGAACAGATACTGAGTTTTGTGAAATTCATTTTGTGCCTCTATTGAGATGATTATATGATTTTTGACTTTCATTTTATTAATGTGTATCACATTTATTGATTTGCATATGGTGAACCATCCTTTCATCCCAGGGATAAATCCCACTTGATCATGGTGTGTGATCCTTTTAATGTGCTGTTGAGTTCAGTTTGCTATATTTTGTCAAAAATTACTGCATCTATATTCATTAGGGATACTGGCCTGAAGTTTTCTTCCCTTTGATATCAGGGTAATTCTAGCTTCATAAAATTAGTTTGGGAATGTTTTCCTCCTTTCAATATTTTGAAAGACCTTGAGAATTGGCATTAATTCTTATTTAAATGTTTGATAGAATTATCCCATGAAGGGAAGACTTTCATCTTCATGTTGGGGGTATGCTGGAGTGTGCTGTGACCCTGGGTCTTGTTTGGCAGTTCTGGGTCCTAGGGGTGCATGCGGTGCAGTGACTCATCAACTCAGGCTATTCGGTACCAAAGCAGACAAGTGCATGGACCTTGGTGAACACAGAGGGGTAGCCACTGAGGTTCCAAGGGCTGCTGTTGCCTTCACTGGTGCTTCCCATTCCAGGGCAGGCAACAGTGGTGGCCAGAGCAGGTGGTGTCCACACACTTGACTTGAGAGGGCCAGCTACAGTATCTGTGTAGCGGCAGGGGCCAGGTGCAAGCACACATGTAGTGTAGGGGTCCAAGGTAAGCAGCAAGTGCCAAGGCCAACGATGAGTTATCTTGCACTACCATGGTTGCTCGTTCTCCCCACTGGTAGAACCATGTGGAAGTAGACATCAGTGTCAGGAGCTGGTCTGCAGGTATGCAGATGCACATCTGGAGGGGCTAGCTGCTGGTGCAGAGCAGTGGCAGGAGGCAGGTCTACTGTATACAGGCCCACAAGCAGAGGTTGGGGCTCTGGCTTTCAGCATGCACTTACATGGTTATAAGTTCTTACTATGGTGTGCACAAGTAAATGGAAGGCAGTGATGGGTATCAAGCCATCCATCTGCAAGTGCACAGCTAGAGGGGCTAGTATCAAGCAAAAACAAGGTTGGGGGGTGGGGAGTCAGCTACAAGGGTCTAGGTTTGTGTCTTGAACTCATGTGGACACAGAGACTAAGATGGCTGCTGATGCAGGTCCCAGGCTCTGGCGTGGGTGAGGCAGGTAGGGAGTAGGGAGGAATTTAGTTGGTTGGCATCAGTGAATACAAATGCTTAGGGGCAAAAACTGGTGAGATCTGTAGGGAGTATGCAGAGGCTGTGCTGGCCAGTGGTTTCTTCAGCAGCAAATGGTTCTGGGGTGGTCTGCAAAGCAGGTTACCAGGAAGAGCATTCATTCTTGCTATGTGGCCGATGCTGACAGCCTCTCCTTTCTTCCTTGTTCCCAACTGTCTCTATACCTCTTAGCTTTGCTGGTCTCTGGATGGAGTGAAAAGGAATCAGATCCTTTGTGTGGTGCCCTTAAAGGCTGGGGACACTGATTGCTCACCCAGACCTTCCTATCTCAGTGAGAGGAATTCTTCTAGCTGGGGAGTTTCCTCTTGGTCGTGAGCAATGCCAGCCTGGGGGATAGGATAATGCAGCCAGAATTAAGCTGTTCTTCCTTCTCTTTTTGTGTGGTTATTCTCAAGTTTTTTGTTCCACTGTATTGCTGGAGTTTCTTAAGTGCACTCCAGAGCTTTCCCAAACCTGATTTTGTTCATGGTTTGCTGTCTAATTGGTCATGTAGGAATAGAGGCTGGAGTCTCCTATTCTACCATATAGGTGACACCACCCACAATCAGTTTTAATGCTCAGTTCTTTTGTTTCCTTTTCTGTTATATTTTCCATAATGTCAAAATCAACTTTTATTTACCCAGATTTTTTGACTTACTCACTGTTACTCTGGCTTTTGATAGTTTCACATTTTTCATTTTATTTTATGCTGTTTAAATCCACTGCTTTAACTGGAATTTTGTTTTGTACTGTACACAAACATATCCTTTTTAGTACTCTTGGTCTATTATTTTATTCTAATAAAACATGTTTGGCCTTATGTCCATTACCAGGATCTCTCAAAACTACTTTGTCTTTGGACTGGTTATTTATAGTGCTATTTGCGGTCTAGAAATAGTTCATGATATTGACCTTATAACCTCCCACATGATCTGTAAATACATATGAATAGAAAATGAGCCACTTGAGCCCAACAGCACATGAAGTTTTTCTTATGCTATTATAACCTCCTTTTTTTTGAATTAAGAGACATTCAAGGTTCAACTTTTATCTTTTCTCACCTGTGATGGCTTAAAAGTAGGTAAAGGCCTAAATAAGCTTATCTTAATTCTTATAGGGATTTATCTGTGCTACGTAATTTATCATTGCCCAGTGCTATTCATTAATCTTTACTTTTGTTTGCTTCATTAGTTTTCTGAACTTGTTTTTAAATTTTTGATATATGGAATTATTCCATATTATTTTTTTGTATTTCATACTTTCATTTTTGCATATATTATTCAGCAAAGCTTACATATCTATAGTATAAAATTTGAGGAACCAAAGGAAATCTTTCACATATTACATATCTTAGGGTCCTAAAATTAAATATGCATTGGACATCTTCAAATTGGAATTGCAGAAATTTATAAGAGATTTTCACTCCCCACTCTAACAAGGACAATAGGTAAATTGCAAAATTAGAGTATTTTAAAGGCATATTGGCGAGTAAAGAACTCCAAACATACCTAAATGAACTAAAACCCAGAAAGTGACTGAGCCTTCTCAGAATGTGAATGATGCACAGTTGCATTTCTTCGTGGATCACGAGCAGGTATAGATGGTTAAGTAGAGTTGAGGGTAAGGAGGAATGAGCTGATGTTTTAAATAAATTTGCTGGCCACATAGGAGCTAGTGTCAAGTACTAGAATTTTACGGGGTCCTAACCACAGCCCACCAACTCTATCCCCCAGTCCCTTACAAAGTTTATGGAGCTAGTACACCAAAGGAAAAAGCATTCATTTGTATCCACATCCATCTAAGTTACACCGGGACCTGACAGACTGCAAGACATTGGCTGCTGAAAGTGAAAATGGGAAGATATATGCTGATTCTCACAATGTTTTGTCTGTGTGCAAAGTTGTGGTCCACAGAATACAGGGAGAAGGGGAAGAAAGCTAAAATAAATTAATTTAATCATATGTATATTATATAATCATGTATATAATATATAATCAAATGTAATAATCAAAATGAGGAATTTATTTGAAAGGCTTAATTACTTCCGGTCACAACTGAGGAAAGTAACAGTAGCTTTGAGGACAGTTCAGTAGAAATCCAAAATAAATAGAAGGAGAGAAAAATAGAAAAGAAAGAGACAAAGTGAGACAGAAGAAATATTTGGAGAACTAGTCACCAATAATACTCCAAAATTGTTAAAAGCATCAACTTACCAATCAAAGAAACTGAACAAACCCCAAGCAAGAAAATATTAAAATCACACATTGGCACTTCAGAGGCAAATCTGAAAACCAAAGAACAGCAGTCAAAATATAAAATATATTTCATGTAAGAAATTCAGTTGGCTTCTCAATAGAAATAATGTAGACCAGAAGACAATGGAACATTACTTTCAAATAGCTGAAAGGAGAAAAAGGCAACATAGAATACTACATCCTATAGAAATTACTTTTAAGAGTAAAACCATAATTTTCAGCTAATAAAAGCTGAGAGAATTAGTTGTCATAAAATCTGTGGTAAAAGAAATGTTAAAAGCAGTTTGAAGGATGAAAGGAAACGACCAGACAAACCCTTGAACTTTCATAAAGAAAATACAGGAATGATATTTTATGTTAGGGAGCTCCTTATATTTTTATAAAATCAATAAAATAATAAACACTTATGGCTAATACTTAAAAATATAAAAGGAAAATATGTTGCATGTATATACTTAAGTATATGTTGTGTGTTTTCTTTTTTTTCAGTAAATTTAAAAAATTTTTGGTATCACTAATGTACAATCACTTGAACAACAATTCATTTACTAGACTCCCTACAATCAAGACACACCACATACCCCATTACAATTACTGTCCATAAGTGTAGTAAGATACTATAGAATCATTACTTGTCTTCTCTGTAAAATACTACCTTTCCTGTGTCCCCTCCCACAACATTATGTGTGTTAATTGTAATGCCCTTTTTCCCCCCTTATCCCTCCCTTCCCACCATCCTCCAAGTCCCTTCCCTTTGGTAACTGTTAGTCCATTCTTGGGTTCTGTGAGTCTGCTGCTGTTTTGTTCCTTCAGGTTTTGCTTTGTTCTTATACTCCACAGAGGAGTGAAATCATTTGATACTTGTCTTTCTCTGTCTGGCTTATTTCACTGAGCATAATACCCTCTAGCTCCATCCATGTTGTTGCAAATGGTAGGATTTGTTTTTTCTTATGGCTGAATAATATTCCATTGTGTATATGTACCACCTCTTCTTTATCCATTCATCTACTGATGGACACTTAGGCTGCTTCCATTTCCTGGCTATTGTAAATAGTGCTGCAATAAACATAGGGGTACATAACGTTTTTTCAAACTGCACTGCTGTGTTCTTAGGGTAAATTCCTAGGAGTGGAATTCCTGGGTCAAATAGTATTTCTATTTTTAGTTTTTTGAGGAACCTCCATACTTCTTTCCACAATGGTTGAACTAATTTATATTCCCACCAGCAGTGTAGGAGGGTTCCCCTTTCCCCATATCCTCGCCAACATTTGTTGTTGTCTGTCTTTTGGATGGTGGCCATCCTAACTTGTGTGAGGTGATATCTCATTGTGGTTTTAATTTGCATTTCACTGATGACTAGGGATGTGGAGCATCTTTTCATGTGCCTGTTGGCCATTTGAATTTCTTCTTTGGAGAAGTGTCTGTTCATGTCCTCTGCCCATTTCTTAATTGGATTATTTGCTTTTTGTTTGTTGAAGTGCATGAGCTCCTTATATATTTTGGATGTAAACCCCTTATTGGATATGTCATTTATGAATATATTCTCCCATATTGTAGGATTTTTTTTGTTCTACTAATGGTGTCCTTTGTTGTATAGAAGGTTGTTAGTTTGTTATAGTCCCACTTGTTCATTTTTGCTTTTGTTTCCCTTGCCTGGGGAGATATGTTCATGAAGAAGTTGCTCATGTTTATGTCCAAGAGATTTTTGCCTATGTTTCTTTTTAAGAGTTTTATGGTTTCATGACTTACATTCAGGTCTTTGATCCATTTTGAGTTTACTTTTGTGTATGGGGTTAGATAGTAATCAGTTTTATTCTCTTACATGTAGCTGTCTAGTTTTGCCAACACCAGGTGTTGAAGAGGCTGTCATTTCCCCATTGTATATCCATGGCTCCTTTATCATATATAAATTGACTATATATGCTTGGGTTTATATCTGGGCTCTCTAGTCTGTTCCACTGGTCTATGGGTCTGTTCTTGTGCCAGAACAAAATTGTCTTGATTACTGTGGCTTTGTAGCAGAGCTTGAAGTCAGGGAGCATAATTCCCCCTGTTTTATTCTTCCTTCTCAGGATAGCTTTGGCTATTTAGGGTCTTTTGTCATTCCATATTAATTTTAGAACTCTTTGCTCTAGTTCATTGAAGAATGGTGTAGGTCTTATGGTAGGTATTGCATTGAATCTGTAGATTGCTTTAGGCAGGATGACCATTTTGACAGTATTAATTCTTCCTATCCACAAACATGGGATGAATTTCCATTTATTAGTGTCCTCTTTAATTTCTCTTAAGAGTGTCTTAGTTTTCAGGGTATAGGTCTTTCACTTCCTTGGGTAGGTTTATTCCTAGGTATTTTATTCTTTTTGATGCAATTGTGAATGGAATTGTTTTCCTGATTTCTCTTTCTGCTAGTTCTCCATTAGTGTATAGGAATACAACAGATTTCTGTGTATTAATTTTGTATCCCGCAACATTGCTGAATTCTGATATTAGTGGTCGTAGTTTTGTAGTGGATTCTTTAGGGTTTTTTTATGTGCAATATAATGTCATCTGCAGACAGGACAGTTTGACTTCTTCCTTGCCAATCTGGTTGCCTTTATATGTTTGTGTTGTCTGATTGCTGTGGCTAGGACCTCCAGAACCATGTTGAATAAAAGTGGGGAGAGTGGGCATCCTTGCCTTGTTCCTGATATTAAAGGAAAAGCTTTCAGCTTCTCACCATTAAGTATTATGTTGGCTGTGGGTTTGTCATATATGGACTTTACTATGTTGAGGTACTTGACATCTATATCCATTTTTTGAGAGTTTTTATTACGAATGGATGTTGAATCTTGTCAAATACTTTTTCAGCATCTATGGAGATGATCATCTGGTTTTTGTCCTTCTTTTTGTTGATGTAGTGGATGATGATGGATTTCAAATGTTGTACCATCCTTGCAACCCTAGGATGAATCCCACTTGATCATGATGGATGATCTTTTGGATGTATTTTTGAATTTGGTTTGCTAATATTTTGTTGAGTATTTTTGCATCTATGTTCAACAGGAATATTGGTCTGTAATTTTCTTTTTTTTTGTGGTGTCTTTGCCTGGTTTTGGTATTAGAGTGATGTTGGTCTCATAGAATGAGTATGGGAGTATTCCCTCCTCTTCCACTTTTTGGAAAGCTTTAAGGATGATGGGTATTAGGTTTTCACTAAATGTTTGATAAAATTCATCAGTGAAACCATCTGGTCTAGGAGTTTTGTTCTTAGGTAGTTTTTTGATTACCAATTCAATTTCTTTGCTGGTAATTGGTCTATTCAGATTTTCTGTTTCTTCCTGGGTCAGCTTTGGAAGGTTGTATTCTTCTAGAAAGTTTTCCATTTCTTCCAGGTTATCCAGTTTGTTACCACATAATTTTTCATAGTATTCTCTCATAATTCTTTGTATTTCTGTGGTGTCCATAGTGATTTTTCCTTTATCATTTATGATTCTGTTTATGAGTGCAGACTCTCTTTGTTTCATGATAAGTCTGGCTAGGGGTTTATGGATTTTGTTTATTTTCTCAAAGAACCAGTGCTTGGATTCATTGATTTTTTTCTATTGTTTTATTCTTCTCAATTTTATTTATTTATGCTTTAATCTTTATTATGTCCTTCATTCTATGACTTTGGGGCTCATTTGTTCTTCCTTTCCTAGTTTCATTAATTGTGAGTTTAGACTGTTTATTTGGATTGTTCTTCTTTACTGAGGTAGGTCTGTATTGTAATATATTTCCCTCATGGCACGGCCTTCGCTTTGTCCCACAGATTTTGTGGTGTTGAATTATTGTTGTCATTTGTCTCTATATATTGCTTGATCTCTGTTTTTATTTGGTAATTGATCCAATGATAATTTAGGAGCACGTTATTAAGCCTCCATGTGTTTGTGGTCTTTTTCATTTTCTTAGTGTAATTTATTTCTAGTTTCATACTTTTGTGATTCGAAAAGCTGGTTGGTACAATTTCAATCTTTCTGAACTTACTGAGGTTCTTTTCGTGGCCTAGTATATCATCTATTCTTGAAAATGTTCCAGGTGCACTTGAGAAAAATGTGTATCCTGTTGTTTTTGGATGGAGTGTTCTGTAGATGTCCGTTAGGTCCATCTGTTCTAGTATGTTGTTCAGTGCCTCTGTCTCTTTATTTATTTTCTCTCTGGTTGATCTGTCCTTTGGAGTGAGTGGTGTTTTGAAGTCTTCTAAAATGAATGCATTGAATTCTATTTACTGCTTTAATTTTTTTAGTATTTGTTTCACATATGTATGTGATCCTGTGTTGGGTGCATAGATATTTATAATAGTTATATCCTCTTGTTTGCTGACCCTTTTATCATTATGTAATGTCCTTCTTATCTCCTGTGACTTTCTTTGTTTGGAAGTCTATTTTGTCTGATACAAGTACTGCAACTCCTACTTTTTTCTCACTATGAGTTGCATGAAATATAGTTTTCCATTCCTTTACTTTCAGTCTGTGTATGTCTTTGGGTTTGAAGTGAGTCTCTTGTAGGCTGCATATAGATGGGTCTTGTGTTTTTATCCATTCAGTAACTCTGTATCTTTTGATAGGTGCATTCAGAACATTTACATTTAGGGTGATTATCGATAGGTATGTACTTATTGCCATTGCAGGCTTTAGATTCATGATTACCAAAGGTTCAAGGGTAATTCCCTTACTATCTAACAGTCTAATTAACTCACTTCATATGCTATTACAAACACAACCTAAAGCTCTTTTTTTCCCCATTTTTCTTCCTCCTCCATTCTTTGTATGTTATGAATCATATTCTGTACTCTTTGTCTATCTCTTGTGACTTCTATTTAGCCTTAGGAATACTTCCACTATAACAGTCCTTCCAAAGTGCACTGTAGAGGTGTTTTGTGGGAAGTAAATTCTCTCAGCTTTTGCTTATCTGGAAAATTTTTAATTCCTCCATCAAATTTAAATGATAACCTTGCCAGGTAGAGTATTCTTGGTTCAAGGACCTTCTGCTTCATTGCATTAAATATATCATGCTACTCCCTTCTGGCCTGTAAGGTTTCTGCTGAGAAGCCTGTGACAGAATGATGGGCTTTCTTTTGTATGTGATCTTTTTTATCTCTCTAGCTGCTTTTAAAAGTCTGCCTTTATCCTTGATCTTTGCCATTTTAATTATTATATGTCTTGATGTTGTCTTTCTTGGGTCTCTTCTGTTGGGAGATCTGTGCATCTCCATGGCTTCAGAGACTATCTCCTTCCCCAGATTGGGGATGTTTTCAGCAATTACCTGCTCAATGACACTTTCTATCCCTTTTTCTCTTTCTCCTTTTTCGGGTACCCCTATAATGTGAATACTGTTCTGTTTGGATTGGTCACACAGTTCTGTCAATATTCTTTCATTCTTAAAGATTCTTTTTTCTCTCTGTGCCTCAGCTTCTTTGTATTCCTCTTCTCTAATTTCTATTCCACTTACTGTCTCTTGTACTACACCTAATCTGCTTTTAAATCCCTCCATTGTATGTTTCATTTAAATATGGAATTTCTTAATGATTGAATCTCCAACTTAAATTCGTTTCTGAGTTCTGGAATATTTTTCTGTACCCCCATAAGCATGTTTATAATTTTTATTTTGAACTCTCTTTCTGGAAGATTGGTGTGTTCAGTGTCATTTGGCTCTTTCTCTTGGGTTTGTGAGATTTTGGTCTGAACCATGTTCTTTTGATGTTTCATATTTCTGTGTGGTGCCCACTAGTGCACAGAAACTCCAGTCTCTGGAGCTTCTCAACCCCTAGAGTGAAGTTAGGGGTTGTAGGGGAGTGGAGCTTGTGCCTGGGGGGAGGAAAGATCTGTTTCCTGATTCCCGACTGTGGTGCCTGTCTCCCATATCAGAGCCAGTGGGCCAAGCACACACGTGTAAGCCTTTGTGCTTTGTGTCTCTAACTGTTGTAGGCACGGCCTCCCTCTAGCTGGCCTGACATCAGCACAATGGTTGCCAGTTTGCCAACCAGTGCTGGCAGGCTAGGAGGAAGGTGCAGCAGGCTGTGTGTCACAGTGGGGAACCTCAGAGTTGAGTAAGCAGCCAGGGGGTTGGAGCACCTGAAGCTCCTCAAAGTTCCTAACCGGCTGGGCAGAGTGTGCCCTGACAACCTTGTCCAGCTCTCCCTTCTCCTGTGCAGCAAGCTCCGTGCAAACCCCATCCTTTCAGCAGCCCTCTTGCTGCTAGGAAGCCTCTCAGACCATCCACCCCTCCTCTGACACAGAGTGACTGGATGTGGATCCCCCCTCCACAAACAGCCAGAATGTCAGTCTTCCAAGCACTCCACCTGTCCGAGCTCCCCAACGTCCAGAGCACCACACAATATAAGCTTCCACTCACATAGCAGATCTCCAGGGCTAGGCACTCAGCAGTCCCAAGTTTCAGCCCCCTCCCTGCTCTGTTTCTCTTTCTCCCACTGATGAATTGAGGTGGGGGAATGGCCTGGGTCCTGCTGTATTAAGGCTTTCCTATGTACCCTGTTTTGTGAGGTCTGCTCTGTTCGTTAGGTCTGTATGCAGTCTGGTTCAGCCTTCTTTGTTGTTGCTCTTTTAGGGTTAGTTGTAGTAATTAACTATATTTTTGTACTATTTGTGGTTTTTGGAGGAGTTCTCCATGTCACGCCGCATGCCACCATCTTGAATCCTCCATGTTGTATGTTTTTGAAGAGTTCAGTTCTCAAGGCATCTTTTTCCTGACCTTCTTGAAATTCACTTTAATGCCCAAAGACCAGGCCAACTTCTATAGGGGCCTAAGAGGTATCAAGCACTCCTTTTCCATCTATTTATCAGTATTCTGCTATGTTATATTTATTTATTTAAAATCCTATTGCATTTACAATTGCCATTATATTGATTATACAGTAGTATTTATACAGGAAGGAGCCTTTTAGGTTACCACCTATTTGCTAGAATTTGTGATATTATTTAATACTATAGGGACCCTCCAAGTGAATCACATCAGGTATTTGACATAATAAATGGAAATGCAAAGCTGCTGTTCCCTACCTTTCTGATATAGTAGGGGTATTTTCATTAAAGGCTCTTGAGATGTAGTTAGGATAAAGGAAATGAAAAAAATCATTGTCTTATTTATCATAAATTTTTAAAATAAGAATATTACGTCCTTATCATCATTCCATTGAATTATACAAAAAGGATCATTGCCTTTGTGTATTATATTATATTTGTCCCCTTATTAAAATATTCATTCATGATACCTTTCTTTAACTGTCACTTCAGGGACTAAAGCATACTAACATCATACCTATAAAGCATCACTAGTGAAATATTAGGGCAGATTTTCACTATAGAAAAATGGATTATCTATCCATGTAATAGTGTCATTCATCTAGATTTGTGGTCTGTTCAGGTGTTCATTAAATAAGAACTATTTTTTCCCCCTGAAACATTAATCATATAGATTAAAATGAGATAAAAAATGACCACTAACTAAACTTCATTTAAAGGTAGATGTTTATAAACATTTTACAAAATGCAATGGTCCTCCTAGACTGGGAGCATTTGTATTTTTAAAAAGTAACTATATGCTTAGTTTAAGTGGGAGTTAAAAATTTTATTGAACACTGTGAATTTTAAGAAATTAAAATATTATAAATGAAGCTGAAATAGTGGAATTTTGTTGGAAATAATTGAAACTGTAGTGAATCATCTGTTTTATGAATATGACTTCAGTATTGTGATAGCATAATAAAATACATGTGCTGTTTTTTACAGTCTTAGGTTACAATAAATTGCTGGAGAGCTGCCAAAATGTGTGCTGACACTAAAATATGTATTAGAAATTACCATCCTCAATAACTATCTGATTAATTTAGAACTGATAGTTTCAAAAACATGAAGACAAACATTTGTCTTTACAAATCATGGAGTAGCTTCTGGTCCTGACTTAATAGGAATTTACAATGTAGACTAAAGTGAGTTTCCTATCCTCATTATAGTAGTTTTTGTCCTGTATCTTACACATGTATCAAAGCAAAGTCTAAGTTTTGTGTCTCTTACATAGTTTTTCCCTACTACTTAAAATGTAAGTTATCTCCTTCAATATTTAAATTCTACAAAATTACCTGCAGGAGGCAGAATATTAACACTCACAGATTTTCAACCTCCAATTCCAAGAAACTGTGAATATTTTATCTTATATAGCTAAGGATAATTAAGGTTGCAAATCATTTGTCCTTTAAATTAAGATGTTGTCTTAGGTTATCTATATAGGTTGAATGTAATTAAAAGCTCCTGAAAGGTGGAAAAAGGTAAAGAGGAGGTAAGAGTGATGTGATGTGAAAACTCATCCAATGGCTGCTGGCTCTGAAGATGAAGGATAATTGTTATGAATATGTGTAGCCTTTAGAAACTGGAAGGTCAAGGAAATGGATTCTTTCCTAGGGTCTCCAGAAGAAATTAATGCAGCCTTGCTGAAACCTTGATTTTAGCCCAGCGAAGCCCATTCAAACTCTGTCCTACAGAATTGTAAGATAATAAGTGTGTTATTTTAAGCCACTGATTTTTTGGTACAGCATTACTGAAGCAACAGAACAGAAATACAGTACTTTAATATGTAATTAGTAATTTTTGTGATATTATTGCTTTAGAAAGCAATGAGAAAATGTCTTCTCTATGAATTATTGGCAGATTTGTGGCAGAGATTTTATCTTTACTTCATCTTCATCCCCTCATGTGACTTTTACACAGCAGACACTCAGAAGAAGGTATTTTAGATTTTGTACACAATGTGAACAAGACACTAGATAGAGCAAATAGTTATGTGCAATTTAGAAGACAAATTTATTGGTGTACTTGCCTGAAAACTCCCTGGGTTCAAACAAGTGAAATGGAAGTTGTAAGTCGTGATGCTAAGGTAATGTTTTTCCTTTCTCTGGGGATATATTTTTAAATATATACCAATATTAGTTTGTGCAAATAAATATGTGCACGATGTTATTATATGAAACAATTTTCTTATTATGACTCAATCTGTATTCCAGTTGATTTTGATCTTTTCACAACAACCTTAACAAAATAAAAATAAAATTATTCTTGATGATTTTTCCTTTTTGTCTATGCTCACTGATATAAAAACGTATACAGCATTATGAAAGGCATGAGAGAATTAACCAGAATCTTTTTTTTTCAACTCAACCTCTTTATAGGTTGGTTAGGTTTGTTCCTTAATATGTCTGTATAAACTTAACTTACTTTTGGCTAAATTGATTTGCCTCTGCCCCAGAATACAGGCTCTTGTGTAGGTCACATGCAACAAACTATTAATGCTGATGAATATCACTTATCTAAAATCCTTCATAAATTTGTATTTGTCACAATATACAAACCAGAGAAAAATTACAAGAACCACTAAGGGCTATATACTCCCTCCCCATTTTATCACTACTTTGATACCTTCATCCAAATCTTTCTTTAAAGTTCCTGTTTCCCTCCAAAATATATAGATCTTTTTTTGGTATACTTCTAATATTTTCTTCTGCAAAGTTTTAAGTGCATTTAATTACTGGAAGAATGGCAGTTAATTCATCTCTTTTATCCCTTTTTTATGGGATTATGTTATGGCTATATTTAATCTGTCTCTGTAAAGAAGAATTCTATATTCTCTTTTAGAAGAAACTCAGTGGACCCAATTATTTTTTGATGTAACCATGTTGTATTACCTTCTATAATAAGGCACATTCCATAAATATATGTGTACACACACACACACTTTTGTGGCCTTTCAGGAACTGCTGAGAATATGGAGGTGTCAATCATAAACTTATAAGACTTGGAGAGTAAATATTGTTTTACAACACTACTTCCTTTTTTAAATTATAAATGTTAAAGAAGTTAGTTCTGTTAACTTTTTCATATAAACTTTGGGTTCGGGGCTCAAATGACCTATATTTAGTGGGTTTAAATGCCCTTTCACTTATTCTTTACTCCAAAACTCTTATTTGTAACACAGAGTTAAATGATAGAATCATGATTATGCATAGAATCCACTTACCTGCCCTCTGCCTTCTGACTACCCAATCACAGAATTTCTTCACCATCTTTCACAGTACCATTTCAAGAAATGGCGTTTAATTCCAAAGTATACTGAACTTTTATTTTGTCACTATCAACCTTCTCAAACTAGTCAATCCCATTTGGCCTAATCAATGGATCTTCTGGGCATGAACTACTTCCATCAAATTGGCCACCATGCCCTCTACAAGAAGGTACAATGATGTGTAATATTTTCACAAACCTCTTTTGCCATGGTAATTTCAGAAGAGTGTTGCTTGAGTTGTACTGACATGGCCCTGTAGGTCATAATATAAAAACTACAGGGCTGCTTCATGGGTATATAATCTGTGCCATCACAGTGTTTGACAATCTGTCATTAATGTTTTGAATTTCTTACTTGAACTTCAATTCAATGTCTTGATTTCTTGAACATGTGTTTGTAAACAAAGACAATGGATCAAGTGTATGAACAAAAGAGATACACACAATATTGTTTATCATTTCTTGCAATGCTATTCACCTATAGTGCTATGACGGGATCTTGAGCACAGAATTCCATAGGACTCAAAATGTGTGGAAATTCAGTGAGACTAAGTCAGTACAAGAGAGCTGACACTTTCCATTCAAACCATAACTTGCTTCAAAAATGGAAAGCAATGGAACTCTAACAAATATGAATGACCAGGAAACCCTATAATATCTTTTCCTACTTATGTTGCTTCCCTGTATTAGCCAACTACTTAGGTTAAAAATAAAAACAGAAAAGGAAAGAGAAAGCTAAGGGAACCTATAATTCCTTTGTTTTGTTTTTAACGCTTCCTTACTCTTCAGTAAGCTTGAAGTAGAGAGCTGGTAGACTGAAAAATCATGAAATGAAATAACAGTTCACTTAGATTAATGCAGCATATCCACTGCTCTTGTAACAATAAAACATACATATTGAAAAATAACCCACATGTCATTCAGGTTATGGAAGTGCAAAGATCTCCCAACACAAGGAAATCAAGGAAGATAACACCATGACATGAAATAATTAAAAAGGCAGAGATCACAGACAAGGAGAGAGTATCGAAAGCAGCCAGAGAGAGAGAAAGACCACTTATGAATGAAACCCCATCAGGTTATAATCAGCTTTCTCAGCAGAAACCTTACAGGCCAGAAGGAAGTGGCATGATATGTGTAATGCAGTGAAACAGAAGGGCCTCTGACAAAGAATACTCTACGTGGAAAGATTATCATTTAAAATTGAAGCATGGATTAAACACTTTCCAGATAAGCAAAAGTTGAGGGAATTTATTACCACTAAATTACCACCAAACCATTTCTACAAGGTATATTAAAGAGACTGCACTGATGACAATGCTCCTAAGGTTAAATAGCAGGCACAAGCGAATATAAACCCACAATAAATGTAGTAGACGAATTAGTCACTAAACAAATACAAAATTACATCAACTAGACACAAAATCAGTCAAGGGATAAATAAAAAAGTTCAGAATATGACACCTAATCTGTAAAGAGTGGAGGAGGAAGAAGAAAAAGGGCAGGGAAAAATCTTTAGATTGCCTTTGATATACAGTAATAAGCAACTTAAGATAGACAGTTAGTAAGGAAGCATATCCTTGAACCTTTGGTATCCAAAAATCTACAGCCTACAATGGCAATAAGTATATATCTATTGATATTCACCCTAAATGTAAATGATCTAAATGCACCAATTAAAAGACATAGAGTTATAGAATGGATAAAAAAAATGTGACCCATCTATATGCTGCCTACAAGAGACCCACTTCCAACCCAAAGACATAGAGAGCCTAAAAGTGAAGGGATGGAAAAAGACATTTTATGCAAATGATAGGGGGAAAAAAACAGTAGTAGCAGTACTTATATCAGAAAAAATAGATTTCAAAACAAAGAAAGTAACAAGAGACAAAAAAGGACAATGCATAATGATAAAAGAATCAGTCCAAGGAGGATATAACCATTATAAATATCTATACACCCAATATAAGAGCACTTAAATATGTGAAAAAATACGAACAGAATTAAAGGGGGGAACTAGAATGCAACACATTAATTTTAGGAGACTTCAATTCACCACTCACACCAAAAGACAGATCAACATGGCAGAAAATAAATAAGGAGACAGAAGCATTGAGCAAAGCATTAGAACAGATGGACCTAGCAGACATCTACAGAACACTCCACTCAAAGCAGTAGGATACACATTCTTCCCAAGTGTACATGGAATATTTTCCATAATAGATCACATAGTAGGCCACAAACAGAGCCTCAAGTAATTTTAAAAGGATTGAAATTGTGATTATGCCAACCACCTACTCAGAACACAAAGGTATGAAACTAGAAATAAATTATGCAAAGAAAACAAAAAGCCTACAAACACACGGAGGCTTCACAACATGCTCCTAAATAATCAGTAGATCAATGACCAAACAAAAACAGAGATAAAGAAATATATGGAGACAAATGAAGACAACCCAACACCCCAAAAGCAGTGGCATACAGCAAAGATAGTTCTAAGAGGAAAGTACAATACAATACTGGCTTACCTTAAGAAAAAAGAACAATCCAAATGAACAGTATACACTCACAATTAATGAAACTAGGAAAAGAAGAACAAATGAGGCCCAAAGTCAGTAGAAGGAGGGACATAATAAAGATCAGAGCAGAAATAAATAAAATTGAGAAGAAAAAACAATAAAATCAATGAAACCAGGAGCTGGTTGTTTGAGAAAATAAACAAAATAGATAAACCCTTAGCCAGACTTAGCAAGAAAAAAAAAGAGTATACACACAAACAGAATCAGAAATAAGAAAGGAAAAATCACTATGGGCACCATGGAAATACAAAGAATTATTAGAGAATACTATGAAAAATTATATGCTGATAAACTGGATCATATAGAAGAAATGGACAACTCTCTAGAAAAATAAAACCTTCTAATACTGACCCAGGAAGAAACAGAAAATCTGAGCAGACCAATTACCAGCAATGAAATTGAATTAGTAATCAAAAACTACCTAAGAACAAAATGCCTGCACCAGACAGCTTCACTGATGAATTTTATAAAAAATTAAGAGAAGACCTAATTTCAACCTTCCTTAAAATTTTCCAAAAAGGAAGAGAGGAGGGAGTACTTCCAAACTCATTCCATGAGGCCAGCATCACTCTAATAACAAAATCAGGCAAAGAAATCACAAAAAGAGAAAATAACAGATGAATATCCCTAATGAACATAGATGCAAAATACTCAATGAAATATTAGTAAACCAAATTCAAAAATACATGAAAAAGATCATCCATTATCATCAAGTAGGATTTATTCCAGGGATAAAAGGAGGGTACAATATTTGAAAATCCATCAGCATCATATACCACATCAAAAAAAAAGACAAAAACTCACATAATCATCTCCATAGATACTGAGAAAGCATTTGACAAAATTCAACATCCATTCATGATAAAAATTTTCAACAAAATAGGTATAGAGGGCAAGTACCTCAACATAATAAAAGCAACATATGACAAACCCACAGCTAACATCATATTTAACTCTGAAAAGCTGAAAGTCCTTCCTCTAAGATTAGGAACAAGACAAGGATGCCCACTCTCCCCATTTTTATTCATTTATTCAATACAGTGCTGCAGGTCCTAGCCACGGCAATCAGACAACACAAAGAAATAAAAGGCATCCAGATTGGTAAGGAAGAAGTTAAACTGTCACTTTTTGCAGTTGACCTAATGTTGTACATAAAAAATCCTAAAGAATCCACCCAAAAACTACTAGAACTAATAACTGAATTAAGCAAGTTGCAGGATACAGAATAAGTACACAGAAATCTGTTGCATTCCTACATACTAATGATGAACTAGCAGAAAGAGAAATCAGGAAAACAATTCCACTCACAATTGCATAAAAAAGAACAAAATACCTAGGAATTAACCTAACCAAGGAAGTGAAAGACCTATACCTTGAAAACTACAAGACACTCATGAGAGAAATTAAAGAAGACACCAATAAATGGAAATACATCCAATGCTCATGGATAGGAAGAATTAATATTGTCAAAATGGTCCTCCTGCCTAAAGCAATTCCTATCAAAATACCAACAGAATTCTTCAAAGAGCAAATAGTTCTAAATTCATATGGAAACACAAAAGACCCCAAATATCCAAAGCAATTCTGAGAAGAAAGAATAAAGCAGGAGGGATTATGCTTCCCAACTTGAAGCTCTAGTACAAAGCCATAGTAATCAAAACAATTTGGTACTGGCACAAGAACAGACCCATAGATCAATGGAATAGAATAGAGAGCCCAGATATAAACCCACACATATATGGCCAATTAATACACGATAAAGGAGCCATGTATATATGGGGAAATGACAGCCTCTTGAACAACTGGTGTTGACAAAACTGGACAGCCACATGCAAGAAAATGAAGCTGGAATATTGTCTAACCCCATATAGAAAAGTAAACTCAAAATGGATCAATGACGTGAATGTAAGTCATGAAATCATAAAACTCTTAGAAAAAACATAGGAAAAAATATCTTGAATATAAACATGAGCAACTTTTCCCTGAAAGCATCTCCTTGGGCAAGGGAAACAAAAGCAAAAATGAACAAGAGGGACTACATCAAACTATAAAGCTTCTGTACAGCAAAGGACACCATCAGCAGAACAAAAAGGCATCCTGTAGCATGGGAAAATATATCCATAAACTACATATCCAATAAGGGGTTAACATCCAAAATATATAAAGAGATCACATGCCTCAATACCCAAAAAGCAAGTAACCCAATTAAAAAATGGGTGGAGGATCTGAACAGACACTTCTCCAAAGAAGAAATTCAGATGGCCAATGGGCACATGAAAATGTGCTCCACATCACTAAATATCAGGGAAATGCAAATTAAATCCACAATGAGATATCACCACACCAGTTAGGATGGCCAACATCCAAAACACAAGGAACAACAAATGCTGGCAAGGATATGGAGAAAGGGGAACCCTCCTACAGTGTTGGTGGGAATGTAAATTAGTTCAACCATTGTGAAAGAAGTATGGAGGTTCCTCAAAAAATAAAAATAGAAATACCATTTGACCCAAGAATTTCACTCCTAGGAATTTACCTGAAGAAAACAAAATCCCTGATTCTAAAACACATATGCTCACCTATGTTTATTATAGCACTATTTACAATAGCCAAGATATGGAAGCAATCTAAGTGTCCATCAGTAGATGAGTGAATAAAGAAGTGGTACATATATAAAATGGAATATTATTCAGCCATGAAATGAAAACAAATCCTACCATTTGCAACAATGTGGATGGAGCTAGAGGGTATAATGTTCAGTGAAATATGCCATGCAGAGAAAGACAAGTACCAAACGATTTCACTCATCTGTGGAGTATAATAGCAAAACAAAACTGAAGGAACAATACATCAGCAGAAGCACAGACTCCAAGGAAGGACTAGCAATTACAAAGGGAAGGGTTTGTGTAGGGTGGGTGGGGAGGGAGGGAGAAAGGGAGTAAAGGCCATTATAATTAGCACACAAAATATAGGTAGGTCACAGGGAAGGAAGTATAACACAGAGAAGACAAGTAGTGACTCTATAGCTTCTTAATACCCTGATGGACGGTGACTGCAATGGGGTGTGGGGGGGACTTGATAATATGGGTGAATGTTGTAACCACAATGTTGTTCATGTGAAACCTTCATAAGATTGTATATCAATGATACCTTAATAAAAAAAAACTTATAAAAGTAATACTTCAGTTTGAAACCTTAAGAGTAACTATTTTCATCCTCAACATAATTATTTCCCTACCCACTCTCCCTCTTGTTCTACCAAAATTAGGACTGTCTTCCCGAAGAAAGATTGTCCCTACATCAGTTTATATAGCATTTTATTGTAACAAAATAGAAATGCCATGATTTTAGGAAACAAATTCAGCTAAGTTTTCTTTCCTATCAATGTAATTGCAAGGAATACGTAGATATTGCTCAGTCTGCCCTTGCTTTCTGCCTACATTAGGGATTCTTCAATTGTCTAAATGCTCATCAACTACACATATGAATGCCTCTTCATGAAACAGGAGCTGACCTGGAGAGACTGCACATGGTGCAGGGGAGCTTATGCACATGAAGATCTGCAAGAACATCTGGACGAGTTGGCAGACTAGAAGTACAATTGCTCATGGAATCACAATCTCAGAAGAAGAGGACATTTTACTCATTATTTGAAAATATGGCATAGTCGTCTGTCTTGTTGACAATATGTAACCTAGTTCTCAGAAGTAGTAAAGAGAGCTAAGCATACTTAAACACATCAGCCTCTGGTTAGTAATCTCTCTACCCCCTTTCCAGCTGTGCTACCCACCTCCATTCTTTTCATCATACCCTCAGCAGGAGACCACAGCATAATTAGGGAATTTCAGGCTTCATAAAGGAGATAATTTAGGAAGGACTTCTCATAAAGTCCTCATATATTTCCCCTCTATTACTAAATTAATTGCTTTGCGTGTTTATCTCTACAAAGGAAAGAAAGAAACATTAAGGATATGGAATAAGCATAAGAGGGACCTAATAATATTTTTTAACTGTATTAAGGGTTTGTTTATGTGTTGTAAGGTGTAGGAAATGAAGTCCTTCTTTTATCTTTAGATATAACCTTCCATATAGCATTCTCTATATGGAAAAGGTAAAATATGGTGTTACAAAAAGGAAATTTTATCCTAGTCAAAACAGTGAAATAAACCCAGGCAGTCAAATACTGTCATATGAAATGGCTAATTAAAATTAAATTTTCTGCCATGAGATTTCTATTCTTCTACATTTCCATCCTTCTACATTTGAGATATTGAAGATCTTCAGTTATATGTAAGATACATCTTGATAAAGATACATTATACAAATACAACACTTAATATTTAAATTGTTATTTGTTGATTTGTATATATATTCTTTAGCATGTGAAAAATAACATAGAAAATTAAAACTGTATGTACAAATAAAGGCTAAAAATACATAAGGGTTTTTATAAAACTATATCTTTGAGGAACAGGGTACGATTTATTCCATGATCTTTAATTAAATCAACCCAGAAATGTTCTGAGATGTTAACGAGCTGAGTTTCTCTTATGTTTTATTTTGACCTTCAAGTAAGACATCATTTTTTTTCTTTTGAATTCCATCATGCAATAGAATGCTGATATGTAAAGACATTCAATTTTGGATAAGATATGTCAAGATGTATTAATTTTGTCTTTTATCATTTTAGAAATTATCTCTTACTTTTACTCTTAGGGAACAATATGTTATCATTCCTCAACATATCATTCTTCATGGTTTTCTATTAGGTGAATTTTGGAATAAAATATGGAAGTTAACTTAAAATATGATTGACAATAGGTATGTAAATGATAGCCCAATATTATCTTGCAATATTACATCTGGTATAAAACTGGTATAGACAAATATTTTTAGAAAAAACATGAGCTTGTCAGTCAGAGGTCCTTTTCTGTTTTACCAGAAAACTGCCTTGGTTATTGTAAACATCTTTTGAAAGACAAGTATTAGCTCTACCAATTTTAATTTTAACAAGGCCTCTATGAAGTCTAGCAAAAAATTCAATTTACTTTCAGTGTCAAACTTGTATTCTCAATATTATCCAGGCATTTTGCTCTCAAGTTGGAGAATTTGTTGCAAGTTTTTGGGCCAAACTGAGATTGCCTTGTACTATTTAACTCTTTCATTTAGTAGGGTCCTTGAAAAAAGCTAGTGAATAAAATGCATTTTTTCTAAATTAATAAATAGAACTAGCATTGATAAGCAGAGTATTTTAAAAGTCAGGAATATAAGCACCTAAGAAACACTGATATAACCTAGCAGAGTACCTTAATTTTACAGAACTGAAAACAGATCCACAAATATAATGATTAACCCAGTATTCACCTATAAGAGGCTCAATAAACATTGATTTATTGATGATAATTTGCTGTCAACTTCAAAACTATAATCAATTTTCATATGCTAATAGAAATATGTGAAATACTGTGCTAGGAATTCCTGGCATTATACATGTCACAAGTTAATATCTACTCTCAAAAAGGAGATGGCATTTATATAAGTAACAGAATATTTAGCTTGTTCAACAAATACTGAACAGACATTTATTGGGTGCTCACAGGGTAGCAGTCATTGTGTGGGTAGTGAACACAGCAATTGTGTTCATAGTTTTAGAGTTTACAGTCAACTTAGAAAAAGTTGGTTAATAAATGAATACACCAAAAATTAATTAAAATTATAAGTGTTATAAAGGAAACAGATGACATTATGAAAGAATATTCAAAGGAAGCCTTCTCTGAAAAAAGTTACAATAGATTGAGATATAAAAGACAACAAAACAAAAACAAATATGGGTATTACTCCAGAATAGGAGAAAATTTTATGTGTTTGAAATTGGAAAAATAAAGATTAATGTGGCTATATCTTAGAAACATGGCAAGAATGGCATGAGATGAGGAGGGGATGGAGGTAGGAGAGAATTTAGCCAGGGGCCATGTCTGTAGCATCGAGTTTAAGAATTTTAAGTGCAAAAACTGATAAAGAAGATTTTAATAAGACATAATTTTGTTGTTAAAAGTTCTTGTAATTTTTTTTCTGTTACAGGTTCTTGTAATTTTCTTTCAACTTTCTTCTGGTCCTGGAACCCAGCCCTTATCCCAGCTCAGTTCCTTTCTTAAAACACTTTTATTTTTACATAGCAATTAAAATTAAAACTAGCCCTCCAGTGTTCCACATATCTATATGTTTGGATATCTAAATGAAAGAAGATCACAAGTTTTACCTTTAATTTGCAATTTGTTCAGGCTGGTCCTGTCTATTGTTATTTTGACTGATGAATCCATAAGTCACACAAAGTTACCTCCCAGAAGTTAATCATCAGTGATTCTTAAAGTATGTTTTGAAATAAGTACAGTTTGACTCAAATTAAGGTGTCATTATATGTAGTTGGCCAGAGATGCCAGGAACACCTGAATCTTGCAGTGGCTGAGCTTTTCAGTTTCTCGAGATATCTGAAGAAGCTTCAAACACAATGGATGATTTTTTTATAAAGTACTGCTCTATTATTTCTGGGCTTGGGTCTGATACTACAATGCAAACTTTTAAAACTCAATGGACTATATTAATTTAGGCTAATGCCATATTTTCTCTCCTCATAATTCCACACCCAGATCATGCCTACTAATATCAACAGGTAGACTACATAGATTGGTACCTGGAGACATGGAATAACAATGTTCACATGAGCAAAGAACAAAAAATCTTTGGAAGGTAGCAGATCTCCTTCCAGCCATCCCACTGATTTGGACACATGGGGGAACAAAACAGAGAAGGGAGAGAAAGCCACAACCAGGTACTTGTCCTTTTTTAATAATAATTCTATCCATGAGCAAGCAGAGTCCTACCAATGCCAAGGTCTTTCAATGAAATGTTTTTAAGGGTAAGTGAAGGCTTTGACTGTGGCCACTCTAATAAAGGCCTATATTAATGTGCCTTTAATTCTTCCTATTAACCCATTAACAATATGTGATTATGTGACTAAGTTTTCTTCAATCACATATTAAAGCCACTGTTTTGTTTTTATTAAGGTATTATTTATATACAGTCTTATGAAGGTTTCACATGAAAAAACAATGTGGTTACAACATTTACCCATATTATCAAGTCCCCACCCATACCCCAATGCAGTCACTGTCCATCAGTGTAGTAAGATGCCACAGATTCACTGCCTTCTCTGTGCTGCACTATTTTCCCCATGATCCCACACACCATGTGTACTAAACATAATACCCCACAATCCCCTTCTCCCATCCTCCCCACCCGCCCTCACACACCTCTCCCCTTTGTTAACCACTAGTTCTTTCTTGGAGTCTCTGAGTCTACTGCTATTTTGTTCCTTCAGTTTTGCTGCATTATTATACTCCAGAAATGAGGGAAATCATTTGGCATTTGTCTTTCTCTGCCTGGCTTATTTCACTGAGCATAATATCCTCCAGCTCCATCCATGTTGTTGCAAATGGCAGGATTTGTTCCCTTCTTATGGCTGAATAGTATTCCATTGTGCATATGTACCACCTCTTCTTTATACATTCATCTACTGATGGACACTTAGGTTGCTTCCACATCTTGACTACTGCAAAAAGTGCTGCAGTAAACATAGGGGTGCATATGTCTTTTTGAATCTGAGAAGTTGTTTTCTTGGGTAGATTCCAAGGAGTGGGATTCCCAGGTCAAATGGTATTTGTATTTTTAGTTTTTTTAGGAACCTCCATATTGCTCTCCACAGTGGTTGACCTAGCTTACATTCCCACCAGCAGTGTAGGAGGGTTCCCCCTTCTCTGCATCCTCACCAGCATTTGTTGTTCTTAGTCTTTTGAATGGTGGCCATCCTTACTGGTGTGAGGTGATATCTCATTGTGGTTTTAATTTGCATTTCCCTGATGATTAGTGATGTGGTGCATCTTTTCATGTGTCTGTTGGCCATCTGAAGTTCTTCTTTGGAGAACTCTCTCTTCATATCCTCAGCCCATTTTTTAATTGGGTTATTTTCTTTTTGGGTGTTGAGGCATGTAAGTTCTTTATATATTTTGGATGTTAACCCCCTGTCAGATATGTCACTTACAAATATATTCTCCCATACTGTAGGATACCTTTTTGTTCTGTTGATGGTGTCCTTTACCATACAGAAATTTTAGTTTGATGTAGACCCATGAGTTCATTTTTGCTTCTGTTTCCCTTGCTCAAGGAGATGCGTTTAGGAAGAAGTCGTTCATGCTTATATTCAGGAGATTTTTGTCTATGTTGTCTTCTAAGAGTTTTATGGTTTCATGACTTACATACATTTTGAGTTTACCCTTGTGTATGGGGTTAAACAATAATCCAGTTTCATTCTCTTGCATGTAACTGTCCAGTTTTGCCAACACGAGCTGTTGAAGAGGCTGTCATTTCCCCATTCTATGTCCATGGCTCCTTTATCATATATTAAATGCCCATATATGCTTGGGTTTATATCAGGGCTCTCTAGTCTGTTCCATTGATGTATGGGTTTGTTCTTGTGCCAGTACCAAATTGTCTTGAATACTGTGGCTTTGTAGTAAATCTTGAAGTTGGGGAGCATAATCCCCCCAGCTTTATTCTTCCTTTTCAGGATTGCTTTGGCTATTTGGGGTCTTTTGTGATTCCATATGAATTTTAGAATGATTTTTTCTAGGTTGTTGAAAAATGCTGTTGGTATTTTGATAGGAATTGGATTGAATCTGTAGATTGCTTTAGGCAGGATGGCCATTTTGACAATATTAATTCTTCCTATTCATGAACACGGGATGTGTTTCCATTTATTGGTATCTTCTTTAATTTCTCTCATGAGTGTCATGTAGTTTTCAGAGTATAGGTCGTTCACTTCCTTGGTTAGGTTTATTCCTAGGTGTATTAAAGCCCCTGCTTTTATAGCTTGCAATTTTCAACATATTTTTAAAACTATCAATATTCATTACCATTCCCATTTATTTTGTTTGTATTTAAAATTATAATTTTAAATACAATGTAGATATTTATAATAAAATCAAACTATGAAATATTTTTTCCATTTAATCTTTTTTTTATTGTGAAATGATTATCACAGTAAGTTTAGTTAACATCCTTCAACATAAATAGTTGTTACAAATTATTTTTTCTTGCGATGTGAACTTTTGAGGTTTTTTTCTCTTAACAACTTTTCAATACACAAGACATTATTGCTCACCATGCAATGAACAAGTTCCAATACCGTGAACAAGCTCCAACAAGGTGAATAATGCAAGGAACATAGTGAACAAGTTCTCACAAGGTGAACAATGCAAAGGCAGTCATATCAGAGAAACTAATTCAGTTACTATAATCAATCAACTATGATTATTCATATGATTTTTATACTTAAATTATAAGTGAATCCCACATTTCCCCCTTTTTTGTTTTAATTGATGCAAATGCATATGCATATATTTGTGGAAGGTACCAGAATAATGATTAGCTGGGCTCGGCCTGTGACATAGCTTGTCGCAGGCAATGTCTCTCTTGTCTGGAGGGGTGAGGTTCTATGCCTCACCTCAGTTGGCCCCCACGTTGCTCACCTGAGGCCCCTTGCGACTGTGCCTGTTTTAGGTTGTTCCTCCCATGAGGAATCTTACCCGTCTCTGTCTAACCAGCCATCTCCTGGGACCAAACAGAGAGATAAAATATGGAAGAGAGGACAGCCAGCAGCTATAATTCTGGATAAAATCACAATATACATGATTATTTTCTTGCAGCAAATGCAGGTGGGGAATCAGTATATGATTTCACAAAGTTGTTTAAAAGGAATCACTTATTTCTTGAAGTTAATTCTTGAAAAGTAGCATATGCTTGTATTGGCTTTAAAAGACCAACAACTGCCTTCTGCACACACACTAGGAGAACAGGAATACAAATGCATAACAGTATTAGACCTACAATTATAGGCCATATCCAATGAAACAAAGAAAACCAATTTAACAATCCAGGCATTTGTGAAAACTTATCAATAACATGGTGAATGTTGTCTATTTGATCTAAACAATATAAAATTTTATAAGGCAAAAGCCAAAGTGCCATCCATTTCCCACTTTTACTCACTCACCATACACATTGTACATATTTGTAGTAAGAATAAACATTGGCATATATTTTGGTGTGTGATTACACTGTACTTTCAAAACTTTTCTTGTGCATTTACAAATATGCATGTGTGTATGTGTGTGTAGTTTTTCTCAATAATTATGAAAAATTTCAAATATACAGATAATTTGAGAAAATTACAGATTGAACAATGAACATTTTGCTATGTTTGCTTTACATGTATCTGTCTGACAGCTGTTCTTCTGCTATCTTTCAACTCATCTTACCTTTTTGACACATTTTAAAATATAATGCAGACATCAGTATACTTCAGCCTGAACATGTCAGCATGCATGTCACTAATCATATATTAGTGAATATTTGTTTACTATCCTTTTTTAAAATTTGTGAAATAATTTTTATTAATGCATAATTTATACAGAATAAAGGATATTCATTTTTGATGTAGAGTTCTGAGTCTTGACAGTAATATCAAACTCAAGATATGGGGTAGTTCCACTAACCTCAAAAGTTCCCTCAATTGCTTCACTGTAATCCCTTTCCTTACCCTCACTCTCTGCGATCACTGGCCAGATTTTTTTCTTCTGTTTTTTCTTTCTGTAGGGTCATATAAATGAAGGCAAAGGATATCTATGACCACTGCTGCCTTCTGGAATATGGATTTGTATTCTCTAGGAGAGACTTTTGTAAAAACAAACTTTAATTTTCAGTAAGCTATTCAAGTTTCCTTTTAAATTGTTTCCTTTTGCATTGTTTTCTACTTGAATCCAATTCTATTTTCAAATAACCACACCGGTTTTACACTTATTTAAATAAGATATCCACTTAAATAGGATAATTTCAGGTTTAAATGACCCTATAGGCCTTCCAATCTAATGAAGAGTATTTGTATTTCCTGAAGGCTATTATTGGTCAGCACTAACATCTTGTAACATCTTGAAATCAAGGCAGACTAAAACTTTTCTCTTGTTTGCCCTTGTGGACCTCAGAATGCTTTGTGGCCAGAACTTATCTCTTATGGGAGATTGGAGAGGAATATATACAGGGGACTGAGGTTTACTTGGATACTGGGATAAAAGTAGCTATTTGATATATAAAATTTAGTGAATTAAAGGACAATTTTTGAACATATTATGAGGAGAAAAAGAGAATAAAGAAACATTTCAAAGACATCCTTTTTGATTATAGCAGGTATTGTTTACATGCACTATATGTTTGTTTTATATGTACCATAGTGCTATTTATAATCTAGATATAAGTCTATATGATACTGCATAATGAGGTTTTAGCCTCTCCCTCTGTATATACGTCTGAATGGAAAATGAATGTGTTGAGCTCTATTTGCCCTCCCATAGAGTCTCCTTATTCCTCCTTTCTCCTTTCTTCACTTTTTGTTCCTTACTGCTGTTATGTATTCTCATTACTTCAACATAAGAAAGAAATGGTTGCCGTTCACCCACCCTGCAAGGATACAAATAAATAACTGCAGAACTTAAAATATCAACCTATGTAGTACTAGAAAAAATTGCAAATGCTCTCAGAGTACTGTCTTCCAAGAATTGAAATCATTTTCTAGATATATTAAAATTAGCTACTATTTAATATTCAGTTAGGAAAGTGGTCTTTGAATCATCTTTCTCCCATGTACTTTATGTGTGCTTTGCTCACCATCAATATAGTATCATTTATCTTAGCATGACCACAAACACAACGTCAGAATTAAAATAACATTTTGCTTAGATTGATTCAGATGCTGTTACTTTTGGACATGTTGTGAGATCCATTTTTCCCTTTTTTATGTCTATATTATGTGATCTGGTGAAGATTTATGCACCTCTAGCTTCCTATGTTTACCAATTATGGGAATGTTATGAATTGCAATCATAAGAGAAAGGCACAGGGATATAGAACTTTTGTACTTTCCCATGCCTTTTAGCTATAGACAGTTAAGAAAGAAAGAGCTGTGTAACAGTCTTCAAAAAAAAAAATCTCCAAAATTTCTAAGACCTTTAATCTAATTTATATTATTTCTTTCCTTCACTTTATTAGTTTCAATAACATGTAATTATAAACCATTCTAAAATAAAAATTTATGAAAGCAAAACCATCAAATAATATAAGCAGTGTTATCTTTTAACCCCTTTATTCTATGGCTCAATAACAACAAGATACATATTAGTTCCTGTTCAAAAGAGGCTTTCCAGGAGACTAAAACTTGATCTCTTGGGTTCCAAGATTCATTGTATCTCTCCTACCTGTCATTTGCCTTGCTGTCATTTCCCTAGAAAAAAAAATCCTAGCCAATCGTAATAGCCCTTAAAAGAACACAACAGATTTTCAGTTAAGCAGTAGCTTTCCCAAAATATACTAACAAAAAGCACACACATAAACAATCATCAGTGACTCTAAACTACCCTGTGTTTCAGAGATAGTTGTTTTTAGGTGTGTTTTGGATATGTTTCTTAATGAATTAAAAAAACCCTCACTTAGCACAGGTTACAGTCATCTGAGCTTTGATTAAAATTGATAGTGCACAATAAATATCACCTTATCTATAGAGACAGCATAACCATACAAAGGAAGTTGCTGAATCCATAGCGACCCCACCTAAAGAGAATTAGACTAGTGACTGCCAGCAGAGTCCCTAGCACTAGGATGATGATTTCAGATTAAGCTGGAGCAGCAAACATTTTAGTAACTACAAAATTGTTACTTTATAGTACAATTGAAAAGATTTTGTTTATTTATTATCTGTATGTGTATAATACATATCTAAACAGACATACGTGGTTATCTATGTGTGGAGAGAGAGAGAGAGAAAGAAAAATGAAGGCAACATAGTATTTCCTGCCTCAGCCCCTTAAGCAATACTAATAACAACAAAAAATCATCAGCTTGCTCTAGGAAATCACCCTTCCTGGAAGACTGACATGTAAAATAACTAAGAGCTTCTTTGCCAGGTTTACTAATGGGCTCACTAAGACTCACATCGAGGCTCTTTCTTCTCTATAGTACCCAGTCCACAGATGTTAATGTCCAATTTTGACCATCCCAAACAATTCCTTTCCCCTTTAAGACTCTCCTTAGAATCGTCCAGTCTTTGACCTAAAAACCACTAAATACCTTTCACTCATTTCCCTATTTTGAAACATTTCCAACATTCTGTGAAAATGGTCTTCTCATAACTGCAATAGATTGAGTAAACTTCACACTGCTTCACTACTTGATCATCGCGTTTTCCTGGAGGCTCTGTGCATGTGTGTGTGGTGTGTGCATACACTTATTTAAATATATTGCATTATATATATATTCATATATATTACATATTGCTATATTTAACTAAACCAATAAATAAGACCTAAAACTATATGTCATGTATTGAATGTTTATAAATTGTCATAAATGTGTCAAGTACTTTGTCTCTTTAAATCTATCATAAACTCTATCAAGAAAACAATAATGGTATAAACAATTTATAGGTAAGGTAATTTGGGCTTACAGAGGTGAAATTATGAGAGTATGTCCAGGAATTTGTGCTCAAGCTTTACAATCCAGAGTCCAATATGCTAAACCACATATTCAATGCCACACAGAGGCATACAGTGGTAGCCTGAGGCAAAAGGAAAAATCAGTAAAAAGATGTATCTTTGTTTAAAATTTTGATATTTTGTTAATGATGGATTTTTGTACTGATTTTTACTTTAAAAAATATTGCATAAAGTATTTATCTTGATTAGTGAGTTTTTAGCACCCCATTAAATATTTTACCCAAGGCAATTGCCTCACTCATTTCATTTGTCTGTGTCTAGCCCTGCCTCAGTGACACATCCACTGTCAGCACAACAGGAATGAAAAGTCTTATGGAAATTTCTGATTTACCACTTACTGGTTTAATGAGCATAAGAAACTCATATAACTTATTTCTCCATCTATGAAATGGGAATTATAATACATAGCATATGAAGTTATATGGACATTCTACTAGTGATTTATAGAATAATTTATAAAGATTATTTAAATATTATTACCTTTATTTCAAGTAGATTTACACTAAAGTAAAATAGCAGTGAAGAAAAGTGGGCCTAAGGATCACCAGCCCTTACCTGTGAACATCTTAAAATTTATAAGCATATCAAATATGTCAATAAAACAGTTTCATCTGCCAAACAACCATGTTAAAGATACTTGACAGGTAAATTTATACACATTTATTGTTGAGGAAAATGAGACATTCAAAAGCAATGAAGTTAGAAATTAAATCACTCCTCTTTTGGTTCACTGCTGAATTCTGTTTTTGTTATTGGTGTACCCAAATTACTCAATGAAAAAATTGTTATGTATCTTGAAAGGTGAATGGAAATGGCTCTAATTTTATTAAAAGAGCAGCATCATACTTGAACTGGACCAAACAAAACACTACCTGTAAATCTTCCTTTTCCTTATCAACAATTCTGTATATAGATACAGAAGTCTAAGCTGTATCAAATTGACAATATACTATGGTTATTTAAGATATTATCACTGCAGAGGCTGGCTGTAGGATACAAACAAACTCTGTACTACATTTGCAACTTCTGTTGAATTTTAAACTAACTAAAATTGTTTAGAAATTAATTTTTAAAAGCCAGGGAAGGAGCATTGGAAAAAATTACTTTGTGGGGGGAGTGGGTCAGAGGGTGTTATGAATTTCTGGACATGATATATAATATCTTTGTGCACTTATTTTTTCTTTTGTCCATTGGAATAATAAGACTGGTGTTTTGGTAGAACAGGCATTTAAAAACCCTCTGATTTCTTATTGTCTTCAGAAATGTAATGAGAACAAAATGAGTTTAAAAATGAAATTTATCTTAGGATGAAAGTAATTTACAAGTGGCTACTTATTGTTATATGTCATGAAAATTGTATTATTATTTATATGTATAAAACTTGAGATTATCTACTAAAATACACTAATTTTGTAGACAGTTATTTGTGCAGTATTAACCAAATCATTGGCACTAGCATTGGACCTATTAACACAAAAGCATTCCCATACACACATATTTCCATACATATAACTCAGAATTCTGACAATTTTATTTCTGATTTATAACTCAAAATAACCAAGAAATTCCAAGTAGATAAAATAATTTCCCAAAATATTATGTATTAAGGAATAGAATTCTCATAAAAACTTAAAAGCCTCCCCACCTCCAATGAAAAATCTAGACTGATGTTCTAAGGAACTTAATTATTTACCCATTACTTTCTTTTCTGTTAACTGAAATACAATCCACATGCCATAACATTCACGCTTAAATTAAAAGTGTAAAAAGAAATACTTCAAATTGGAATAAAACAAAAACCAGCACTAGAAACCACCTGTGACAGGGCACAGATGCTGGATGTAGCACACAAAGACTTCAAAGCATCTATTATAAATATGTCCAAAGAACTGAAGCGCCATGCTCAATGAATTAAGCAAAGGAAGCACTGATGACAATGTTTCATTAAATAGAGACTAGCATTAAAAAAATTATTTTTGGAGTTGAAAAGTACAATGATTTTATTTGAAAATTAAATGCTGGATAAAAAAGAAGATGCAGTGGTGTATTATCTATAGAAGACACACTGTAGATTTAAAAAAATACAAATAAGTTGAAAATATAAGGATGGAAATAGATATATTATGCAAATAGTAACCATAAGAAAGCTGTAGTGGCTATAATAATATCTGAAATTTCAGACATAAAAGATGTTATCAGAGGTAAAGAGAGTCATTTTAGAATGATAAAAGGGTTAATTCATCAGGAAGATGTAACAAATATAAACATCTGTACACTTAAAAATAGGTTCCCAAGATATAAAAGTACAAAAAATAATAGAACTCCAGGAAGTGATACTTCTAGCAATAACTGTGGAGATTTGGAAGTCCCTCTTTTTATGTTTTCCATACTCCACTAACAGACATGTAGTTCTACCCCAAATCAGAATACGTATTCTTCTTAAGTGTTCATGAATGTTTTAAAGAATAAACTATATGCTAAGCCATAAAATAGACCTAATAAACTTAAAAGGATGCAATCATATAAAGTATATTCTGTGATCAAATGTATTACAAATCAATAACAGAAGGAAGTTTAGGATTTGTGATGAATGAAAATGTAACACAAGTACCAAAACTTAAGGCTTAGGTAAAGCATAAATAAGAGTAAAATTCATATCTGTGAATGTATGAATTCCTGAATTTTAAAAGGAAAGATCTCATAAGTATACCATCACCTTCCACATTAACAGCCTGGTCAAGTAGAGCAAAATAAACCTGAAAATCAGAAAGGATGAGATACTAAAGATGACAGTGGAAATAAATGGATTTGAAAATAGAAAAACAACAGAAAATTAAAAAAAAATCAAACAACATTTCCTTATAAAGATCAATAAAATTGACAAAACTTTAGGCTGGTCAAGAAAACAATAGAGAAATTTCAAATTACCAAAATCAGTAAGGAAAGAAGGAATATCACCTTTGATCTCAGAGAAAGGAAAAGGGTTATAAGGCAACACTACAAATAATTCTAGGCCAATAAGTCAGATAAATTAAATTAAATGGACACATTTACAGAAAGACAGAAATTATTGGGAAAAACTCAAAATGAAACAGAAAACATGAAGGACTTGTATGATATAAAAAGATTAAATTAGTCATTTAAAACCTACCTACAAAGAATCCAGGACAAGATAGCTCCACTGGTGCATTTTACCAAAGCTTTAAAGACTAAATACCAATTGTTCATAAAATCTCCCAACATACAAGAGGAGAGAACATTCATATTGAAGAAGCCAGTATTAACCTCATACCAAAGTGAGAGAAAAATTTCCTAAGACAAGAGCACTAGATCAATATAGATAATGAATACAGATGCAAAATTTCTAAAAGAATACTAACAAATTGAATCCAGCAACATATAAAGAGGATTATACACCATGATCAAGTAGACTTTATCCCTGGAATAAATAGATAAAAGGTTGGTTTAGCATCAAAAGCTAATTATTATAATGAACCATATCAATCAATGGGGATAAAGAACAAAAACTACATGTTTATGTGAAAAGAGGCAGACAATTTATTTGACAATATTCAGAATGACTTTATGATGAAAGCATGCAACGAACTAGTGATAGAAGAGAAATTCTTCAATCTAGTAAAGGGCATCTACAAAAATACCCACACCTGACATCATATTTAATGGTGAAAGAAAATGTTTACTCACTAAAATCAGGAACATGACAAGGAAGCCAACTCTTGCTACATCCATTCAACGTTGAATGGGAGGTTTCAGTCTCAGACACTAGGCAAGATAACGAAATAAAATCTACCTAGATGGAAAGCAAGCAGCAAAACTTTATCTATATGCAGATAACATGATCTTATATATAGAAAAATACTAAGAAAGCCACAAAAGATATCAAGAAATAATAAATAAGTTCAATGTAGTTGCATGTTACAAGACTCATATGCAAAAAGTTAGTTGCTTTTCTATACAGTAGCAATGAACAATCCAAAGTTGAAACTAAGGTAAAAATAAATCCATTTACAATAGCATTCAAAGGACTAAATATCTAAGAATAAACTTAACCAAGGAGATTTATATACCAAAAACTACAAAACATTGTTGAACAAAAAGAAGTTCTACATAGTGGAAAGTCATCTCATACATATGAATTAGAAGACTTAATATTGTTGAGATGGCAATATGCCCCCAAATGATCTACTGATTCAAAGCAATCTTTATCAAAATCCCGGCTGGCAAGTTTGTACTAAATGACAAACTCATCCTCCTATTCATTTGGATAGTCATAGGACTCAGAATAACCAAAATAATGAAAATAAGAACATTGTTGGAGGACTCACTTTTTTCTGATTTCTAAGGGTACTACAAAGCACAGTAATCAAGACAATGTGATACTGACATATGAACATATATGTAGATCATGGAATAGATTGAATTTCCAGAAGTAAACCATCATATTTACAATTAACTTATATTTTGACAAGGATAAAAACACATTTCCATGGGGAAATGATAGTTAATTCCAACTATTTTAAGAACAGTTAAAATTTTTGAGGAGATCCCATCCCATATGTTCTTTTTGGTAAGTGCAAGGCTGCTGGTTTTCACAGCTGCCGTAATTGCAGGGCAGCTGCTACTTAAGGCTGTTGTGGAGCTGGGCAGAAGTGGATGTGAATAGAGCAAGTTAAAAAGCCACGACTCTGCTCTTTTTACCAAGGTTCAGCAGTTTTTACTGAATAAGTGCTTCTCAGATTATTATACTTTGGTTAATTTCCAGTGCTCTTAAAAAATAATTTTGACATTTTTTCCAGAATTTTTATTGCTTTTATAGATGAGTATATTGCAGAGATCTTTATTAAAAAATAAAGTCTATTTATATATCAACTTCTAAAAAGTATGTAAGTATATAAGAAGCACACCATTAGAATATAGGAGTGTCATTTTACAAAGTGGTACAGTGACCACCTTGATTTGTGAGTGATGTCTTTCATAATTCAGGTGGATTCAAATTCAAGGTTCATTCAGCAAGGGTATTTGTGCAGCATTAATCTAAAGATTAAACAAAGATATATAAAAGATATGCACCCCAAAATAAGTAAAGAATCTCCAGAAGTGGAAAGTTGCTGTAAAGAAAGAATCAGAGTTGATTAATTGAGAAGCTGGGAAAATTGTGGCAGAGTGTTATCAATAGTCTAGTAAAGTCAAATGTAATTGGGAATCTCAGGTTTCTGTCTTCCAAGTGGAAAATGTAGAATGAAATAATATTTCTTACACATTTGTTATTTCATCCAATAAGTACTGAACAGATACTGTATGCTAAGCACTATGTTAAGAGCTATATATTCAGCAAACATGTCATACATTTTTACCTTAAACTGTCTTAATATCTACTGAATATTTTCATGTGGATAATGGACAGTCAGGACACAAACCTATTAAAATTTTCTCCCCCAAATTTGCTTTTTCTCCTTCAATTTCTTTAATGTCCTTTAACTACCATTTATTTCATTATCATAGTCAGAAACCTCATTCACTGTCTAGCTTCACCCAATTAATCATGAAGTATATATAATTACTTTGCTCCAATATTTCTCAATATTGCCAATGTCTTCATATTATCTTTAATTAAGGCCACTAAAGTCTCTAGTTTGGACTCTTTACCTGATGTACTAAATAGTCCTGTCAATGCCAAATCCAACATACTAGCACAATCAGAGTGGTATAATAGAATACAAATATGATAATGTCGGACTTTAAATTTGTTCTAATCAAGGTTTCTCAAAAATGGCTCTGGTGAAATTCTGCACTAAATTCTTTTTGTGTGTGTGTGTGCCCTATCTAAGACGTTTAACATGTCTATTTCTACCTGCTCAGTATCAGTAGCACAGCCATCCCCCCAGTCTTAAAAAATAAAAACATCTCCAGATATTACCAAATGTTCCCTGCTGAGGGCAAAATTGCCCCTAATGGACAACCACAATAAAAAAAAATTCACATCCTTCAATATGCATACATGAGTCTTCTCAATCAGGTGGCATTTGCCAGTTAGAGACTACCTATCCCTCCTCACTTATTTCAAGGTTACTTCTCTGATTTTATATCTTTGGGGAAATAGACAACAGAGTGCCTTGCTTATAATAATGTTCCAAACCCATAATTTGTGTAGAAATAATCCCAAGTAAATCTAGCACCGGTTCCCTAGCAACACATTAATATCAGTGCCATACCCATTGGTATAAAGCTGCAAATGAATCCCTTGCCTCATCAAGGAGATCATTATGAACGGGAAAACCGTGATCTGTAGATGTAAAGAGTTTCAGCAAGGAATGCTGAGGTGGATGCCAAACACTATTCCTGAAGGGGAGGGCAGATTTACAGAGATAATGGAGAAAATTGAACTAAAATTCTATATAATACATGAGCATACTGAGACCCAAAAATATCAGGTAAATTGCTCTGTGCCCCCAGATTTTATTGGACAAATGAGAGAATCTGTTTATTTGAGTAGTAGTCTAATATTATGTTAACTAAATCAAAACATTTTTGAGACAATAGAGAAACAGTGATCTGGAACATCTCAATAAAGGAAAATATCTCTGCACAGCTTAAGCGTCAAAGAATTATATTGCATTAATATTCAATCTGGTAAACCATGGTTTATTCATCAGGAAAGATAAAATAATCTTTGAAGTATATTCTGTTTAAAGAAGATAACATTATTTAAAATATTTCATTTAAAATATTCAACAAACATTGCTAAAATAAAAATGTTTTGGCAGTTTTCAGAAATTTAAAAATCAGCTTTTAGGGAAATACTTTCCTAGAGATTATAAGACTTTATTTGAGCAAGGATAAAAAGCAAAATTTCATTGCTCTGTGGTTAAAATGAATAGCTATGTTTATAGAGTCAACTTTTGGAAATAAAGTATAAATTACTTAAGCTTACATTGTGATTTCAATAACATTTCACATTCCATAATATAACTTAAAGCAATTTAATATATTTTACATACATATGTGTTAAGCCATGCAATACATGTTAAAAGTATAATTTATCAATCACATAAAGTCTAGTTTTCCATAAGTAAATTAATAATACCAGTAGTTATATGAATGTTTGATTTTAAAAAACAGTACTGGCAATATAGCAAAGTCCTAGCTGAAGTTAATTTATGGATATAAGGTAGGAGGTGTTTAAACTATAAAGTATTTGGAGACTTGGGATGCCATGGAAACTCCAATTTTAAAAATTCACAATAAACCTAATAAAAAACTATCTTCAGAAGGAATTCAGTAGTCTGAAAATTAAATATTTTCAATTTTAACACAACTTTCCCATAAAACTGTGCTAATTTTTATTAATTTCTTTGTGACAAATTTCTTAAGATTATAAAATGAGAAATGGTAATAGTTACAATAAAACATCATTTGCTTTTTTTTAGTCATAGCAAAGAATGTCTTTTCAGTATTTTAGAAATGACGTGTGTTATGTACTGTGTTTTGATGTTGCATAGTAATAATAGAAGCTTAAAATATTTTTGAAAGTATAAACGATTAAGTGAATTATTGAATTAATGAATAAACATCACTAACTGAAATCTATTTAAGGCAGACACTGAGCTACACTGCTTATAGCTGACATGTGTTAGCTGATTTTCTTTGGCACCTGGCGAGTGTTTTATATTAATTATCATAACTCATCCTCAGAGAAACACACTGAGGTGAATTTAATTGTCCTCAATTTCCTCTGATTAAAAAGGTGAGAAGATTCAACAATATACAAGATGGAAGCATGAGAGGTGAGACAGAAAACTCCGCCCCAAACGACAGATAGTGAGAAAATATAGTTAATACAACTAACCCTAAAATAGCAATAGGAAAGAAGGCTACGCCAGACTGCATACAGACCTCACGAACAGAGCAGACCACATGAAACAGGGTAGCATACAAAAGCCTTGATCCGGTGGGACCTGAGGCCTTCCCACACCCCAGCTCACTGGCAGGAGGAAGAGAAATGGAGCGGGGATGGGGTGGAATCCCAGAACTGCCAAACACTGAGCCCTGGAGGTCTGCTTTGTGAGCAGAATCCTACACTGTGTGGTGCTTTGGAGGATGGGGAGCTGGGACAGGCAAAGTGCTTCAGAAAAAGATTCTGGCTGTTTGTGACAGGCTCCAGAGCAGTGACAGGGCTGCTGAAGGGGCAGTGTTTGCACGGAGTTTGCTAGGTGGAAGAAGGGATAGGGGGACAAGGTTGTTTGGGTGCACACTGCCCAGTATATTGGGAACTTTGAGGAGCTTCAGGTGCTCCATACCCCTGGCTGGCTACTCAGGACCGAGGACCCCCACTGTGACACGCAGCCTTCCAAGCCTTCCACCTGGCTTGACGGCACCTGCTTGCAAACAGGCACTCACTGAGCAGCTGTCAGGCCAGTCAGAGGGAGGCACCACCTACAACAGCTAGAGACGCAAAGCACAGACAGAGGCTTACACTCGTGTGCTGGACCCACTGGCTATCATAGGGGAGACGGGCACTGCAGGAGGGATTCACGAAACAGCTCTTTCTTCCCACAGGCATCAGCTCCACTCCCCTACGACCTCCAACCTCACTCTAGGGGCAGGGCAGGTCCAGAGTCTGGAGTTTCTGGGAAACAGAGGGTACCACACAGAAATATAAAATGTCAAAAGAACATGGTTCAGAACAAAATCTCGCAAACCCAAGAAAAAGGGTTAAATGAAACTGCACTCACCAATGTTCCTGAAAGAGAGTTCAAAATAAAAATCATAAATATGCTTACGGAGGTACAGAAAATATTCAAGAACTCAGGAACGAATTTAAGACAGATTCAATCATTAAGAAATTCCATATCTGAAATGAAAAATAAAATGGATGGATTTAAAAGCAGATCAGATGTAGCAGAAGAGATGGTAAATGGAATAGAAATTAGAGAAGAAGAATACAAAGAAGCTGAGGCACAGAGAGAAAAAATAATCACTAAGAATCAAAGAATATTGAGAGAACTGTGTGACCAATCCAAATGGAACAATATTCACATTATAGGGATACCAGAAAAAGAAGAGAGAGAAAAAGGGATAGAAAGTGTCATTGAGGAGGTAATTGCTGAAAACCTCCCCAATCTGGGGAAGGAGATAGTCTCTCAAGCCATGGAGATGCACAGATCTCCCAACACAAGGGACCCAAGGAAGACAACATAAGACATATAATAATTAAAATGGCAAAGATCAAGGATAAAGACAGACTTTTAAAAGCAGCTAGAGAGAGAAAAAGATCATATACAAAGGAAAACCCATCAGGCTACCATCAGATTTCTCAACAGAAACCTTACAGGCCAGAAGGGAGTGGCATGATATATTTAATGCAATGAAGCAGAAGGGCCTTGAACCAAGAATACTCTACCTGGCAAGGTTATCATTTAAATTTGAAGAGGGATTAAACAATTTTCAGATAAGCAAAAGCTGAGAGAATTTACCTCCCACAAACCACCTCTACAGGGCATTTTGGAGGGACTCCTATAGATGGAAGTATTCCTAGGCTAAATAGATGTCACCCAAGGGATACACAAAGAGTACAGAATATGATTCATAACATACAAAGAATGGAGGAGGAAGAAAAAGGATGAAAAAAAAGAATCTTTAGGTTGTGTTTGTAATAGCATACGCAGTTAGTTAAATTAGACTGTTAGATAGTAAGGGAATTTCCCTTGAACCTTTGATAACCACGAATCCAAAGCTGGCAGTGGCAATAAGTACATACCTATCGATAGTCACCCTAAATGTAAATGGTCTGAATGTACCAATCAAAAGATGTAGAGTCACTGAATGGATAGAAAAGCAAGACCCATCTATATGCTGTCTACAAGAGATTCACTTCCAACCCAAAGACATACACTGAAACTGAAAGGATGGAAAAAAGATATTTCATGCAACTAATAGTGAGAAAAAAGCAGGAGTTGCAGTACTTGTATCAGACAAAACAAACTTCAAAACAAAGAAAGTAGCAAGAGACAAAAAAGGACATTACATAATGATAAAGGGGTCAGCCCAACAAGAGGATATAACTATTATAAATATCTATGCACCTAACACAGGATCACCTACATATGTGAAACAAATACTAACAAAATTAAAGGGGGAAATAGAATTCAATGCATTCATTTTAGGAGAGTTCAAAACACCACTCACTCGCAAGGACAGATCAACCAGACAGAAAATAAATAAAGACATAGAGGCACAGAACAACGTATTAGAACAGAAGGACATAACAGACATTTACAGAACACTCCATCCAAAAGCAACAGGTTACACATTCTTTTCAAGTGCACTTGGAACATTTTCAAGAATAGATCATACACTAGCTGCAAAAAGAACCTCAGTAAATTCAAAAAGATTGAAATTGTACCAACTAGCTTCTCAGATCAGAAAAGTATGAAACTAGAAATATACCACACAAAGAAAATGAAAAAGCCTACAAACACATGGAGGCTTAATAACATGCTCCTAAATAATCCATGGATCAATGACCAAATAAAAACAGAGATCAGGCAATATATGGAGACAAATAACAACAATAATTCAACACCACAAAATCTGTGGGACACAGTGAAGGCTGTGCTAAGAGGGAAATTTATTGCAATACAGGCCTACCTCAGGGAAGAAGAACAATCCCAAAGGAACAGTCTAAACTCACAATTAATGGTAGAAAAGGAAGAATAAATGAGGCCCAAAGTCAGTAGAAGGAGGGACATAATAAAGATTAAAGCAGAAATAAATAAAATTGAGAAGAATAAAACAATAGAAAGAATCAATGAAAACAGGAGGTGGTTCTTTGAGAAAATAAACAAAATAGATAAACCCCTAGGCATACTTATCAAGAAAAAAAAAGTCTATGCACATAAACAGAATCACAAATGAGAAAGGAAAAATCACTATGGACACCTCAGAAATACAAACAATTATGAGAGAATATTATGAAAAATTATATGGTAATAACTGGATAACCTAGAAGAAACGGACAATGTTCTACAAAAATACAACCTTCCAAAGCTGACCCAGGAAGAAACAGAAAATCTGAATAGACCAATTAATAGCAAATAAATTGAATTGGAAATCAAAAAACTATCTAAGAACAAACAGCTCGACTAGATGGTTTCACTGCCGAATTTTATCAAACATTTAGTGAAGACCTAATACTCATTCTCTTTAAAGTTTTCCAAAAAGTAGAAGATGAGGGAATACATCCAAACTCATTCTATGAAGACAAAATCACTCTAACACCAAAACCCGGCAAAGACACCACAAAAAAATAAAATTACAGACCAATATCCCTGATCAACACTGATGCAAAAATACTCAACAAAATATTAACAAACCACATTCAAAAATACATGAAAAAGATCATCCATCATGATCAAGTGGGATTCATCGCAGGGATGCAAGGATGGTACAACACTCAAAAATCCGTCAACATTATCCACTACATCAACAAAAAGAAGGACAAAAACCATATGATCATCTCCATAGATGCTGAAAAGGCATTTGACAAAATTCAACATCCATTCATGATAAAAACTCTCAACAAATGGGTATAGAGGGGAAGTACCGCAACATAATAAAGGCCATATAAGACAAACACACAGACAGTATTATACTTAGCAGCAAGAAGCTGAAAGGTTTTCTATTAAGATTGGGAACAAGACAAGGATGCCCACTGTCCCCACTTTTATTCAACATAGCTCTCAAGGTCCTAGCCACAGCAATCAGACAACACAAAGAAATGAAAGGCATCCAGATTGGTAAGGAAGAAGTCAAACGGTCCCTGTTTGCAGATTACATGATACTGTACATAAAAAACCCTAAATAATCTACTCCAAAACTACTAGATCTAATATCTGAATTCAGTAAAGTTGCAGGATACAAAATTAATGCCCAGAAATCTCTTGCATTCCTATAGACTACAATGAACTAGCAGAAAGCGAAATCAGGAAAACAATTCCACTCACAATTGAATCAAAAAGAATACAATACCTAGGAATAAACCTAACCAAAGAAGTGAAAGGCCTATACTCTGAAAACTACAAGACACTCATGAGAGAAATTAAAGAAGATACTAATAAATGGAAACACATCCCGTGGATAGGAAGTATTAATATGGTCAAAATGGCCATCCTGCCTAAAGCAATCTACAGATTCAATGCAATCCCTATCAAAATACGAACAGCATTCTTCAATGAACTAGACCAAACAGTTCTAAAATTCATATGGAACCATGAAAGACCCCGAATAGCCAAAGCAATCCTGAGAAAGAAGAATAAAGTGGTGGGAACTATTCTCCCTGACTTCAAGCTTTTCTACAAAGCCACAGTAATCAAAACAATTTCACACTGGCACAAGAACAGATGCATAGACCAATGGAACAGACTAGAGAGCCCAGATATAAACCCAAGCATATATGGTCAATTAATATACAATAAAGGTGCCATGGATATTTGATGGGGAAATGGCAGCCTCTTCAGCAGCTGGTGTTGTCAAAACTGGACAGCTACATGTAACAGAATGAAACTGGATTATTGTCTAACCCCATAGACAAATGTAAACTCAAAGGGGATCAAAGACCTGAATGTAAGTTATGAAACCATAATACTCTTAGAAAAAAACATAGGCAAAAATCTCTTGGACGTAAACATGAGCAACTTCTTCATGAACATATCTCCCTGGGCAAGGGAAACAAAAGAAAAAATGAACAAGTGGGTCTATATCAAACTAAAAACCTTCTGTACAGCAAAGGACACCATCAGTAGAACAAAAGATATCCTACAGTACGGGATAATATATTCATAAATGACATATCCAATAAGGGGTTGACATCCAAATTATATAAAGAGCTCATGCACCTCAACAATCAAAAAGCAAATAGGCAATTTAAAAAATGGGCAGAGGACCTGAAAGACACTTCTCCAAAGAAGAAACTAGTACAGTTAGGCTTTGTAAATACTACTTGTTTTGCTTTAATAACACATAAAACATAAAAAAAATGTCTCTTGTTTAACTTACTGTCTTAAGAGCAGTTGGCACATATTCTAAGTGGGTGACTATAGTACCTGAAGAACAGAAAAGTAGTTCTGACTCTTCTAAGGGGTGTGCAGCCACAGGGATGCCTGGGCATCTCAGTCAAATAGAAACTAAAGGGAAAAGTATTATATTCAATGAAAATATTTTTCATTGAATGATAAGTCATGAAGTATCAAGCTTGTCAAAGTATGGTTTCCAAAAAGTTGAAAGCATGACTTTTATAGGAATATAAAATACAGATGTGCCAAGTATTTTTTCAACTCATTAATAAGCATTCAAAAGCATTTTGAAGGACTAGATAATATATACTTTTAGAAAAAAATATTAGAAAGATTGCTACGTTATATACAAAATTTTTGGTAATATTCTACCGAGTAATAAAATGGAGACCTGGGGATTATCTTTTTCAGTAGACAGAAATTATTTGCATTTCCCCAGGTCTTTGTCTGCAAGTTAACATGTAACTTCACAGCTTCTGTTAATAGTAAATATTTACACCATAGGTCCATTCCCTACCCTGAATGAAATAATCATTAAGTATGCCTTCAACAATGACGATGTGGAACATTAGAAAGTCATGCTATGTTCTCTTTTGCCTCTATCTAAATTTTGGATTATTTTCTGTTAGCAGTCTGCCAGGTTTTATCATAAATAATGTGCAAAGATTAGTTTTGATGACAAAAATTGCTCATTTTATTGTATATTGCCCTGATTATTTACATAGGTGTAGGAAGCAGTGTCAATTAAATGTGTAAACCCCTCTTGAATGTACATTATTGAGCAACAATTGAGGACAGATTTTTTTTTCATTTTGGTATCATTAATATACAATTACATGAGCAACATTATGGTCACTAGACTCCCCCTATTATCAAGTCCTCACCACATACCCCATTACAGTCACTGTCCATCAGTGTAGTAAGATGCTGCAGAATCACTTCGTGTCTTCTCTGTGTTATACTGCCTTCCCCGTGTCCCTCCATCCCTCTACATTATCTGTGCTAATCATAATGCCCCCTTTTTCCCCTTATCCATCCCTTCCCACCCATCCTCACCAATCCCTTTCTCTTTGGTAACTGTTAGTTCATTCTTGGGTTCTGTAAGTCTGCTGCTGTTTTGATCCTTCAGTTTTTTCTTTGTTCTTATGTTCCACAAATGAGTGAAATGATGCTTGTCTTTCTCCACCTGGCTTATTTCAATGAGCATAATACCCTCTAGCTCCATCTATGTTGTTGCAAATGGTAGGATTTGTTTTCTTCTTATAGCTGAATAATATTCCATTGTGTATATGTACCAACTCTTCTTTATCCATTCATCTACTGATGGACACTTAGGTTGCTTCCATTTCTTGGCTATTGTAAATAGTGCTGCAATGAACATAGGGGTGCATATGTCTTTTTAAAACTGGGCCGCTGCATTCTTAGGGTCAATTCCTAGGAGTGGAATTCCTGGGTCAAATGATATTTCTATTTTTAGTTTTTTGAGGAGTCTCCATACTGCTTTTCACAATGGTTGAACTAATTTACATTTCCACCTGCAGTATACGAGGGTTCCCCTTTCCCCACATCCTTGCCAACATTTGTTGTTGTCTGTCTTTTGGATGGTGGCCATCCTAACTAGTGTGAGGTGATATCTCATTGTGGTTTTAATTTGCATTTCTCTGATGACTAGGGATGTGGAGCATCTTTTCATGTGCCTGTTGGCCATCTAAATTTCTTCTTTGGAGAAGTGTCTGTTCAGCTCCTTTGCCCATTTTTTAATTGGCTTATTTGCTTTTAATTTGTTGAGTTGCATGTGCTCTTTATATAATTTGGATGTCAACCCCTTATTGGATATGTCATTTATGAATATATTATCCCATACTGTAGGATGTCGTTTTGTTCTACTGATGGTGTCCTTTGTTGTACAGAAGTTTTTTAGTTTGATATAGTCCCACTTGTTCATTTTTTCTTTTGTTTCCCTTGCCCAGGGAGATATGTTCATGAAGAAGTTGATCATGTTTATGTCCAAGAGATTTTTGTCTATGTTTTTTCTAAGAGTTTTATGGTTTTATGACTTACATTCAAGTCTTTGATCCACTTGGAGTTTACTTTTGTCTATGGGGTTAGACAATAATCCAATTTCATTCTCTTACATGTAGCAGTCCAGTTTTGCCAACACCAGCTGTTGAAGAGGCTGCCATTTCCCCATTGTATATCCATGGTTCCTTTATTATATATTAATTGATCATATATGTTTGGGTTTATATCTGGGCTCTGTAGTCTGTTCCAGTGGTCTATAGGTCTGTTCTCGTGCCAGTATGAAATTGTCTTGATTACTGTGGATTTGTAGTAGAGCTTGAAGTCAGGGAGCATAATCCCCCTGTTTTATTCTTCCTTCTCATGATTGCTTTGGCTATTCAGGGTCTTTTCTGGTTCCATATGAATTTTAGAACTATTTGCTCTAATTCGTTGAAGAATGCTGTTGGTATTTTGAGATTTTTTTTTTCCTGAAAATTTATCTAAGGAACATAGGCTTGGACATTTTAAGCGACTATTATTTGTTCTTTTTGGAGGCTAGAAAACCAAGGTCAAGAAGTTCTTTTCACAGATTTATCTTACTGTACCTACAGATTTTGTTAAAATATTGTGTCTTTGTTCCCTATATTTGTAAAAATCTATGGCTTGCCAGAATATGATCTTTATTACCATTTATGAGACTCAGGCTCTTTTATGTAGAGTGTAGGTTATCAAGTGACTTTTCCTGAAACGGCTATGCAGACATTGACTGCACATGTTAAATATACAACTTGTTCCTTAAGGTGAGCTTGTCAGACATATTTACAGATCATACATAATCTCAAGGATTGTACCACATGTTGAACAATTGATGGGCTGCATGTTTCTTATTTTTCCTACTCACATAACTCACTGCCATAAAAATTTAGAAGATTCACTAAAATTATTCAATTCTAAATTCTGAAATTTGGTGAGAATTAGATCTTATTTAAAAAGGTTTTAATTTCATTTCCAAAATGATAGTCTACTTATTTGAGGGTGTTAAATAAATAAGAAAGAAGGAATTACTCATATAAACATAAGGAAATGAAACCTTAAAAATAATATCAATAATATTCCAAAACAAGTAATTACAACTGAATTTCTCTCACTGGTTCATTAGTAAATGATTCTTTTTCCTTTGAGTCTCCATTCAGCTTTCCTGTAGCTGCCAATCAGCATTCATTTTAGTTGCCTGCTACTGGAACAGAACTGTTGAAATTCTGACTTTGTTTACAGGTACACTATTTTAAAAATTTTTTATAGAAGTATAGTTGACATACAATATTATATTGGTTTCAGGGGTACAACACAGTGATTCAACATTTATATACATTACAAAATGCTCACCACATTAAGTGTAGTTACCATCTGTTATAATACAAAGTTACTACAATATTATTGGCTATATTCCCTATGCTGTATTTTTCATTTCCATGACTTACTCATTTTATAATGCAAGTTTCTACCTCTTAATCCCCTTCATATATGTCACCTATTTCTCTATCGCCTTCCCCACCTCACTCCACCTCTGTAAACCACTAGTTTTTTTCTCAGTATTTAAGAGTTTCTTTCTAGATTGGTTTGTTCTGCTTTTTAGATTCCACATTATTAATGAAGTTATATGGTATTTGTCTTTCTCTGACTTATTTCACTTACCATATACCCTCCAGATCCATCCATGTTCTCCCAAATGGCAAGATTTCATTCTTTTTTATGGCTGAGTAATATCCCATTGTGTTATACACATGCATCCTTTATGTTTTACATTGACAATCACTGAAGTTCTTCAACAACCATTTTTTGTACTTTGTGTAGATAATTCCCTTGAATTTATTATGAAACAATATCTTCCATATAAATATTTTTATTGTGATTACATTGGTGGTAGTGGTGTTTGTTTTCTGCCATCATCCAAATGAACTTCTTAATGATAACTCCAGAAAACATGCTACTCAAATAAATGACTTAAGGTTTTTCTTCTTCAATCTTGCTTTAATTTTAATCATAGAAAATGCTTTGGAATGCAATAATGCTTGGGCAAATGGATTACCCCATCATTCTCTTTGTGTTTCTGATATAACCACATTAGCTTTCTTACCAAACCTGATTTACCCTTAGTTCCTTTCCTTATTTATGTAACATCCATCTGCATCCAATCTGTTTTTAAGTCCCTGTTTGTTAATACAGCATATTAGGAAAAACAAACAAAATCCTGACTCTGAACTGTGTATTCCTGGGTTTGAATCCTGTCTTCATCATATGACTTAAATTTCTATTTATCAGTCTCCTCATAATAAAAATAGTATTAATAATAGAATATACTTGATAGGGATGCTATGAAAAATTTAGAAACTTAGATATATGTAATTCCTCTTTTACCATGTCTGACATTTAGTAAGAACTTTTTACTAAGTGTTAGCTATTATTAATCCTTTATCAGAAAGCTGCACAAAGTTGGGCTATCCTAAAACATGGAAAATAACCTCCTGAGATTGGAAGTTATGTATTGTTCTGCCTGCATTACACCCTTAGTTTTCAAAAAAGCAAATTACTGAAGGAAGCAATTTCACAATCTTAGTTAAGATGGCATCAGAAGAAGGGTTTGCATACACACATATACATACATAATATATATATTTATATATATATGTATATGTATATCTGTGCTGGGGGAGGATTAATGGGGACCAATGAGTCTGGGACAAGAATTGGTGAGACACTGACTCAGAAATAAAAACACAGGTGTCCTAAAGTAGCAGCAGACTCAGAGACTCCAAGAAGGAACTAGTGGTTACCAAAGGGGAGGGGTTTGGGAGGGTGGGTTGGGAGGGTGGCAGAAGGGGAATGTGGGGTATTATGTTTAGTACACATGGTGTGGGGAATCACAGAGAAAACAGTGTAGCACTGAGAAGGCAAACAGTGAATCTGTGGCATCTTACTACACTGATGGACAGTGACTGCATTGGGGTATTAGTGGGGACTTGATAATATGGGTAAATGTAGTAACCACATTGTTTTTTAATGTGAAACCTTCATAAGAGTGTATATCAATAATACCTTAATTAAAAAAAAAGAAAGGAAAAAAAATTTAACTGGATTAAAATTGTTGCATTATGAAAAAATTCTTAAAAACAGTGAAACAAAAAGGAAAATAACTCAAGAGTGTCCAATAAATGAATTATGGACATTGGCAGGGGTCATGCTATAACAAAAAGTTGTGAATTGTAGATCACGCTATATACATATCATCAATATAGGACACACTTTGGTTGCAAGTCAAATGCAATATACACATTTTAATATGACATGTAATAATCATAATTTTGAAATTAAGTGTTCGTCATTGACATAGATAAAATTGATGGTACTGTAAAATAAATAAGATCTATATAAAAAAACACAGGTGTTCTCAAGTAATAGTAGTTAAACTTTAAGCAAAATTATCTGTGCATTTTACTTCAGAAGCAGTGAAAAACAGAGTAAGAACACAAGATGTGTCAAACATTTATAAAAGAGATACAAGGAGGCTGAGTCCAAGGGTCTACCACAAGGAAAAAAACAGAAAGCGAGCAATCAGACTGGGCCTGAGCAGGGGTCTGAATTCAGGCTGTACAAAATGCCCTAGATATCAATCCCCAGCACCCTGACATCATATTTTCTGGGACTAATATATATTAATATATTGAATATTTCACTTTTAATGGACATCTCTATCCATTTTTTTGACCACATACTTAGTTTTCTCCAAAGATTCCATGTTTATTATCATTCGCCAAAGGACACAACATTTCTCTACTAAAAAAGGAGTAGCTGTCTACTGCAAATTCCTGGATATTAGTAATTATCATCAGTGACTTCTACTCTCTTGCTTTCCAAAGCACTCATTTATGCTACTCTCTTGATTATTTCTTTTACCAGCTACCAAGACACTTCAAAACCTCTCGTGAGAACTACTTTATTGTTCCCCTTTTAACCTTGCTCATAGACTTTAGTTTTTCACTGTTCATCTGTACCACTAGATGGCTTTGTAATTCCTTGAACTCCTTAATTTAAATAACTTCTACATCCTCTCCATTTTACTTACACACCTAAACACAAGCCGTCTGGTTTACCTCTTCAATAAAAAAAGGCTCTTCTAAATGCAGTGCACATCTGATGTCTGCACAGTTCAAAGCTAAAGCATGCAGACTTGAAATTTTGTTGTAACCCTATAGGTTTTCTGTGAGAACAAGACACAGCATGCCTTTGTTTTACATCATTAATGCACACATAAAATACTTTCCCCATCTTCTCCCCACCTGGCACCAAGAACATATAAGCTCTTGTTTAAAAGTAGTACATAAAGTAAAGAATCTCTTAAAAAAAAAAGAAATTCTCATTCATAACACGTTAGAAAATATTTTTTAAAACTACATAGATTAAATAAGTGATTTTTCATAGCCAGTCCTCTCTTTCTTGGGAATGTATGACTTCTTTTATTTTCTTTCCTGCCTTACTGATTTCCTTCATGTAGTATCATCATCACTTGAAGCTTCAATTATTATAACAATTTTTAATGAGTCTGACTTTGATTCCTTTATTCTCTAATATATTTTGAATGGTACAACTTCTATAGCTTCTTAAGACAACTATGACCCTGTAACTTCTTGCTAAAATATCTACAAAAATCCATAATATCTTATGTTTGTATCGCTTACTCATTTAATAAATATTTGATGCTCATTGTTGTCTATTTCCTATTCTAAGTCACATGGAAAGAGTATATGAAACAAAATATCTTTGATATCATGAAGCTTAAGTTCTAATTTTAAAAAGTACAGAGTAATGTGATGGAGGGTGATATTGTGAAGGCTGCTTTACAATGTGGTCAAGGAAAGGCCTTCTAAACTGCTGACATTCTAGTTAATTTATCTAGGTGAGTCAGCCAGGAAAATAACTGGAAACAGAGTATTCTTGACAAAGTGCAAGAAACAGTGTCAAGATTCTAGGGAAAAACAACTTTGAGGGTCTGAAAAACAGAGATGATCCATTCTGCTATATAGAATGAGGAGGAAACAAGAAAGAGGTGAGGGAGGAAAAGAATGCAGGAAGGTCGTGGAAAAGGCCTTGTATTTACATGCTAAGTGCAATATGATACTTTTAGAATTCCAATTTAAAGAAACCCAATTTAGACAACTTTTAGGGAAAAAAAAACAAAACTTAGAATACTATTGGGGTATCTCACAAAATGCAAGGTTAGCAATGGAGCTGGGTCTCTGGAACAGGAGCAGGGATGAAGAGCTACTCTAAGGAGATAATGTCATCTACCTTTGCCTCTTTCAGTATGTCTGATTCATTATTCTTTCTTTCTTTGGAATATATATATATGAGTGTGTGTATGTGTGTATACATATATTCCTCCCTGAAAAACACTGCCATCCAAAGCTCATAAGTGCCATAGTTACAATACTGGCATAGGAGTCTCCCCTCTTCCTTACCTCCGCTCTCCCTCTGTCTATGTCTCTTTTTCCATCTCCCTCTGTCTTTTGGTTCTAAAACTTGAAGAAAGAGGTACCACTGTGCTGAACATCCAACAGTGAAAACGAGGATGTAGACAGAAGTTTAGCCACATGTTTTTATAATATTTATACTTGCTCAACACTCAGTGTTTGTCTCTAAGCAATAGTATTAAGTGGACATGAAATTAGTTGTCATGCCAAGTTTAGAGATAAACTGACAGTTAAACATTTAATGTCATCAGCTAGCTGCTGGCAGAGGGCTGAGTTCTATTTTAGAGACAAAATATTCTTCATATTCACATATGTAATGCAATCCATAGGATTAAAGAAAGTGTTTTACCCCATCATTCAAGATATTCCATAATCTTTTTCCAAATGCTCCCTATATGAACCTTCCATGCAATTTTTAATGGGTTATTCAGAGTCTTGAAGGAAACCTGTATTCTACATCTCCACCAAGACCAGTTTCATTAGATCTTGTATTCCTGTTTACTTCAGGGATGACTTAAAGGATAAATCTACTTGATAATCAATTGTTATCCACATATGACTCAGTTCTGCCATTAACCTGAGAATACTTGCCAATATTTAACTCTATACAAACTATCAATTCTATCTTCTGAATTCCCCTTTAGTGATCAGAAAGTCCTCACACATCTCTCACACATTCTCCTAACCCCTTTCTTTAATTGGTAAATGACTATTTCTTGGTGATCCTATTTCCCAAGGACACATTTACCTCTCTAACACCATATAATTTGGGAAAGAGGCATGAGTGCTGCCATTCTTCTGAGAAATATTTATCCCTAGTTCATAGTCTTCCTATATAGTTCTCCTATCATCATTCTTGGTGATTTCAACATCTGGGTTAATAATCCCCTCAAAACATATTTGTAACCATCTTCCTCTTTAATCACCATGTGTGTAACTATCACCACTAGCCATCAAATTGTTTTATCACTTTCTTCATTTTTCTCCCTCCGATCCATCCATTCCTCAGAAATCAATGTATTTGTATTAATGTCCTTCTTGAAATCTCTACAGGATTCTTCATAGTACTTAGAACAATACCTGACTGTGAGCCTTATTTTTACTTAGTTGCAAGACCTGACAATTCCAACTTCCCAAATCATCTGGTGCCTCTTACAATTCTCCCCATTCTCTTTATTTCTCTTACCTTAAAAGCTCTCTGACACTTTCTGTGTCATGTATATTTTCTTCCTGCTTTAAGGTCTTTACAATAATATAATTTTTCTGTTTCTCATGCTCTCTCTCTCTTAAATACAGAAACCGTCCCCCTGTTTTCTTCAATATATTGATAAAGGTATAGAGAGCCTTCTCATTCTTCAAATGTGAACCCTTAGAAAGAATACTCACCACCATCTAATAACTTCTTAATGTTTAAAACACCCTGTTAATTTATTTCCTTATTCTGCTGTACACTGCCCTAAGACAGAGGCACTATTGTTGTTCACATAAGCATCTGTATCATTTAATTAGTTAGAGGGAATGAGATATACATATATTTTTTTCCTAACCTCATAAGGTACAATGAAAATAAGACTCAAATAAATTATGCCAAATGCTCATCATCTGTTAGCAAAAACAAATAAAATTCAAAACAATTTAGTATTCACTTGCAAGATTCTGTGTCATTACAGGTACTTCATCTGTCCATTGCATAAAAGGTATACTAGAATCAAATTAAACAGCATACTATTTGCTATGGTCAGTTAACCATACAATCAAAGGTAATTATCAATAATCCTTTAAGTCAGTGGCAAATGCAGTTCTACTTCAGGTTAAGCATCACTTCAAAGAATACAAACAACTGGGCTCATCAGATCTTAACATACTGTTGAGGTAAGGATAGGTGTATTTTAACAACACTTATAATTAAAACACTTATTGTGAACACTGCTCACTTCATTAACAATAATTCATTTCTAACATTGATTATGGTCATTAATAAAATACCTGTGTTGGTCAGAAATAAATATAGCTGAATGAAAAGATTCTGGCTTCTTGTGGAGTGTTTTTCAAATGCTATTTAATGAACACTATAGAATGTAATACTGATATGGACATTGGACAATTGGTTGTATATTGTACACATCAGTGTATATGTGTATTTGTGTATAATGTGTGTGTGTGTGTGTGTGTGTATACACACAGAGACTATTAATACCAAAATGACATAGCATTCTCTCTCTTCATATATAACATATATCAGTGGTATAGAATCGATAGTCAAATAATATTTGGAAATGAATGCAGACATGAATCCATTTTGTTCTTTCATTGTAGTGCCTTCCAGATTTTCTCTTATAATCTAAATTTTATTCTAAAAATTTCATTTCAAATTCTACTTAATTCAGAAGTTTTCCTGGCTTCTCCATTCCAAATTTCCTTTATTCTTTTGCTACATGCTGTGGCATTGATTTATCAGATAATATTTGTTTCTTTTTTGCATCATTCATTGTGCTTGAATACATGGGATCAAGTTAAACAATTTTCTGTATATGAAATTATTGGTAGCAATATTGTCTTTTATGCTTCTTTGCCTTTTTAGCCACAGTGCTGCTTCCACCTCTAAGCAGTGCTTCAAAATCTTTTACAATCAGAGGGATCTAAGTATTATTTTCTAAAATTTAACTGCTGATATTTCTTCTTCATTTCCTGCTTTTAATTTTCTCCATTGCAACTTTAAATATAAAAACACTTGAATATATGTATATCAATTAGACATATTTCTAAATAAACCTCATTCAGTAGAGTTTTAAATTGGTTACAGTATTTAGATAATAATAAAATGTTTATGCTCCCAAGTATTATTATAGGTGATTTTGACTTGGCATTTATGTTAGGGATGATTATTAGTGTCAGAAAAATTACTCTTATTTCAGAAATAGGCAAAAGAGAATGCTGGGTGTCTTGTCAGCAGAGTGTTGGAATTGATGTGTTAATTGTCTAGTTTACAACTCTTGGGGCAGAAGTTACCTTGTAGGTTCTTGGCCTATTTTTTCATTCATTTGGACCAATAATAATAAGTATTATGATTTATAGCCCTCTTGGATATTAATCAGTTTGTAAATGACCCGAAAATCTTTTACCTGGTATTTCTTTGTTAAATTGCCTAAACTGTCAAATATTTTTTCAGCCAGTTCCCTCATTAATGAATGAATTATATAAAATCATTGACACATCTTCATTTTACAGATTTGAATGAAAGTCACAAAATTACTTTTTTGAAAAATATACGATAAATTTAGGACACTTATAATAGAATCATAGTTGGTACTAGTGTTTCATTAAAGTTTATAATCATTTTATAAGCAAGATAATGCTGTTTGTTAGTGGAAATGTGGACTGAGCAGTAACCTCATTTAACAATAGTGTTTAATGATGCTTTCCTCATACAAGTTATAACAATATGAGAAAGAAAACCCTGCTATTTAAAAATATACTGCCAGCAGTAGGAGAAAATTCTCTTAGAAGATCATGCAATTCATCTTAGGCAGTGAGGAGCTCCTTTGTTTGGGAAAGCTTTGTTAAAATCTTTTGATTAAACAAAGATAGGCAAAGTGTAGCTCTTTTACTCAGTATTTCAGGTGATTCTCCTCAGGTTTCTAAACTCATATGCAGAAATTCAGTGTGGTATTGTTTGTAAAATGCAGATTCTTGGGTTACATATTGGAAAAACCTACAGTTCTCCTCCTGCTTCATTCACTTTCACATAGAACATTTCACTTCTCCCACTTCAGGCCACCAAATATGTGAGAGTTTTTTTTTCCACAACAGGCAATTTTCTGTAACACCAGTGGTGTGTCCAACAATTTAACTCACTTTGGACACTATCTACCTGGAGATAAGGGCTCAGTCCATGACACTGCTCCCCCTACTTCACCAACTGCAAGTAGTAAGTCCTCAGGTTACCCACAACTTCTGTCCCACCAGGCTACAAACTGGAGGTTCGCCTGACCTTCTCCCTCTTGGATTTGATTATTTGTTAGAGTGGCTCACAGAACTCAGGTAAGTGCTTACTTACATTTCTCCACATCTTCACCAACATTTGTTAATTTCTTGTCTTTTGGATAGTGGGCATTCTAACTGGTCTGAGGTGGTATTTCATTGTGGTTTTGATTTGCATTTCCCTGATGATTAGCGATGTGGAGCATCTTTTCATGAGTCTGTTGGCCATTTGTATTTCTTATTTGGAGAAATGTCTGTTCAAGTTCTCTGCCCATTTTTCATTGGGTTATTTGTTTTTTGGGAGTTGAGGCATGTGGCTTCTTTATATATTTTGTATATTAACCCCTTATCAGATGAGTCATTTATGAATATATTCTTCTATACTGTAGGATGCTTTTGTTCTACTAATGGTGTATTTTGCTGTGCAGAATCTTTTTAGTTTGATTCAGTCCCACTTGTTCATTTTTTATTTTGTTCCCCATGCCCAAGGAGATGTGTCCAGGAAAAAAATTGTTCATACTTATGTTCAAGAGATTTTCGTCTACGTTTTCTTCAGAGTTTTATGGTTTCATGACTTACATTCAGGTCTTTGACCATTTTGTATTTACTTTTGTGTATGGAGTTAGAAATAATCCAGTTTCATTCACTTACTTGAAGCTGTCCAGTTTTCCCAACACCAGTTGATGAAGAGGCTGCCTTTTCCCCCCCATTGTAGATTCATAGCTCCTTTGTTATATATTAATTGACCATATATGTGTGGGTTTATATCAGGGCTGTCAATTCTGTTCCATTGATCTATGGGTCTGTTCTTGTGCCAGTACTAAATTGTCTTGATTACTGTGACTTTGTAGTAGAGCTTGAAGTTGTGGAGTGCAATCCCCTCTGCTTTATTCTTCCTTCTCAGGATTGCTTTGGCTATTCAGGGTCTTTTGTGGTTCTATATGAGTTTTAGAACTATTTGTTCTAGTTCATTGAAAAATACTGTTTGTATTTTGATAGGGATTGCATTGAATCTGTAAATTGCTTTGGGCACAATGGCCATTTGGAAAATATTAATTCTTCCTATCCATGCACACTGGATGTATTTCCATTTATTGGTGTCTTCTTTAATTTCTTCATAAGTGTCTTGTAGTTTTCAGAGATTGATTTGAAAACTACTTGGTTAGGTTTATTTCTACATATTTTATTTATTTATTTTTTTGATGCCACTGTAAATGGAGTTGTTTTCCTGAGATCTCTTTCTGCTTGTTCATTGTTAGTATATAGGAATGCAACAGATTTCTGTGTATTAATTTTGTATCCTGCAACTTTGCTGGATTGACTTATTAGTTCTAATAGTTTTTTTTGGTGGAGTCTTCAGGGTTTTCTGTGTATAATATCATGTCATTTGCAAACAGTGACAGTTTTCTTCTTCCTTACCAGTTTGGATGCCTTTTATCTCTTTTCCTTGTGTGATTGCCATAGTGAGAACTTCCAGTACTATGCTGAATAAAAGTGCTAAGAGTGCACATCCTTGTCTTGTTCCCAATCTTAGAAGAAAAGCTTTCAGCTTTTCACTACTAAATATGATGTTGGCTTTGGGTTTATGACCTTTGTTATTCTGAGGTACATACGCTCTATACCCATTCTGTTGAATGTTTTTATTATGAATGGATGTTGAATTTTGTCAGATGCTTTTTAAACATCCGTTGAGATGATCATGTGGTTTTGTTAATGTGGTGTATAATATTGATTTACAAATATTGTGCCATTCTTGCATCCCTGGAATAAATCTCACTTGGTCATGATGGATGATCTTTTTGATGTATTTTTGAATTTCGTTTGCTAATATTTTGTTGAATATTTTTGCATCTATGTCCATCAGGGATATTGGTCTACTTTTCTTTTTTTTTTGTGGTGTCTTTTTCTGGTTTTGGTATTAGAGTGATGCTGGCCTCATAGAATGAGTTTGGAAGTATTCCCTCTTCTTCAACTTTTTGAAATACTTTAAGAAGGATTAGTAGAAGTAGGACAATGTTTAATATTTCATAGAATTTAGCTGTGAAACCATCTGAACCTGATATTTTGTTCCTTGGGAGTTTTTTGATTACCAATTAAATTTCACTGATGGTAATTCCTTGCTCAGATTTTCTGTTTCTTCTTGGGTCAATCTTGAAAGGTTCTGTTTGTCTAGAAAGTTGTCCATTCTCTTACCTTGTCCAATTTATTGATATGGAATTTTTTATAGCGTTCTCTAATAATTCTTTGTATTTCTGTGGTATCTGTTGTGATTATTCCTTCTTCATTACTGATTTTGTTTATGTGTGTAGATTGTTTTTTTTTCTTGATAATTCTGGCTATGGGTATATCTATTTTGTCTACTTTCTCAAAGAACCTGCTCCTGTTTTCACTGATTTTTTTCTTTTTTGTTCTTATCTATTTTATTTATTCCTGCTCTGATCTTTATTATGTCCTCCTTCTACCAACTTTGGGCTTCATTTCTTCTTCTTTTTCTAGTTTCTTTAGTTGTGAACTTAGTCTGTTTATTTGGGCTTGTTCTTGTTTCTTGAAGTAAGCCTGTATTGTTATGTACTTTCCTCTTAAAACTGCCTTCAGTGCATCCCACAGATTTTAGGCTGTTGAGTTTTTGTTTTCATTTGTTTCTATGTATTGTGATTCTGTTTTAATTTTTTCATTGATCCATTGATTATTTAGAAGGATGTTGTTTAGCCTCCATGTGTTTGCTGGCTTTTTTGTTTTCTTTGGTAATTTATTTCTACTTTCATAGCACAGTGGTCTGAGATGCTTCTTGATACAATTTCAATCTCTTTAAATTTACTGAAGGTCTTTTTTGGCCTCGTATGTGATTTATCCTAAGAATGTTCCATGTATACCTCCAAATAAACTGTATACTGCTGCTTTTGGGTGGAATGTTCTTTAGATAACTGTTAATTCCATCTGATTTAATGTATTGTTCAGTGCCTCTGTTTCTTTATTTATTTTTTGTCTGGTTGATCTTTCTATTAATGAGTCGTGTGTTTAAGTCCCCTAAAATGTGTTTCTGTAAAATGCACGTTCTATAATATGAATGTGCAATCTATATCCCCTTTATTTCTGTTAGTATTTGTTTTACCTGTTTATGTGCTCCTATGTTGGGTGCATAGACAATTATTATGGTTATATCCCCTTGTTGGACTGACCCCTTTATCATTATGTAATGTCATTCTTTATCTCTTGTTATATTCTTTGCTCTGAAATCTATTTTGTCTGGTATAAGTAATGCTACTCCAGGTTTTTTCTCCCTATTATTTGGATGAAATATCTTTTCCATCTCTTCACTTTTAGTTTGTGTATGTCTTTAGGTCTGAAATGAGTCTCTTGTGGGAAAGGTATAGATGGGTTTTCTTTCTTTATCCATTCTGCAACTCTATGTTTTTTGATTGGTGCATTCAGTCCATTTACATTTAAGGTTATTATTGATAGATATGAACTTATTGGCATTTTATTAATTCTTTTTGGCTATTTTACAGCTACTTTATGTTCCTTTCTTGCTCCTTTATACTCGTTATTGATGGTTTTCTTTAGTGTTGTAAATGGATTTCTCTTAGTCATTTATGTGTGTGTGTGTGTGTGTGTTTATTGTAGGCTTTAGTTTTGTGGTTAACAAAGGTCCAAAAGGAAACTTCCTTAATATGTAATAGTCTGTCTTAAATTGCTGATTACTCTATTTCAAACATAATCTAAAGGTACTTTTTTTCCTTCTTCTTCTTCCTCCTCCACATTTTTGTATTAGATGTCATAATCTGCACTTTTAGTGTATCTCTTGACTGATTTTGTGTATAGTTGATTTTGCTTCTTTTGTTTTCTTTTAATTTTGTACTTTCTTGGTTAGTAGTTGGTCTACTATCTTTACTGTGGATTTCTTTTCACTGGTGAAAGCTATATAGCCTTAAGGTCATTTCCATCTACAGCAGTTCCTTTAACATATCCAGTAAGGCTGGCTTAGTGGTGGTGGTGAATTCCTTCAACTTTTGTTTATCTGGAAATTGTTTAATACCTGTTTCAAATTTAAATGATAATCTTTCTGGGTAGAGGATTCTTGGTTGGAGGTCCTTCTATTTCAGTACATTAAATATTTCATGTCATTCCCTTCTGGAGTGTAGAGTTTCTGTTGAGACGTCTGCTGATAGCTTGATGGGATTTCCTTTGTAAGTAATCTTTTGTCTCTCTCTGGCAGTTTTCAACACTCTTTCCTTATCTTTGATTTTACCATTTTAATTATTATATGTCTTGGTGTTGTTTTCGTGGCATTCCTTTTGTTAGAGGTTCTCTGTGGTTCCAAGACCTGAGTGTCCAGAATGGGGAAGTTTTCAATAATTATTTCCTCAAATAGACTTTCTATCTGTAGGTAAAATTGTAATATTTCCAGAATATCTCAGCTGGCTTTTGTACATGTGCATATCAATAGGAGCTCAAGTGTGGAGAGAAGTATGGCTTTAGTGCATTTGCATCATTCCTTGGGGGTGGAGAGAAGTCCATCTCCATATCAATGGGTAATTACCTGGGCAATGGAGGGCTTATCTGTACCTGAGAGGTGAGGGGAGGACCAGTTTTGCTTCTGCTGGAGCAGGAAAGAGAGAAGGCTCCGGACTGCAGTTTGTAAGCAATAAAAGGATTTTAAACTTTATTTCTCCCTTTGACTGATTTCAGTTTTAGAGGTATTTTGCCCCACAATTTCCTTTCCCCAGACTTACACTATCATTTTGTGTCTCTCTTCTTCATCCCTACTATGTGAATATTGTTTTGTTTGAATGATCACACAGCTCTCTTACCATTTTTTCATTCCTAGAGATCCTTTTATCTCTGTGTTACTCAGCTTCATTGTGTTCCTGTTCTCTAATTTCCCTCTCATTGACTGTCTTCTACCTGAAGTAATACTCTTAAGTCCTCCATTGAATGTTTCATTTCAGATACTGTATTCTTCATCTCTGCAAGGCTCTTTTTCAGGTTTTCTATCTCTTTGTTGACATCCTCCCTGAAATATGGAATATTTTTATATAAATCTGTGAGCATGTTTATGACTTTGATTTTGAAATTTTTGTCAAGAATATTGGTGATCTCTATCTCATTTAACCCTCTTTCTGGTGTCCTGTTCTGTAGTTTTGTTTGGAACATAGTCCTTTGCTCCTCATTTTGTCAGGGTTTCTGTGTTTCTTCCTTTGTATTAGATGGATCTGCTATGCTTCCTGGCCTAAGGAGGCATCCTAAGGTGCCCAGGAGCTCAAGATTCTTTCCTCTCTCCAGTGTCTGGTTCTACTTTGTGGAAGCTTCAGCTATTGGTGTGCAGTGGGTGGGGCTGCATGTCTGTCTTCTGTAGTGGTCTATGTCTGGATGGGCAGTTTGCTTCAGCCACAGCATTTGTTATCAGTGTAGAAGTCTCTGGGCTTGCTTTGGGTGGGGACTTCTAACCTCTACCTGCCCTGCAGCAATGGTGAAACTGCAGGGTTAACAGGGTTGGTGGGCTGATGCACAGCTCTGCCCTACTGTGCATATAGCACAATTCTTGGACACCCACAGGTAGGAAGGAGCTCTTGATGCTGGCTCCTGTAGGTACCTCCCTGGCTGGGCTGAAATCGAGCTGTGATAATGGAAGATTCTCCCTCTGCCTGCCTGTCAGCAAAGTCTGACGCTGTTGCTGGGCTGAGTGGGTTGGGTGTTGGCAGCGTGTGCAGGGAGCAGCCTGGGGGCTGCATTGTCAGTGATGGGGATGGAGCTTCTGCGGCTCCTGAGAGTTCCTGAACTGTTAGACTGAGAGAGTGCTGAAGAGGTATCCTCCACCTGCCGTTTCTGCTGAGGAGCGAGCTGCATCCAACCCTTCCCCATCTAGCACCTCTCCCACCGTTGGCAAGTCTTTCAATCTGCTACCTCTGCCTGGGTCTCAGGACTGGCAGAGCATGTCTGTCCTCCACAAGTGGCTGGACTCTCAGCATCCCAGAGTGTTCTGCCTGTCCTTGGTGTCCAGCCCCACAATCACCATAATGCAATGTAGTGTGGGTTCAAAGGGGAGGGCTTGGGTCCTGTTCAATCATGGCTCTGCTACTTTACCCTTTTCTGTGTGGTTTTCTTTCCTTCCTCAGCTGTAAGTGGTCTGTTCTGCAGTCTTCAGGTCATTTTTAGGTTTAGTTGTGTTTGCTGTATTTTCTTCTTTTATGTGTTTTTGGGAGGAGGCTTCTGCTTTGCTTTCCTGCTATGCCATCTTTTTTCAGCAACCTTGAGATTTCTTTTATCAACAAGAATTGTATGTGTCAATTCCTCAAAGTTGCAATTCTTCTTAAATTAATATAATATTATATTTCTTAAGCCTTTCTTTCAGGACAATAAAATGATGGAGGAGTTTTGTTTCCCATCTTTGCATAAAACTGCTACACAGCTAAAGACTTTCTTTTTTTTTAAAAAAATAAAACGTAACAGTAGCTTTTGGTTCCCATCTATTCATTTGTCTTTTGGGGGATACCCTTGGTGTAATCTTGGCTGGTGTATCAACCATACTCACAGAAACAACATCCACATACTATAATCCTCCTGTTTTTAAAACTTTAGAGAAATTTATTAGTAATAATTTAAATTGTACAACTCTGTTATGTTGCAAACCTGTCAATATAAATATAAAAGTCACTTAGAAAATAATACTAAAGTGTTAAGACTGATATTATCTGGCATATTGTAAGACAGTCTCAACTGGGAAGGGATAAGATGGGGATCCAGGTAGCAAATCAGATTGATGTGCTGTCCTCAATATAATGGCATTTTCATTTCTGAGGCCTATGAAGTCCAAAACAAAACCATTTTTTATAGTTGTTCAAAATCCCAAGAGAAATAAATTCAGGTGGTCTCAACTTAGTTTCTCATGTACAAAGGGACACATCAAAAAGCTGTCACAGACTGATAGTAATTTATCATTTTCACTTTTAAGAAGCCATAGAATTACAAGCATGAAGCAAATACCAGCAATAAGAAGTATTTTTAGAAGCATTTTTTTTTTACCTCAGTTAAAAGTTTCTATATTACTGGAAAAATAGCCTTATAAAACAAATAAAATTTACATGTTTTTCATAACATATTCATTGAAATTTTCTTTAAATTCAATTATTAATATCTATGATAAATATAGTAGCTAAATGGTATTACTATGAGTCTTTAAAACCACTATAAATCAAACAAAATTTAAGTCTAGGTTTTCTAATGCATTTTTATCATTTAGATGAAAAATAGTATGTTCCTTAAATATATAAAATTCACAGATTTTTATGTTTTAATTTTTTTTAAACTTTACCTATTTCAAGGAAACCATACAACAGTTGAAAAAATTACAGTTAATATAAGTAAAATTCTATAGAGTTTGATGTCTTCAAAAGTGCAACGATTGGACATTATAATGTGGATAAATTATATTAGATGTTTGCTGTGGATGCTCAACATTTAAGTTGCCCTCAAATATCTTGTGACCCACTGATCTCATGGAAATCTGAAATGTCAACAGTGTGAAAGTCAAAAGAAGTATATCAGTATTTGAATCATTTCACAAATGTGTGTCATACGGACAGGGCACAGTAATTTATTCAAATATTATTTAGGTTCTTCCTCAGATATTAACTAACCAAGGATTATTAAATCAGACAAGAAGCCAGGAGTATTTTGATAATATAAAATACAAAAGTTAGTGTGTATATTATGGTGCATTTCCATTTTGAATATAAGAAATAGAGGAATATATTTAGGTGTCCTTTAAAACAAATTAGAAGAAAGATGGAAAATGTCAGGGCTTATTAAGAAGCAATGAGCTATTCTATTCCATTGAAAAATATCATGAAAAATATATTGTAAAAACTAAGTCTTCTTAGCTGATATTCAAATAGAAACTTTCAACAGAAGTTTATTATGACTATCAAGCTGGTAAGAGTAAACTCTTTACTCTTAAATACAACAGATGTTTTCTCATTATGAAAGATGTTAGATATATGCATTAGATATTAGAGCCAAAGTTGCACAATTTTATATTTTACTTAAAAAAAATTTCTAGGAATCACATGGGTGAACTCATGTAAAATAAGATGTAGCATTAATACATCATTTAATAAATGTACATTGGAAAGAATGTACTATTGCATTATACATTACAAAATTTTTAGAAATCTATAATTAATTTTTATCACATTTTTCTATGGATGGAGTTTCATTGTTCTTGTTGTTCTCTATAGATAAGTAGCTTTTACACATTCTGAGAAAAGAACATCATTATTTTCATAAGAGAATGAGCAAGAAAGGGACCTTATGAAGGAAAGAGAATAAGGGATGATCAAATTTCATATTCTGTTTAAAAATTTGATTAAAAATAAAAGTTTCCCCTTCAATCAGTGTCCATTAAGAAAAAAGAAAGAAAACTCAAATCAAAGGTAATGAAGGAACTTTAATAATTTTAATATTCTCCAAGTGAGGTAAACAGACCCCCTTTTGACTAAGATGGCATAGAACTAAGATGAATAAATTTCCCTTAATAAATCACTGATTGTGTAAAGAATCTATTCATGAATCCCAAAGAACTACTACATGTCATTATTGTTCACTGGGAAAGCTAACTTAAAATACAGTCAATTCCTCTCCATTTTTAAGACTAACACCAAAAATATGTCACATCATTAAACTCAATATTTATTCACACTCTTTCCCAAAGAATCTAAGATGTTTCATTCACTCCACATCTGCCTTTAGATACAGTTAACCTCAACATGATACAAACATCCAATATTACTTTCAAACCTTCATATCTTACTTTACCATTTTACTCCCATTCTTTCAGTCTTAGTATTAATTTCAAATTTATTTGTTCTGTTACCCTCAAACATAAGAAGTTAATTGTGAAAATAATTTTGATATGAAAGATAAAAAAGTATTTACCTCAAATCTACAGCATTTACTATTGAAGATTAGGTGCTACCATGATTCAAATAGTCTCAGAGCACCATAGTTGTAACTTGTAGATTGACTCTTGACAGTTTTTTTTTTTTAGCAAATAATAAGCCATACAAAACTTTCAGGTAGGACAACTTAGTTCCTCAGCTTTTATAAACAGTGTACTACCCTACTTTATCATGTTATTAATTTTATGATTTCATTAGGTCTTGACTGAAGAAAACATCAACATCATTATGAGTCATACAATTTTAATAAAACTAAAGTTATTGATTTATTGCAATAATTTTCATGAAAATATTTTTTTAAATATGAAATTTAAATGAACTAACCTTTTATAAAATTGATCTATAGTTGATATACAATATTAAATTGCTTTCAAGTATGCAATACAGTGATTCAACAGTTACACAGATTATTAAATCCTCACCCCAACTAGTGCAGTTACTGCCTTTCAACATATAAAGATGTTACAGAACCACTGATCATATTCTCCATGCTGTACTTCCATCCCCATGACAAATTTATGCTATGATTAAAATTTTTGTGCCTCTTACTCACTGGCCCCACCCCCAACTCCAACCCCTCCCCACCTGGTAACCACCAGTCACTTCTCAGTGTCTATGAGTTTACTTTTGTTCATTTTGTTTTGTTTTCTTTTTTGATTCCACATATAAGTGAAAACATATTGAACTAATCCATTTTTGGTTAACTGGTCAGTTTCAACCAAAAACAAGATTATCAAATATTTATTTAAAAACAAAATTATATTAGGCTGTATATGAGATACAAAGGTACTAAGACAAAATATCTTTTAAGTGCAATAATATATCACTATGACATACTAAATATAAATACATAATAAGTTTATAATATGTCCGAAATTAATAGTTATAACTGAAACCACTTATAGTGATACAACTTAACCATTTTGACTAAGCACTGAGATCAGTTGTGTCATAACTATATGCTCTAGGAAATTCTTGCACAGGACAAAAGACTATGAAGTAGTCAATATTTTTGCTATTTCCTTCAGGCTATTTTTTTCAAACAATTTATCTTGGTAAGCAATTTGCTTTTCAAAGCAAGCTGTCTCATCAAGACAATAGTTTTTCACCTGGAAAAACTCAATTATCAGAACAATGATTTTCTTATTAAACTTTGTCTTAAGACCTGTGTCTTTCCACATCAACCAATTCTAATCTATTTTGTTACAAATTTGGCCAACTAGTCCCCTGCTTTGGATGACCTATGTTAAATCCACTGAACTCATATACCTAAGTCCCATTAATATCTTTTCTTAACTTCCCATTTTGAATCATTATTAAGACTCTGTCAAGGTGAAGTTCTCTCTTGATGCTCTAAGTTTATCCATTAGGCACTGCTTGATCAGTAGGCTTTTGTTTTGTTTTTGCTAATTTAATTACTATTGAGTAGTCAACAGTACAAAACCCTGGAGGTCTTGCCAAAATGGACATTAAGGTATAGGACTTTTACAGAAAACTGCATGACTTGAGGCCCTGGTGGTTCTCCTGTGTGGAGTATCTTTCTGACCACGAAGAGGAAGTAGGTCCCACTTTGAGTGTGAGCACCTATTTCTCTCTTGAAGCTCTCAGATCCTGAGATTATTTAATACAATAAACAATTAAAATAAATATAAATAAAAGAAACATTTAAAAGTAATCTGCTTATCTCATCAGTTTAAAAAAGTCTTTTCCTTCGTTGTAGGTCAGTAAAAATCTGTCCTTTTGTTATACATCATCATTTATCTCTTGGACTGTCCTTTCCACTTTTTGTTGTGAGTTTATAGACACAAGATAAGAATAAACACAATAAATCTGTCTCTTGACCCAGCGAAAGAGCCAACAAGTCCTAAAAGTCTCAAACTGGCATCTTTATAGGATGATCTTTGCCTTCGTCCAACTATCTTTTTAAATGACAAAATTTCACCAAAATTACATGGGCACTTGCGGAAACACTAATGTGAGCACAATTATTCATTTGAGAAGTGTCTTAGAACAAAAAAGTGGACAACATTTAAAATATCAAATGGCTTGTCTTTTAAACATTTCTAAGGAAATTTCCAAAAGAAATTGAAATTACTTTACAAACTTACTCTGTAAAGGTAATTTTGATGAAATAAATTTTTAAAGTTTATAAAAATCAATAATTTTATATTTTTCGATCCTGTGATGGTTAATTTTGTGACCTTGGCTGGGCTATGATACTCAGAAAGGTGGTCAAACATTATTCTGGGTGTTTCTATTAAGGTGTTTTTGGATGAGATAAACATTTAAACTAGTGGACTTTTAAGTAAAAAAGATTGTTCTGAAGGTGAATGGGCCCCTTTTGGTTAGCTGAAGGCCAGAATAGAATGAAAAAAAATTGACTTCCCCTGAGCAAGAATGAATTCTGCTGCAGACATCTTTTGTATAGAACTAGGAAAGTGGCTTTTTCTGGGTCTCCAGCCTGGTGGCTACTCTGCAGATTTTGGACTTGCCAGTCTCCATAATCACATGAACTAATTCCTTAAAATAAGTCTCTCTCTGTATCTACACACATTCTATTCATTCTTGTTCTCTAGAGAACCCTGATTAATGCAAATCCTCACAGTCTTCAGTTGTTCTATGCTAGCTAAGACGTGAAGAATAGAAAAAGAAAGTGGTCCAACAATGAAAGGAAACAAAATACTTCATTTTTCTCTGAAAGCTCCCGAAGAACTTTCTCTTAATATTATAAAACAATCTTAGAAAAGTTGTTTATTAATATCATGTGATATAGTAATATTAACCTTAAATTCTGCCATTATCACACTTCTTACCCATGGAAAAAATGACTACTTAAGTAGAAGAAATTTACATAACAAACTTCAGACATTACCTATTCATCAGCCAATAAATATCAGCAGTGTGTTCCAATGAAAGGATATTAATGTTTTCTTTTTGGAAATCACCCCTGATAACTTAATAGAAATGGATTTATTTTGTAAATGGAATTATCTGTTTAAATGCTCTCCTGGAAACCTCTTTCTTGAGATAACCAAGGAATCCTTTATTCATAATCAGGCAACAGTAATTGAATCTTGACCTACTATTTTGCTTGTATCAAGATTAAAATCCAGTTTAAGATTTCCAGGAGGTCATGGACTTTTTATGGTCCAAACATTCTTCTGACTTTTTATGGTCCAACACCACTCACTGGTGTTGAATATACTAAAGTTTAGATTGTTACATATATAATTTACACATTTTCTCTAAAACAAGAAGGCAAAGAAGGACCAAAATTGATCAATGAAATCCTAGCAGAAAAAAAAGAACATACTTGTACCAACCGTTGTAATACTCTTATCCTCCAAGTCATAAAACACAACAAGAAAATATATAGATTTGTTCAGTACTCCAGGGCTATAAAATGAAAACAGTAATCTCCTCCTTTCCATGGTATTGAACCTAAGTAGTATTTTATCTTCAGTGCCACCTAAGCCTACACATTTTACAACTGTATATCTGTACTCCACTTTTATTTTTTAATACCCTCCTCATTAAGTTAATTATGTACTTATTGGCCTTTTCCTGGGTAAGTCTAAAATATACCTGCAGAATTACACCTCAGAGGTTTACTAAGACATTTGCCATTTTTCACAAGTCTCTAACCAAAACCTTAATCATAAATTTCTCTGTGACTCTATTATCCAATATATAGATCATCTTTTGTTATATTCTATTGATAATGTGATGACTAAGATTGATTCCATATAGTTAATCAGATCAAAAAGAACACTAATGCTTTTAAGGAAAAGTAATACTTTATCAAAACAAAAGATAATGCCTTCTTCCATGACATAATATTCCAAGAATACAAGTCTTTCAGTAGTGACACACTTCATATCATTAAAAATGTTTTCATTCTCTTCAAGAGATAATTACAAGATTCTGGTCTTACTGACCAATATAAGCAATAGGTTGGTTATTTTTGTGAAATCTTTGTGTATATGCATAATTGAACCCAGTTTTCAGTGATTGAACCCCTAAGCAGGAGAAAACGTTCTGTGATTTAAAATGAGGTCTTCAATAACTTCCCATTCATTCATGAATAAAGGATCTGCACAAGCCTATGGTATCCTAATTTAACTTCATGGGAATCATTAGACACCAATAATTTACTGCAACTTTCTTTTTACTCTGTGGTAAAAAGCTATCCACGCTGTTTCACATCAATACAGTTTTAATTCAAATAATGGAAGCTTCTATGAATTGGGATTTTGATTTTATTTTAAAGTTGATGGTTTCTCATGCTGAGCAATTTTTGTTGCTCATTTATAAACTTAATTATTTATCAATATATAGGTTTATCTCCTATAAAATCCTATTACTCCCTCACACATTTCCAAGCAATGCGATTCTTTACGTGGCACTTCATTTCCATAATCCAAATATTAGAAAATAAATAGCTGAATGTACTCTGCTGAGAATTATCATCCATGCCCCAAACAGACTTATTTTTAAATCCTTATAGAAAATATAGATAAAACATTGTTTGCTAATGATTCTCATCTTAAAATCAGAACAGGAGTTTTTCAGAATTCATCAAAACAAAATTCAGCTTGTAGTAAAGGGCCTCTAAGCCATTTTGTAGAGACCAAATCAGCCCAGAAGGCAAACACAGTGCATACTCTAGATCTTGACAAGTGGATAGAGATAAGAGAGCAAGAGAGCTAACATTTACTGTAGCAGGAGACATGTTTTGCATGCAATACTGGACTTTTTTTTTAATGTTTTGGAAACAGCAAGCATTCTTGATATCATCAGGAATTCCCATTCATAATGTCCAATAGGTAAAGAACTCTTTGTGCCCTGATATATTTTTTTGAAGTATATAGTCATTGCAAAATTAAAAGTTTTCACACAAAAGGAAAACGTGAAGGCAAAGGGAGGAGAGGTTCCTCCGTCTACCACTCCAACAAACCAATTTTTAGAAGAAGTTTAAAGCTATTATGGAATGCCAATGACTCGTACCATAATTTTTTTTTAAGTGAAAGAAATAATGGGAAAAATATGGAAGTATATTACATGAAAATAATCTTTTGGAATTTTTAGATCAGCCACTTGCTGTTCCCCCCAAAAAACTTGCAATGATTTTACATTGAATTTTCTACTACAACAAGGACAATTAGGATACCATACTCAACCAATATTGGAGTGGTGGATTTTAGCATAATTGCTGTGAAATCTCTTTGCTATGTCTCATGGGTCATCACCATTATCCTGGTAAACTTATAAAGATGGTATATGGACAAAAGGCCCAGTCTTAGGGTAACTTTGAACATTTTCAAGTGAGTTTAATAAAGTACTTTCTATAATGAAATTTAAATATGTCTTGGTCATTGTTTGCTTACTTCATGATGGATTGATGCTTTTACTTGTTGGAGGGCTACTGATTTAATGTTAGCAAAAATATTGCTTCATTCCCAATCTGGGGATTTCAAGTCTACTTTTCCAATGAAAAGAATGCTGGTTTAGAGTGACTGATAGTACAGAGAATTGCAAAGCCTGCTACTTAATCAGGAATCTCACTGTTCAAACTATATCCTATCTTCAAGAAAGTTAGAAAAAAATACGCAATTCCAATGAAAATTTGAAAAGCACTTAATGAATCTTGATCTTCCATGACCAAATAAGATTTGTAATTGGCTTTAATGCCCAAGAAATTAACTCCTCCTGTGACTCATCTACTTCTCCTTATGATTTAGTGATAGGTCAGCCACCCATCTATGTATATCACCCTGATTATACAGTGTGTTCCATGCCCAAATACTGCAAGGGACTTGTGCAAAACACGTTCTTTATTAGGACATGCAGTTGAACTATCCCCAACACTGTTTTAGTAACTCTTGCATGATCTAAATCATGAAGACCTGATATTCTGGAAGAGAAATCAAAGAAAGATAGCATGCAAACTCCTATGGAAAGGACATTGCTAGCATGCAAGCGAAACTAAGAGTCTTTAGAATTATAATTATTCTTTGAAGAGACACAAGCCATTGTCATATCCATGAAAGAATGTTGCTTGGAGACTTTAAGAATTCTTAGAAAATCTCCTGAAGCTGATACCTTCAGACTCATGTAGATAACTATGTCAATGAAGTTTCTGCCCAAGATTTAGAAAGCAAGATCCAGATCAGAGTATCATGCTTTAATGTATGTTAATATTCCTTATTTTTATAACTATTTTATTTTTTCTGTGTGGGTTTAAAATTTTTTCTTTGAAACAGACACTAATGAACTCTTAACTATGATGCGCATGAGGCCCTTTTTCTTAATATTGCTAGTTGCTTCCCTAGGTGCTAACTGGCATAAGTCCAATATCTAGTGACAGTTTGTTTATGATTTGGCAAAAATCTAAAATCAATCAACTTTTGGTCTGTATATATATTTCTCTGGGTGCCATCTGGCTCTGTTGTAACGAAACAAATAGCTTCAAGTTTAATGTTTTCAACTAGTAAACACACTTTGAGAAGCAAACATCACAAGGAGATAGCCAGACACATCTCATAGGAAAACATTTGGGACCTTTTGCTGGAGTTTGTTTTTATAACCAACCTTTCATAAATATAGAGTTTGGAAGATACTATGAAAGATATTGTGTATGTACTGAAGCTTTCTTACTTTTAGAGACTTTAAAAGGAAGGCCCACTATTTAAATGAGTTTTCTGACTCAGATCTTTATCAGATTATTTCTTACTGCTTGCCACATGACTTTTGAAAGGCACTGAAAATGTGCAGTATTAGTTAGCTACCATTAATGGTAATTTTGCTAAAAACTGGTTAGTTAGGTGGTCTTTAACAACCAATATTTGAATTGAAGCACTAAAGCTTATAGATTATAGATTACTGCAGGCAAACTGGGCAAGGATTTATCTTGGTAGACTATTGCCAGCCTTCCTAACAGTTTAATATTCAAATAATTCCAACATAATATTCAATGGTCCATTTTGCATATTGACTTCTCCTATCAAAAAAAATAGAAGGAGAGAGATTATTTGATAACTAAATTCAAGAAAGAAAATATCTAGCCCTTGATCTGTGGCCCTAAAACCAACAAAAAGGAATTCTGAACTGTCTTTAATTCTCTTCATTTTACACTTTACAAGAGGCCCAGAAAATGGAGAAAAACACTTCATTCTGTAATTCAGATCATTACTAGGAAGCCGGACATAATCATTGAATCCAAGAACTACTGTCTTTAGAAATTCATTAGTTTGGACAAACAACCAAAAATAGAACATCCCTAGATATAAAATTGACTTCTTAAAGAGAAAATGTGACATTTTGGGGGGGAGAATGCAGTATTTTATCCCTAGACCTTCCTGTGATCTTTGATAATATGAGAAATATCAAGGAAAACAAACAAAAAAATAATTAGATTAGGTCATTTGGCTGATATCCTGTATCTGGTTCTGTATTCTCTTCACATTGGGATAGAATCTTTTCTCTTGGTATAATTTGGGTACTCTTGATTTGGTTTATAAATGAATAAAATTTTTTATTAAATTGAGCTCAGATTTGATAATGGCACAAGGGAGGGACTAAAAATTGAGCCCATCGGCATCATCATAACTGTTGGGACTCAGATTTGAGAACATCTCTGTCAATATAACTACTTGCTCAAAGAATTTTTTCACCTAGGAGATAAGGCTATAAATCACTAATAACTTTACTGTTTCTTTTAGGAAATGACTGGAAAACAATTTTTTGTGTGTATTGCATGTGCAGTTGGCTCATGTGGGAAATCAGGTGATAATGACGATAGTTTGCACTTCTATATAAACAGCTCGCTTAAAATTCACAAAATGAGCTTGTTAAAACTTGCCTCAGAGCCCTTACCTCACAGACCTAAAATACTGTGTCATATACTTCATCCTAAAAAAACATTTTCCTCCCTTAAAGCCTCCTTTAACTAATCAAGTCCAATGCTCAAATCCTTATAAATAATATTCACTATTTTCTGTCTTTGGACACATTCTTACTATTTGTCAAGATAATGTTATCTCTTGCTTCAGTAAGTTAAATCAACTCAGCTTTCCTTACTGATGGAATTTTCTACTAGTTTACATGAGTTAATATCAATAACAGAGACTCGAATGCTACATTAGAAAATTTTCTGTAAGGGAACCTGTGTGCACTGTTGGTGGGAATGTAAACTATGGAAAACAGTACAGAGGTTTATCAAGAAATTAAAAATAGATTTATTATATGATCCAGCAATCACACCTCTGAGTATATATATAATCAAAGGACACAAAAGCATTACCTCAAAAAGATTTCTATACTCTCATATTCACTGCAGCATTATATACAATAGCCAAATTACAAACTTAAGTGTCTGTTGACAGATGAATGGATAAGGAAAATGCAAGATATGTACATGTATATATATGGAATATATATTAGGGAATATTATTCAATATTAAAAATGAAGGAAATCCTATCATTTGAGATAACAGAAATGAATCTGGAAGACATTATGGTAAGTGAAATAAGCCACATAAAGAAAGAAAAATACTGCATGGTATCACTTACATGAAGAACCTAAAAAAAATGTCAGACTCATAGAAACAGAAAGTAGAATGGTGGTCGCCAGAGGCGGGGTGTGGGAAAATATGTAGAGGCTGGTAAGAGGTGTAAATTTTCAGTTATACGATGAAGAAAGTCTGAGGATCTAATGTATAACATGCTGACTATAGTTGATTATACTGTATTGTATAATTGAAATTTTCTAAGAGAGTAGAACTCATGTGTTCTCATCAAAAAAAAAAGTAAATGTGTGATGGAAGTGTTAACTCGATGGGGGGAATCCTTTCACAATGTTTATATATATACATCAAAACATTGTGTTGTACACTTTAAATATATTTTATTTGTGAGTTATATCTCAGTAAATCTAAGGAAAAGGAAATTTACTGAAAAGCTAGTTTGGAATTAGAACTGATATAAAAACATCATATTGCCCTGCTGACTGGATCTAGGTGGATAATGCAGTCATTAATAGAGGTAAAGTAACATAGGAGAATTTGCAGATGTTGGGGGAAGATTCTTTCACTTTTGGGATTCTCTGCTTTGAAATATATTACATGCAGTTGGTTATATGACTGAGGCTTTTCAGTGGATTTGATTGGAGAAGCAAGTTGAGAATTATCAGTAAAACCATGATGATTGTAATTGTGAAAACAATGTAACTGGGGACAAGTGACCACAGTGGATTGATGACTAGGTAGTAGAAGAAACAAAACAAAACAAAACACCATGGAAGAAAAACTAGAGCAATGAAGGTGTCTCAGACTCTGAGTGTCAATCAGACTTTAATGCAACATAAACACTTAGAATTTATTTGAGAAAGAATTGTACCATTGTAATTTGAGCCCAGAATTATGTTTGGAGAAAATTAGGCATGCTCATGTCCAGGGTAGAAGAAAGGATGATAGAAACAGAGGCAAGTGTTTAGAATGGGGAGCATGCTAACCTAGTACAGGTAAAACAAAGGTGAACTCTAGAGAAGTAGTATATATATATAAAAAAAGGAGATATTTGAGCCAAGTTTTCGGTATAGGATACAGTTAAAATCTATATATAATTTACTGAATCTATACGACCTATATTGTATTTCAGATATTTTAATCCCATTTTCCCAACTATATTTTCTACTATATTTACTTGATTTACATTCTTCTTCACAAATATGACCTATTTCTTTTAGAGGTAATACAAGTTATAGCCTATGATCTATTATATTTTAGGCAATAAAATGTCATATAAACACTAAAATGCATAAAATATTGATATTTAATAAAGTTATGCATTCAGTACTGAAATACAATAGCAAATGAATTTTAAAATATTCCCCTATTTTTCTCTTTGCCTTTTGGTGTTCCTGCTTCCTTAGTCAGCCTCTGAGTGGAGAGGGGAACTTTCAACTGATCAATAGTGGAAAGGTATGGGAGTGCCAGACCAGAAATTAAAACACACAAAAAAGTGTAAATATTTGGTTTATGAGTTCCCAAATAATAGGAAACTTCACTGGGAAATAAAGGATTTTCTAATTTCTCTGTCTGTCCTGGCCAACCAGCATATTAGAGTTTTAATATATGCCCAAGAAAGGAATAAAGATCATTAAGGAATAGTGTTGCTCCAGGAGTAAGGGGATTCCCCACCGAGGGTAAGTTCCTGATGAATTCAATGAAATGGAAGGGGAAGGGCAGGTTGGGAGAAAGGGATTTTATTGCCCACAGCTCAGTCTCTCACTTGGCTTCCCCTGGCAAGCTCCTAAGACCTTCCTCTGTGGCCCACTAGCAAATCAGCTCCCTCTCCTGTGGCAGCAGTGTGAACTCTCCTCCGCCACCACCACAACCACCTCTGACAGGAACTCCATGTTCTCTCCACCCCTTGCCATGGATCAACTAGAGGTTCTGCCATGTTAAACATACATTGGGATGTAAAGTGACTAAGGTCAGGCAGGAAATTCTGGATGAAAACTTCCATTTACCCCACAAATAGAAATGACAAATTTAGCTCATATTATGTTAGCATATTATAGGAAAGTGAGAAAGGCCAAGCAAGGCATGAAATCTCTGATGAAAGAGCAGCTAATGATAAACACTGGCTGTAAGTTTTTAGGAGAAATTCAAAAAATATTCATTTTCAACAGTGTACAAGGAAAGTGTTTAGTGGCTTTGGTAAAATAATGGTAAACACTGTAAGAAAGCAATTTTGGTGACCTTTGGTCCTCATGGCGAGTATGTGGTATGCAGGGAACCTAAATTTCCCAGTATGCCCTAAGGGAACATGGAGGTAGAAGGAGGCTTGTGGTCACTGTGAAGAAACCATTATATGTGGGAACATCAAGAAAAGAGAAAGATGCCTAGGACCCCAGATGCCATCTTTAGATAAAAGCATACTTTTTTCCTGCCAAGAGCTAAAGGTGTGATTTTGAAGCAGAAAGATAATTTAGAAGACATGGATTTGTACATTATATTTCTCTTGGTCTACACTAAGACATATTAGGTTCACACCCACAAAATGTTCAGTCAGTCACCATCTTGGTTAGGAGTGGCACCAGGTATGTCCAGGACTCCAAAAATAAAATAATTTTGCAAATTTCATTCACAGAGTAAATTACATAAAAATACTAAATAAAGTTATTAGGTTTCCAGTATTAGCACTAAAGTTACTGATTAGGTCTAAATATTTATGTCTTTTTTTTATTGCCCTTTGTGGAATAATTCATAGGGAAGAACAGATTAACAAATAGAATATTATTTTTAAGGAAATATTTATTTATTATCTGAGTGGATTGTTATTCTGCTACATATTTTTCTTCCTTTACTCTCATTCTTGCACTTGGTGGACAGTAGTAGAGATACTAGTACCTTTGCTGTTAGGATGAATCATTGTCTCAAGTTGGTGAATTGGAAGCAGTAACTGAGCAAAAAATTGTTTTACCTTTAGCCAGTTTCAAATAGAATTCAATGTTGTCATCGTGATTAAATTAATGTTTTTGTCATATCAACACCTTTCTGAAAAGTAGATACAGTGATGGTTCTGTCCTCATAGAATTATCTATTTCAGGAATCTGTGCTTTAAAGCTAGCAAGCTGGAATTGAGCAATGAATGAAAAAGTTTACAATAAAGGATAACTCTGTGAATTTGAATTGCTGTTTTCTTTCTACTTCAAAAAGAGTAATTCATCTATAGCAGTTTTACCTAAGCCAGGTTCTAATCAACTTCCATTATTAGGAAGGAAGAAACTGTTCATATTTTATTTAAAATGTCATGAAATATTTGAATATAAAGTCAAACTGTTTTCTCTGCGAACTATTTATTCTATTTTATCACTGTCATCAGCATGGAATCTGAGGGAATATAATGATGGGAAGTTATATTTGGCATCTAGAAATTTATATTCATTTTTTAATAATAATACATTTTTGTCTCTCCTAAAAAGAATGAATTTTTTGAAGGAAAGAAGGAAGAGAGGAAGATCTTGTTAGGCATTTCAGAGACATCTATTTGCATGAAAGTAATAAACTGAGAATTTACAGTGTTTACCATTATTGAGGTAATGCATTGGCATGCATTTTAAGATTATTCTTATATTATTGTTATATTAGGTTTTTCTAGTGGATAATACTTTATTAAACTGTCTCTGTTTATTTAATGCTATTTTGTGGCTATATTTCTCACAAATTGTTCCAAGCTAAAGTTTTGTATAGATACGTAAAGGACAAAATATAGAATACTTTTTTGAAGTATCATTTGGGATGACTAAAAAGAAAGGTTTCATAATTGCTCTAATCTTTGTATTGTAGAGTACAGCTTCCTGAGAGGAAGCCATGTTCCTTTACGTGAGACAAAAATTGAATGTTGTCAAGTTATCTTGCCCTGAAACCATCTCTCTTTATTTGTATGCTTATCTTAAAATGCCAATTTCCAGAAACCCCAGAGAGAGTCCCAAGTGTACTTATGGATGCTTTAATTGCCAAGGAACTTGTGTTTGAAGGGAAAGATGGAAGGGAAATAGCTGAATGAAAAATTTGGTAATGATAATGAAGAAAATCTGTGAATAATGATACAACTGACATATATAACACCAGTTTCCCAATTGCATTTGCTTACTTTTTTGGAAGAATCAGGTAATGGAAAACACAGTCTCAAGTCAGCAAGCCTGGGTCTCAGACTAAAGTCACAGCACTGAATTTTTTTTAGTGTTAAATAATGGGTTAACACAAGGTTATTTATGAAAACTTTCAGTTCTGAGATGATATGATTCAATGTATTTTGTTTCGTTATTTTATTATGCAACTTTTGCACTGCTTTCCAAAAATGTTCAAGTGATAGTGGGAGAGAATCTTCCAAGTGAACCTTAAGATATCAACATGAAATTTCAAAACTGGGACATGTGGTGCTGATGCTTTTTATTAGACTTTTCTTTGAAGGGTTTTCCTTGTATGAACTAAAACTTCTGTTAGAGACATTCTTTTAATGCCTATCTCATTCACTCTTTTTGTGGAAATAAAGGTGATTGTTTGTGTATATGTATGTATTTTACTTTGCTCTAGTAAGTGTTTAAGGCAGTTTGGTAAGATATAAAGCATCTCAAAAAAGAAATACCAGCTGTGAATAAAGCAACTCAGACATTATTTCAACTCAAATACATTAACAACTCAAATATATAAAAAATGTTTTTTTTTCTACTAGATAAAAGTTAATGCCATTGTCAGTTATATTGGGATAAAATATTGATTGAACTGGTGTACACTTTTTTTCTGCAGTGACTAGATTTAGAGATTTTCAAGCAATCAAGAGATTATTAGATCCATTTTATTCTAGATAAGCACAAAGAAGGTCAGCCATTTATAAGAAAGCACTGACAACTTTCCAAAACCCTAATAGCTATCTGGATTTAAACTTTAAATTTACTAAATATTTCTTTCAAAATAGCAATTTTTCATATGCCAAATTTATAAAATGCCACTAATTATGACATACTACTGTGGTTGTAAAATAATGAATTCATGTCCCCCAGCAACATATGATGTCTATTTATTTTAGAGTCACACACACACACACTTTTTCTCTGCATATATCTATACACGTTATGAGTTTTTGTAAGAATTCTTCATCTCATAATTATTATATATATGTATAATATATTTACACACGTGCCTATGTATTTATGTACATGCAAAATCAATTTATAATATTCAAACTGTAGCCTTTGGTGATCTTACATCTGTTTTAGATGAAAACTAGTCAGGACCTTTAAAGTCTAGAAGACTTGAAAACCTTCTGAAATTACCTTAAAATATCAGACTAAAAGCAAAGGAGAAATTAAAGAGAGAGAAAAGGTAAAGGGAGAAAAGATTTAATGTTCACACTGAATAATATTTTCCCTTTGCTAATTATAAATTCTAAGGTATAAAATCAGTACCTACGGCTTGTAATAATGAAAATAAGAGCTGGTTTGAATCAAGCTTCTACTATTTACTAATTTAGCTGTGTTGTGACTCACAGCCCTTTGAGTGATGGCCAAAGTAAGAAGCAAAATGGCAAATAGGGATTTAAAGATCAGCTTTATTACTGATAAGAATAGATTAGGAACCTAGCTATGATGACACACCAAGACCTTGAGTACTTCCTTTCTAATCTGGATTCTTGCTTGCTGTACCTATGGAATGCTTGAGACTGAACACAGAAACACTCCCACTGTAGTGACTCACACACGCTTCCCAAATGCGGAGGGATGAAAGATTGGTCTCTAGATACTCCTGTAGAATGCATATGGTATGACTACATAGCCTCAAAAATGGAACGAGATCTGGGAATATCATCTCAATCTTTGAACAAGCAGATATGGTATACAGAAAGAAACAGTTGAAGCATCTGTGCTGTGTTATTTTTTTCCCCTCTCCGAATAGGTAAGTCATTCTTTATTCCATGTGAATGAGAACTTGCGTAATTTGAAATTCTATTTGGAGAGTTTTAGAAAAAGAACAGAGCACAGATGTCTCTCCAAAAGAAAATCCAGTTCAATAGGATGAGTAGGTGCTAAGAGTTAAGAGGTGGTTTATCTTACCAACCCTCTTAATTTGTAACAAGATGTTAATGTGGAGGTTTCTACTATTCAACTAATGTGTTAAATTACTAAATATTAGATGTCAAAATAAGTTATAATATAGACAACCCTCTAGCTGAGTTAAAGCAAGTGTCTAAAATCCTATTCAAAACTCACTGGCATCAATGATAAATAGTGGAGAAAGAAAATATGAGGAGATGATTTTGGTGAGGATGTCTTTGTCTCCATACTCCTTCCAATTGGTCTTCAGTGGGCTCACTCAGAGAGCTCATTATGTGTCTATAGATATTTGCAGAGCACATCAGACTAAATATTTTAGATTTTGCAGGTCATATGATCTCAGTCACAATTATTATGCATTTATAGTACAAAAACAGCCATAGACAATACATAAATAAATGGGTATGTGTACAGCAAAACTCTACACAAACAGGTAGTAGACTGGATTTGGCTGGTGAGTTCTGCTTTGCTGATCCCTGATCTGCAGGATAAGAAAACAGCTAGTCTAGATGTTTTAAAAGTGGAGCTAAGGAAAGCTGCTCCTTGGGGATTAGCCTTCTCTTCTACAGTTTATTGGATGAAACGCTTTGTGATGTCCAAGAAAATATAGAGAGACACTGCATGGGAGAAAAGTCAGCTTGAGTCATTTCACATCCTGCCAAAGGAAGCACTTAGGAGATATGATCATGAAATCCCAAAAGATGGAGAACTGATATGGACTTGATCACAGGAAAATCCAGTAGCTGATAGGAGAGTAGTTAGCTACAGTACAATGCAAATTGTATCATCAGCACTTAGAGAAAATGGAAAATTTATTAAAATATCACAAGAGTAAATCAGCTTTAAATACTTGCCACCTGTGACAGTACCACCAGAGTCAAGTCTTTCTCATCCTTTATTTCTTCTCCCACTGACTCTAGCAGAGTCAGAACTACAATTAGCAACATGGAGGTGGAGGAAAAATACTAGTCTGTGAAAGAGGGAAGGTCATCTAGAGCATGTGGAAAATTCTGTTACAGTGTGTTAGAGTCAAACTCAGTTCTAATTTCTTGGGAAATGCTTCCAATAAACAATGAAAATTTAAAATAAAAGTATTGGGATATTTTATTCTATGGAATTTACTAATAAAATAAGTCCTCATTTATTAGGCATTATATAGTCCTCATAGATAGGCATTTACTTGCAGATTCTTTACTCTATATTTTGTCCATGCTGACAACTTTGAGTGTAAGGATTTCTGGCCTAGTGTAGATTAAGAGCAGTAAATTTAAAGAGGAAGGGAGTGGAAAGTGGGACTGCTAGTTATGAATCATAAATATTCATATTTTGGCTTTGAGGAGGAAGGAAAGCCTCAAACAAGCCAGAAGACGACCTATTGTGATACATTCCAATACCAATACTTGTGATAACTGTCAATCTTTTTAAATTGCAGATATGATATTTTAAGTAAAACATGTAAGAAAACATACTTTCAGATGTTCCATTGCAAAAGTAATTTGTATTTAATTATCAACTTAGAGTGAAAAAATTCCTGAAATGTCCCTGATTATATATCCTTTTACTTAAGATTATAGCTTGAACAACTGATTACTTGTAAAGAAAGCAGTTTTTATGAGAACCAGGATTAGTTAACTAGAAGCTCTTAGCACTTTACGTCTTAGGGTTACATTGAAGCACCTGTGAACAACACAGACGACTTTCATCATCACTCTGCTGTCAGGGGCTGCACAGGAAATAACATGATCCGAGATGGTTGCCTCAAATGCCTGCCTCAAAAATACGCAATGGTTTTATCAAGAATTATATGGTCTTTTAACACAGTATTACATAATCTTCTCCCTAATTAATTCTTTATCAAATAATCATTTTAATCTTAAGACAGGGCAAGGAGGTGTGGAAAAATTGCCAAAGGGCTTAAATCACTCTCCTTTAAAGCAGCTCACACCAGAACCCTTTTCTTCCCACTGGTAAGTCACCTCCCATTTTCTACTCTGAGGTCTTGTCAAAACTGCAATCTGTCCATCAGCATGAAAACTTTGGGCTTTTCTTGAAATCTTGAAGTTTGCTCTCTATAGCTATAGCTGGATAAATACCAAAATCTGATTAAATTTACATAAATTTGGGAATCATTCAAAGACAAAAAGAAGTTTATTCCCTAGTAATTCACTTTAATAGAAAAGATGATGTTTTATATATTGCCTCATGCAGAATGAATAGCCTATTCCTAGAACAGCTACAACTTCAGACTTCTAATGCTAAAGCAGCAAGGCCAGATTGTCTGTTGTTTCAGTGGTGCCTATTCTAAGAGTGACTTCCCAAGCGCACAAAAGCAGTGACTCTAGAGGTTAAGGTAGATCAAAGACTCCCTAATTCTAATTCTAGTTTTGTTTTCACTATGCCATATTTCCTCTCCACTCCCAGCTAAGGATTGTTGCCTAGTTTTGCAAATGAAACTTTTATGTAATTCTTAATACATAAAACCTATGAAAATAATAATTTAAAACAAATTTATTCTTTATATTCAAATGTATATCATTTTTCTAATAAAACCAATGAACGAGGAAAGCTGAGAATTCTTATATAATTTTTATGCATTAAAAACTACTTGTTGTAGAACTGACCATTACTGGTTGAAGAGAGTAAGCAACAATTTATGCCTCAGCTTTATTTACTATTTAATTAGGTGAACAGTTTAATAACAGAATTACTGGTTAATTTTAAAGATGTTGAAATGTTCACACAGGAATTAAAAACATTAAAAGACTAAGGCAGAGCTTCAACTTCACTAATCAGTACACATTATAAGAACTTTAGATATATTTACACAGACATTAGGGGTAACTTTATTGAAGAATGCACAAAAGCAAATTAACCTTGCTGTTTACGTTGACACATCAGCAGTCTTTAATGTGTAAAAATTGGACAGAACATTTGAGTGTTTGACTGAATTACCACACTACCAAATGTTAATATTACAAACCAATGTTTTGGAACCTTGAACCACTTCGGTGGGACTCAAGACCTCCAAGGAACAGGTCTGGAGACCACTGTACCACAGTGCACTGCATCTTACAGCCTTCAGGCTTAAAGGAAGCACTAGGCAATTGCCCCACAGCTGTTTTGGTTAGACAGGACAGAATAAAGGCCAGCTTGGGACAGAGAGATGATGGAAGAGCCAAATACAAATGACTAAGTTTAACATATGTGAATATTCATAAGGCATTTCTCTGACATTTTCCAAGATTTTCAGTCTTTATGTAATAGAATTTTGATCTGAAAGTGTTGGGGAAACACATCAAAGATAAAACTAGGTGCCTGGGAACTCTGAATAACCCTGGCACACCAGGTCAAGGAGGCTTTTTTGACATTTGAAACATTCTTCCTTCATCTGAACATATGGGCTGAATAGATCCTTACTAAAGGATTTACTGACCTTTGTAAATCTTAGGTTGTTGTATTCTCATGTGATACTTTTTGTAATTATAACAGTGGAATAGCAAACCTGTGAATTTCTTTGTACACATGTTGCAATGTATCTAGAAATTTTTGCATTTTTGCATTTTTATACTTTGTAGTATTTCTGTTAGCAGGTGGATAAAGCCATCTCCTTAGTATCCCAAAAGAGAAAAAAAAGTACAGTTCAATGTCTTCACTGTCAATAATGTAGGGTACAAAAGAGGGAGTTCCTTTTGGGAAAAAAAAACTTGGGACTATGTCATTTCTACTAAGTTTGATCTTTGATGAAATTGTACTTCCTTCCTCCTCTATAATAGGGAAGGGTTTCCAATTTTGCTTCAACCAGTTAAAGAAATCTCACAAGCAGAGGATAATGGCTAATTATTATCTTCAGCAAAATACAAAAGTATTTTTCTAATAAAATAATATGACAATTTCTTAGAACCTAGAATCTTTCGTCATTGTATTATAAAAGAACCAGTAAATTAATCTGGGGTCAGGAAAGAAGAAAGTTTCTTTTGAACTTTGGCTAAAAATTTTGCTAAGGTACTCTGAGGTCGTGATATTTGGAAATTATCCTGATATACACAAATCTTCATATCTAGCCATTGCCATTATAATGTTTATATTATCAAATTGAGACATTTATGGAGCAAATCCCACAGATTCAGGTTGTCTGAGATTTCTGACAAAATTAAGACCCAACATTTACAAGTTAATTCCAACGAAGCTCCAGAAACAATTTGCAGTAGAGCAATGTTGTTGATGTTATCAAAGCTGGTTTTCCTCTCTGTCAGGTTTTGGCCCCCAGAGTAGCCAAGTGTATTCCTAGATATAATGGACATAGAGGAGAAAATCTGCATGGGTCTGGGCCCAAACATTCCTGAAGCCAACATCATAAAGCCTGAGGCAATAAAACTTGAGGCAGTGCACAGTGTAAAACTGTGGCAGAGGTAGTGTAAAACAACATGTTTCTAAAGTCTTTTCTTTCCCCCCCTATCACACTGCTATGCCTAGAGAGCAATCATATGTCACTTCAGGAGTAAATTCATCTTCAGTTTACAGCACTGATCTCCTGACAGAAGCAGATTCAACTGCAAGTTCCATTACAAGTCTTGGTCAGAGATGTGGCAAGTCTGTGTTCTAGTAGCTTATCAAGGAACACAGCTCACAGCCTAAATAGTCCAAGAGTGGCCCTATAACATAATACACATCTCACTTTAAGTAACTGGTATACTAGAGTCAAAGTATGTCCTAAACATTAATGAATGGACTATAGTTGTTTCTTGGACCATTTATCTGGTTAGTACTAATGGCATTTGTAAAATTTACTCTTCAATCACAAATTTCCATGGTGGGCCAAAACAAAGGAGAGGTAAAAAAAGAGAAAAAAGTTTTTGTTATATTCAGTTTCAGTAATACTATTTGATCATTTCCTAATTTGCCTTGAGAACACACAGGAGATAAAGAGGTTCAATTGCACAGACACACTCTTTGACCATCTTAGCACTGCAATCTTTCCTCTATTTAGATGTATTCTGGTAATTAGAAATTTGAAAATTACTTGATATCCAGTCATCCAGTTTTTTTATATTAATCATTTTTTAGAAACGTATTTATTTTTAATTGAGATATAATCAACATATAACATGTCAGTTTCAATCCATGACCTAATGATTTGATATGTGCATGTAATTGTGAAATACTACAATTAGCCTAGTTAATATCTATCAGATCCACACATACATTTTTTTTCTTGTGATGAGAACTTTTAAGTTCTAATCTCTTAGCAACTTTCAAATATGCAATACAGCATATTAACTATAATCACCATGTGTATTAGTTATTAATTCTATCATAATATAATAACTATAATCACCATGCTGTGTATTAGTTATTAATTCTATCATAATATAATAATAGTAATAATGAGCCAGGTCCAACCAAGAAACAGTAGCCAATCTAGAACTTCCAAACAAAGGAAGAGTTGATAAACTACACAAGTGTTATAAGGGATTAGGCAACAACAACTGCCTCTAGAGCTTGAGCATTATGTCAGGCATAGAAGCATATTAAAATACGATGCTTAGGTTTTGCTACAGAAATTCTGATTGTAATTTGTTGAAGTGTGGTCTGGATAGTGAAATTTTAAAATAAAAGGTGCGGTCAGTGTTGTCAACAAATGGGTTAGGTGTAAAAGGGAAAAGTGGTTTTCCCATAGCCCAGAAGCCGCAGCCAAAGTTTAGAACTGGATGAGGTCTGCCAAATGAGAACTAGAGCCATGGAAAGAGATCCACTACTGGAAGCACCACAAAAAGCAAAGATAAAAAAAGGAATATTCTGGCTTCTTCCTACCTTCAAATGTTCCACCTGTGAAATCTAATGGCTCAAACCTGGAAACCAGAGAACAGGGAAGCTTGGGAAACATAGTACTCTGTAGTACTCAGGAAAGGATGTAAAAACATCTGAGATAAAAAGAGAAGTTGATCACTGGCCAGAATTTGCTAGATGATCATTTAGAAAATCTTAAAACTGAATGATGTATTGTTTGGAATTAGCTTCCACTTTATCCTGCTATTGATATCAACTATTTTAGAACTCTAGTTCTGTTAAATGGTGATAAAAATAATACCATTTCAATTTTGTATATATATATATATATAGATATAGATATATCTATATCTATATCTATATATATATCTATAATGTTAAAATAATATCTAAGTGTAATCATTTCATATATTTCTTTTTCTTTTTCTTTACTCTTCATTCCTGCTAAATCATTTAAGATATTTTTACATGCAATCAAATGCATGAAAATAAAGAGATTAAATAGTAGGACCATCAATCACCTCACATAATAAGGAGAACAGATATAGGGGCATGTCCCAGGGTTAACCACTATTTCACTGGTATTTTTTCCGTCTTCTGCCTCTGCCCTCCTTATTTTATCAGTGATGTCACTTTCTCATGTAATGGTTACAACATGGCTGTGTCACATTAATAAACAGCCAAATCCTGAAAAAGAAACAATTTCAAGACCTGCCATCTTAAATCTCCCTTTGACCTATTACTGACACTGGGTCATGTGCCTCTACTTTAGCCATTAGAGTTGGTGAGAAAGTTAGTATCCATCAGTTTCAACCATTAAATTGGAAGATGGAATGTTGGGAGGACAGTCCAGGTCATTCTATCACCACTCCCATCACTCCATCCAGACCTCTTCATTGTCCCCCCCAACATAATCCATGTCAACAATCTAGAATTATCCTTTCATTAGATATATTTCTCTATGATCGTATACTCCTATACTGATACATATACACTTACACTTATAAACAAAAATTGATATTCTCATGAAACACAACTTATGGAAATTCTCCCAGGTTGGCTGGTAGAACTCTAATCTTTTCTCATTAATGATCTGAGCTGATAATATTAAATAATGAATTGTTATTCAATGTAATATTTGATCTGATGTGATTTGACATTATATTGCTCAATCACTAGTGCTTCCAGACATCTATTTTTAGTTTTTTTCTCCAATATAAACAATGCTGTGATAAATATGTGTGTATACATGCCTATATATATATGTATATAGTTTATTTCCAGGCATAAATTCATCAAAAGGAGTTGCTTGGTCAAAAAATAAGTATTCTCAATGTTTACAGACATTGTTAGATGACTTTATTTTTTTCATATTTTTGCTACTGTTGAAAATTTCTGGCAGGATTAGTATCTTGTGCTTTTCTTTCCCAGTTTTGTTTAGTGTTATCCTAAATATTTGTAAAACTATTTTTAGTTTTGATATGATCAAGAAAAGATGTAGAACATCTTTTCTCATTCATTTTGACAATTTCTATGAATTTTTAATAATTTTTGATTCAGTCTTTGCACAGCTTTATACTGAATTGTTTGTACTTTCATTGAACATTTTAGATATTGTGCATATTAAATGTCAAACACACATTATTAGTGTTATATTTTTCCTAAGATCTATGGTATCGCTGATAACCTTTTCTAAGTTATATTTTGCCATATAAACATTTAAATATTATGTATTTTAACATGTCTATTTTTTTTATAGTATCTGGGATCCTAGTCTTGGTTGAAAGTTTCCTTTGCCCTTATATTGTAAGGGCAATCAATCTCTTTGATTTTCTGATGTTTTTGTATTTTTCAAACATATTAGTTTTATTCATCAATACCTTATCTTATATATTGTAACATATGGGAATATTATACTTTCTTTCAGACAACCAGATGTGTCAACACTATTATTAAATGTGTACGCCTCAAAGGGCCTTCTCTCCCGGCCCTCAGGTCCCCACCATGAGCTTTTTAGCCCTTGCCACTGGCAGGCGGTAAAAACTTAGTTTCCCTATGACAAGTTATGCTTCAGAATAAAAAAATAAAGATTAGAATTTGCATTGAAAAAAAAATGGACTTACTGAAATGGACTTCCACATTTTTTATTTATTAAATAAACATAGGTTGTAGAATTTATTCCTAAATGACCTCTTCAGATTCAGCAATCTCTTTGGATATTTCAGACTGAAGTCATAATTGTATTTTTCATCTTGTCTATATCAGTTTTAAATTTGAAAATAAAAATTATAAAGTAATCAGTTTCTGGCAAATATTAAGCATTATAAAAATGGTACTGTATTACCAACTTCCTTTTTTCTGAAAACAAACATATGTGGTAATTACTTTTGGCACCATTTTGTTGTTGGTATTATTGTTGCTCCAATAACAAAACTAAGTTGTGGAGAGAGGAAGTACCTGGTCCAAATTTAAATAGTCTTATGATGTGAAGCCTAGGTTTGAAACCAAAATATTGGAATTTACAAAGTCCATGCTCATGAATTTAAGCTATAAAATGATCTTTGGTTTATTTGCTGTTCACTAATAGAATTCATTTCCACATGTGGTCAAATTAAGTTTTGGTATAGGAATTAACACAGTAAGCAGGAAGAAGTTTGAGGAAAACAAATATATTTATTTATTATCACTGTAGGAATACACTGCATATTTTATAGAAACAAACAGAACAAAATAATCTTGAAGTGACTTTCATAATAAGAAACAAAGTTTTAGTTCTCCTCTATCATAACATAGTCGACTTTCTACCTCTAAACATTTTCATCATCTGTATTGACTAACCTTCAGCTGAAGTTGTGACTCATTCTCCATAGTATTTCTTAGGAAATAAATGGGCATTTTTTTTGGCTTTGCCCCTGACTATGCTGCCTAATCAATAAAGACTGTCTTTTCCAAAGAAGTTAAAACCTAAGGCTATTGCACCAAAATTCCTTGAAATTGACTTTTACAATTTCAGGAAGTATGAAATTGGTTGTTTACCATACCTTTTTTTTTATTTCATAGCTTGAATTATTCTAGATGCTCTGCCTTTATCCATCCCTAATCCATATATTGTTCTTAATAAACAAAACTACAGATTCTACTGTCACTATTGTTTATTATATATTTAATTTTTTAAGACAAATTCCTGATACAGAGGAAAAAATCAGATATCAGTACTACTTATTAATACATAAATAAACATGGAAAAATATTCCAACTAATATTAAAGGTGATGATGCATATGAAAACACTGTCATGCCTCTGGAAAATTGTTTGGCTATGTTACAGTTATAAATATTTACTAACTAAAATGAGGAATGGTAGAGCTGGGGTGGGAAAACACTGGAAGAAAGAGCTAAAGCATATTTGTAGCCTGAAATGAGTGTATAAAAAAATGTACTGTACAGATATCCAGTAAATCTAATTTTCTCTCCCTCACATTTGTTAAATCCTGTGATGAATTTGATGTATGGAATATTTACTACTAAGCACTCCTAAGATTATTGGAAATTAAAATAAGAAAAATTGCATTATAATTTTTTATAGTAAATAAAAATAATTTTGTGTAAAATAAAAGTGGACAAAATTTTGTTAAAAATGAGAATGAACTTTAATACAATTTTGATCCATTAAGAGTGTATTTTTATTTTTAAGTTGAGAGGCTATTTTTTAACTAAAGAAAAGGTTTTGCTTATGCTTTTTTTTCTCTCATTCAGGTTTTACTGAAAATGTTTTCCTAGGCCTACTCATCAGATATATATCCAATGGTTAGAGCATAGAATTTATAAGTTGAGAGTGATAGGTAGAAATTCTGGGTGACTGGTGACTAGAATACCTAGAAAAATGAATATGTAGTAACTACAATAGTAACTACATATGCAGTAACTGCAATAGTAACTATATATTCATTTTTATAGGTATTCTAGTCACCAGTCACCCAGAATTTCTACCTCACTATCTCTCACTCTCAATTTATAAATTGTCCAACCACTTAGTGTGTATCTGATGAGGAGGTACTACACTGGTTGCGGTGAGGATTAAATAATGTGTGCAACTATTGAATTATTGTGTTGTATACTTGAAACCAATATAATATTGTATATCAATTATAAAAATAATTCTAAGAATACAGAGAAAAAAGATGGTATGTTTGTAGTCAAAAGATAGAAGGATGGTGTTCATGGAAACCTTGGATATAAAGTCGATTTACAAGATTTATTTAATATAAAAGTAAACTCATACTGTTCAGCATAAGAATAAAAAAATGAATATGTCATTGAAATCAAAAGTGTGTGTATGTTAGAAATAAAGAAGTGTAAAAAATACCTGATTTAAAATTCCCCCCAAATTATGTCAGTCTTTTCTAAGAAACTTTCCTTTTCAGAGTTAACCATGTACCTGTCATTGAAGCCCATGCTTAGATCATTGTTTATTCTAGGATCTTGTCAGATAAGTATGAAATGTTTTAAGAAAACAGTAATTATTCCAGAAAACGTATAACATTTATTGGCTTGTGATTTTTAATAGAAAAATAACAAGTTATGGCCTAAGCATAATATTAAAAATTAAAATTTTTATTCCATTCAGTTCAGTATTCTGGAAGGCCTTTGTAAGGCTGGGCATTTAAGGAATGTTTGGGTTTATCTGAATATTAAAATTGATATAGTATCAACAAAATAAAATTCATATTTTGTTCTTTGGTGAAACAGGCCTCCATTTAATATTAAAAAATACACTAGTCTCTATCACAAGACTGTCATTCAGAGAGAAAATCAGCAGACATATTAATCCATATACTTTAAGGACAAAGCAAATTATGTACTGTTACACTGAATGTTTTCATAATGCTAATTAGGTTGTACATAAATGATTAACAAAGAACATATTTAAAGTAATGCAGATGTCCTTTTACATAATGTTAGCCCCCACACATTAATTTTTTGCACCACCAAGCAACGGTGTGAAGGCTATGCAACACACACAAAAGCCATTCATGCCATGTTTTTCCTGGAAGCTCTGTTTGGCCTCCTTGAAACTTAGAATGTTTGTTCTGGAGATCCCCTCCTCTTTGTGTATTTCACCTTTGCTTCTGTAACTCAGCAGCCTACATTCCTCATCATACATAGCCACTTATATTTTTAAATGTGTAAATCTTATGTTTACTGAATATTTTTGTATCTACGAGAAATTTAACATATTTTAACTGTGCTCGTGTTTCTTTTAGGATAGTTATTGTTTTTGTTAGTGTTATGGTTATAGAATCAGATGGTTTTTGAGTGAACTGTACCAAATCAGTTTTACTTATCACCCCTGATAGATTTAGACTGTAAATTTGCAAAATACAAAAATTTTCAGTAATTTTATTGTATGTGAAATTATAGCAGAAATGCTTGTGTTAGATATTATAGGATAAGTGAGAGGAGTAATTGTGACTCCACTTTCATCATATATAGCACTTCTTTGTAATTTTTAAGATAACACTACTATATAAGCAGTATAGATAATTCTATTGTAAGCTTCTTGTGGAACTCAGCATATAAGAATTATAGAGTAATTGATCTACATGCTTATGTCTAAAACTGTTAACATGGAAATAAAATCAATTAGTTAAGAGCTTTTTAGGTTTTATTTATTCATTCATTCAACAAATATTATGTAAGTCCCATTTTTTGCAAAATTAAAACAAGTAGTCTCAAAATATGCATATGAATCTTGAGAAAACTATACCTACAGGGCACTGCTCTTGTACATGGGGAAGGATGAGGAGAAACAAACAATAAACAAGAAAACAAATACTTTTACAAGATCTTTTCAAACAGTGATGCATTCTTTAAAAAGAAAATTAGGTCACTGAAATAGATGTAACTCATTTAGGTGGCTGGGGAAGGAATTCTGATAATATGATATTTGAACAGGAACATAATTGTATTTGTAAGAGTAAAGGAAAGACACATATAGCAAAAGTTAAGAAGAATGAAATCTATTTTTCAAGGTTTGAAGAAATGGAACTTTGAATAGGAGGATGAGTGAGAAGTAACATGAAATTTTCCAAATGTTAGTACATGTGATTATTTTTCTTTATAATTTTAATTGCCTGAGTAAGCCCATAGTTAGAGTTCGCTGCCTTTCCAAAAGGGCACTCTCAGCTCATGTTTTTCGGGTACAGAGTCTGTTTCCTGTGTCATGGCTGTTAGAATGTTAGAGTATGCAGACAGTTAGACATGAGCCAAGAGCAGGCAGAAGAGAACTATTGGGAAAAAAACACAGAAGGGCCTCTAGCTGACAACTACCTGTGCCCTTCAGCAATAAACACCCAAGCTCTGCAGTCCACACAGTAGGATTCTGTGCTTGGCACAACCTCTATTGTCACCCAAGGGGTACTATATGAACTTCCACTGGGGACATTTGACCAGGATGGGCAAAATAACCCAAGTAAGCATGCACAGACTTCAAAAACCAAACAGAGAATGCAGTGGCTAGCACATAGTCCCACCCTAAGGTGTAACTTAGATGTAATTGGGAGGAAAAACCCAAAACCCAGGAAGTCATTATCACATGAAAACTAACCTTTTCAGCCTAACAGGGGCACTCAAGTCTCCTTGAGCTGCCTGCTTGCACCCCTCCAAGTGTACTTTCATTTTAGCCTAATAAGCTCTCAGTTGCTTTCATCTGCAACCTGGTCTCTTGACTGAATTTTTTCCTTCAAGAAATCAAGAATCGGGGAAAACACAATGTACCAACTGGTAATAAGAAGACCAGATCTCTCTCTTCTACACATAAGCATATAATTTTAGAGGTTAATTCTGACTATAGTACTTCATATTCAGTACTAATAAAATAAAATTAGCCAAACAAATATTTGGCTGATCACTTCTTACACAATATACTGACACAGCTACAACTTGTATGAACAATTTTAACTTTGTCTTAAAATGTACCTACAATAATCCCATACACAAAAGTAGACTCAAAATGGATCAAAGACCTGAATGTAAGTCATGAAACCATAAAACTCTTAGAAAAAAATATAGGCAAAAATCTCTTGGACATAAACATGAGCAACTTCTTCATGAACATATCTCCCCGGGTAAGGGAAACAAAAGCAAAAATGAACAAATGGGACTATATCAAGCTGAAAATCTTCTGTACATCAAAGGATACCATCAGTAGAACAAAAAGACATCCTACAGTATGGGATAATATATTCATAAATAACATATCCAATAAAGGGTTGATATCCAAATTATATTATATAAAGAGCTCATGCACCTCAACAAACAAAAAGCAAATAAGCCAGTTAAAAAATGGGCAGAGGAGCTGAACAGACACTTCTCCAAAGAAGAAATTCAGATGGCCTATAGGCACATGAAAAGATGCTCCACATCACTAGTCATCAGAGAAATGCAAATTAAAACCATAATGAGATATCACCTCACACCAGTTAGGATGGCCACCATCCAAAAGACAAACAGCAACAAATGTTGGTGAGGATGTGGAGAAAAGGGAACCCTCCTATATTGCTGGTGGGAATGTAAATTAGTACAACCACTGTGGAAAGCAGTATGGAGGTTCCTCAAAAAACTCAAAATAGAAATACCATTTGAACCAGGAATTCCACTCCTAGGAATTTATCCTAAGAATGCAGCAGCCCAGTTTGGAAAAGACATATGCACCCCTATGTTTATCACAGCACTATTTACAATAGCCAAGAAATGGAAGCAACCTAAGTGTCCATCAGTAGATGAGTGGATAAAGAAGTGGTATATATACACAATGGAATATTATTCAGCCATAAGAAGAAAACAAATCCAACCATTTGCAACAACATGGATGGAGCTAGAGGGTATTATGCTCAGTGAAATAAGCCAGGCAGAGAAAGACAAGTATCAAATGATTTCACTCATCTGTGGGGCACAAGAACAAAGAAAAAACTGAAGGAATGAAACAGCAGCAGACTCACAGAACCTAAGAATGGACTAACAGTTACCAAAGGGAAAGGGACTGGGGAAGATGTGTGGTATAAGAGGGATAAAGGGCTATTACAATTAGCACACATAATGTAGCAGGGGTGAGGGTGGGGTGGGGGGATACGGGGAAGGCAGTATAATACAGAGAAGACAAGTAGTGATTCTATAACATCCTACTACACTGATGGACAGTGACTGCAATGGGGTATGTGGTGGGGACTTGATTAATAAGGGGTCTAGCAACCATAATGTTGCTCATGTAATAGTATATTAATAATAGCAAAATAAAAAAATGTACCTACAATATCTTCAGGGTATTCACATGTACAAGGTTTTGTTACTGAAAAAAAAAATCTTACAAAAGATTAGACTTGTTAATACTTTTTAAGCTGCTGGTAAGTACTCCATGACTGGGAGGGGGAAATTCAAATGTCCTCCACATGCCATGATCAGTCAGATTCTAAAAAGGATTAAAGATTTACCAATAAAATAAAAGCATTTTAATATGATAGCTCCCTTCAACAAATTTTTCTGTAAGTTCAGTATTTTTAAACCAATAAAATTATCCTAATAACAAAGGAAAGCAGTTTTTACACATTTGTTGCTAGACTAAGCAAATTATTCTGTTAACATATTAACTTTTTTTGCTAATTAACATACTTGATTTTGTGCATCAAGTATGTAGTTTATAGATATTTCTATCTTGTTGGATTGAACTGGTCATCACTGTTCAATTACTTTTACTTTATTTAAACCCAGATGACACACAGGAAAAAAAAATTACTGTATCTTTTATATTCAAATGGCTGAACTTCACTTTTGAATCCTCCAGACTGTCATCTCCATTGTGGGAAAACAGTTTTTAAATTGAGCTTTAAAGACTGTCTAATATATTTTAAAATATTGCATTTTTTAGAGCATCAGAGGAAAGGAAGTGGAACAAATTATCCAGTCAGCTAAAGATTTCAAGTTCATTTTAGGTTCAATTACTGAAGTCAATTGCATTTAGAATTCTTAGATGCAATTCTTTCTACAAATTTTAGATCCCAGGTGGTATCAAATACAGTATTATAGATCCAAACCTTTTTGTCATAGAAGACTTGCAGCATTAATAGGCTGACACTGTATGGATAACCTCAATCATTCATAAGCTTTTTAAAATACTTTTTATCATTTCAGAGTCTAATAAACTAACAGAATTCAATTTTCATGTTACTTGAGTCTTTGAAGCTCTTACCAGAATCTGACATCCATTAGCCATTGTCTGAATTAGGTGACTGCTGTGGTAAAGAATAAGCCATAACAAATTATCTCATTACAAATATAATATACACAACAGCTGGAGTTTTTCTTTCTCTTACTCTCGTTCTGACTGACATAAGCTGTTAGCTCTAGTTTCCCATTTTCTGAATAAGCCTATTGGCGTTTCAGAAAGCTATGTACTTTGATAAAAGCTTTCTTATAATGCAAAGAAACAGAAACGAACAGCTTTTCCTGATTTTAGTTTTCTTTTTTTGTTGTTGTTTTTGCCCATAATAAATTCAGTCATTTATTTTAATGTCTGTGTATATTTCCATGCTTTTGCTTCACTTATTGTATGTTTAGAAAAATGTCAATAATAAAATAGTTTAGTACTGCAAATGACTTTATATGACTTTAAATGGCTTTATATTAGACTTCATTTCATATGACACTCAATATAAAATATTACTAAAAAGTCATAAAATATGTAGACACTTAAAGCCGAATCAAACAATATTTGAATGATAGAAACAACTGAAAAAATCTTAGATCAAAATTATTCAGTAATTTATCTCTTTCTGGAGAATGTAGAGAAATTTCTTAAAACCTCTGAAAGAGTAATATATATTTGATTACATCACTGTATTTCTTTATTTTTCAGTTAGTACTCTCAAAACAGGACCATGACTTTCACATTGTTTACCATAGTATTTCTTCAGATATGTTTTCTTTCTAAGAAATGCTGTTCCGCAGAAACGAACAGGTGTGACCTATTTAAAAATTACCAAGTGTCTACTATTTGTAGAGATACCAAATTACACACTAAGTACAAGTATCATTGCTCCTCTCTTTCTCTCCCTCTCCCTCCTGTCTTTCTCTCTCTTCCAGTGATGCTCATGATACAATGATCCATGCCTGGAGGGAGTGTCTCACTGACTTAACCAAGAAACTTTAGATATAATCAAGCCACAGAAGACTTAGACTGTCATTCCAGCTTTTCTCTGTAATTGATCCCTCTATACACAATTCAGCCTCAGGAAGAAGCATGACATAAGCAGAGGCAAAAGAAATCTGCAAGGATTATCAACTGTGGGAATTAGATAGTGTTTTTTGAAAATAAATTCTACAATTATTAGGGATGAGAAAGGAGCAAAAATAGAGATTTTATTCTCAAATGTGCAATGACTAAGAAGGAAACAAAGATGGAAAGACATTTGCACTGAATAACAAATCAGAAATTGGGAGAATTGAACAGAAACCTACTACTTTTTAAATTTTTCTACCAATGATTACCTCTCATTTTTTCTTTGAACATTAATATATTTTAATCATACAATAATATTTAATTAATCTGATTTACACTTCAGCTCTCTGAACTTATTAGCATTATCTTTTACTTATATTATGTTTTCTTCTCCATAAAATGATCTTGCCATTCAAAAGCCAATAAAATACATGTAAGTGTACATGGGACAGGGTTGTCTATAAGATACATATGTATGATAAATATGTATAAAATTAAAAATTATGCATGATATGTATCTTTCAAACATTCACATTTAAAAATAATTTACTTATAAATATTATATATGTGTGTCTGTGTATGTAGTATTGTCAGAAGCTCAAGAAAGCAGATGGTTATACTAATAGAAGTTGAATCTTGTAATTATTCTGTTTAGTCATATTGACTAGAGGATGACACAGATTCACCTGTTTTCTAAACCAATTATTCTAGAGCACAGAAGGTGATTACCATATTTCTGAATCTCAAACTGCATTTAGTTTGTTATTGCATTAATTCTTGTGTTTTTTTATTTGGAGTACTAAGCACTGTGTCAGATTTTAGGAACACGTTAGTGAAAAAGATATGCATCAAATATAGTAGCACATTTCATTTCATCTGCTGCAGGAGTCATACTTAGTTCTATGGCCTGTGACATACACTTGGTCCCTGGGAGAATATATAATAAGCCCCATAGATAGATAGGAATATAAATTATCTTAGCTCTTTTCTTACTTTTATCACCGTCTTTTTGTCTTCTGTTCATATTCTTGCAGAAATGTAACACACACAGAGACACACACACATACATACCTTATACATTATTGCAAATCACAAGTAATTTAACAATGCCAAAAAATGAGGGTTATACTTCGTTTGTAAGAGACCTAATGATTATTCCCCCATAGTCCTTATTTATGTGATGACTATTAATAACATTTCTTCTTTTATGTTGGTATACATTGTGTTATTTCAATATCCACTAAGGCATACAAATTATTAGCATAACTTACATAATATTTGAACAAAACTAAGTTTCTTTGGAATTGACATATTATTCCTGTATTTTTTAAGTTTCATCTGGGCTTCTTTCACTCCCTAATTTCTATTATACTTAATACCATGTCTTCCTGATGCAGGATAGTCTGCACATTGTCATTTTGTTCTCTCCTAAATCCATAGTTATACATGAGACCTGTAGTAAATTGTCTTTACAAATTATTAGCTATGCACTCTTTTTCAAATTACTTAACTTCTATTATTCAATTTCTTCATCTGTATATCAGGTATAATGATAATATTTATCTTACAGAGGTTATGGGAGTTAATCAATTGTGAAAAACATTTAGAAATTTTCGTGATATACATATTAAATGCAAAGTAAGTGCTAGCAACTGTTATTCTTTTTAAGACCATAACATGTGCCTGCATTATAATAGATGTTAGAAATGTTGAGAATAATAAAATGTGACTCCTCTCCTCATTGTTACTACTCTCCTTCCAAGGCCCAGAGAAAACATGTACGTCCTGTTCTGTGAAGTTGTTGCTAACACATCAGAAAAGCTAGTTGTTTTTCTTTCAACATTCGCGTAGTATCATTTTGCCTTATATTTGTTGAAATAAATACCATAACCCAATATTTCAGACTCTGGAATGAAGCCTCAGAAAATGTGATTGAAAATTCTGGCTTTGCTATACTTCTAACTTGCCAAAACCCTCAATTTCCTACCATGTTAAATGAAGACAATAATAATAATTTTCTCAAAGGGTTTCTGAGATAAATTAACAAAGGCATACCTGTAAAGGACCAAGTGAAACATAAATACATATAAATGCCAACTATGCCATTATAGTGATCAATCCTACCATGTTCCTACCATGATATCAAGTCTCTGTCATCTAACAGACCATGGTCAAAAGGAATTTAATTAAAAATACATATACATATATAATAAACAAGTGTATGGTCTAGTCAATAGATGGATACATAAACAGCTACCAAAGATAGCATAATAAGTGCTGTAATTAAACTTTAAAAAATATATTTCAATATCATAGAAGAGAAAATAAAAGTACCTTGCATAGAGAATAGAGGGTTTAGAGAAGTTTACTGGAGGTGATAATCGTATTTAAGTCTTTTCATAATAACTTGCAGTGTAAAGCTGCAGATGGTGAGAAAAATACACTCCTCTAGTCAGAGGGAGCAACAAGAGATATGGCAATCCAGGTAACAATGTGCATGAGATTGAAGGTCCTCAGGTTCTCCACAGGGACTTGAGTATGAAGGATGAGTAGGGAGACATGGTGGGAAATGAGGCTAAAATTACAGTGGGCTCATATACTGTTGAAGGCCTGATGGGTAGAAACTTTAATTCTTTAATATGGAGTACTATCAAGGGATTTGTCATTTTTTACCTGACCAAATTTTGTCATGCTTTTAGTTCAATTTTTACAGCGACATTTTTTTAAAAATGTAGCTAACTCTTCAAGTTTTGACGCTGACTAGTGCATGCACAAGGTTTCTTAACATTAGTACTAAAGCCACTTTGGTCCAGATAATTCTTTATTATGGGGGACTGTCCTGTGTATTTTTAGATATTTAGCAACAGCTCTGGTCTCTACCCAAAAATACCATTATTACCAACTAACCCAACTATGGCAACCAAAAAATGTCTTCAGGCATTTTCAAATGTTCCCTGAGGGACAAAACTGTCCCCGGTTGAGAACCATTGTGCTAGAGAGAAACCATTCATCTGACACTGTTGATGAAAATTTGGCAGCTGTAATATATATACTGTTTTTATCAATGAAAAATTTGATAAATATATTCATATAACTTTGTTTACCTCTTCTTTCCATCTCTCTTACTAAAAGATGTATTTACACATTAAATGTGCCTGAGGCGGAAAATGTGGTAAGTATAACTAGAACTACTTGCTTATAAGGGCAATCCTATTATATGGGATTTTGCTGTTGTGTTGAGCAACTTGATAGATCTGTATATTAAAAAGAAAACGGGCCTAATATTTCAAGGACCTTATGGCAAAACTACTATGTTAAGAGAGATGGAGAAGAATTATCTTTGGGGAATGATGTGAGAGGGTGGAGGGTGGCATGTGGAAGAACACAGGCTGAGGAGCCTTAAAGAGATTAGCTTGGGGCATGGTGTGGAGAAAGACAGCCAGTGAGAAATCCCTGGTGGTGCTGTAATGAAGAGCTAGTTCAGCAACAGAGATTGTTAATACTTTTTGTTTTATTGTGAGCTTAATTATTCTCCTCCTAAATTACCCCAGTATATTTTCAAGTGTCTGCCAGTTGTTGAAGGAATTTAGTCGCTTGACCAGATCTATCAGGCCTAAAACTGGCATTGCACATAGAATGTTGAGGTAACTGAAGCCGAAGAATTTCAGTGAAAGAAGCCCAGGATGGAGATGGCTGAAGAGAATTAAGTATCTTAGGAAATTTGAGAAACATTGGGAGAGTCCTTGTCTTATATGTTGTATATGGTTGGGGTTATCCAGTCTTACCTAGTGTGAGCTTTCTGGAAGACTCCAGATAACATGTAAATTACACAAGTCAAACTGGCTGGCACTATGTCTTGGCATCCTGGGGAATGTCATAAAACAAATTGAGTTGCAAGGAACAAATTTAATGAGTGAGCGTTTAACTATCTGGGAAACCTGTAGGTAAAACCTATCTCTTAAATACCTCAAAGATCCATTCTTCCTCCCTCCCTCCCTTCTTCTTTCCCTTCCTTCCTTCTTGCTTTTATTTTTTTCAACATAAAACACCTAGAAGGCTACATAATATTCTATATCTTAAGAACAAGATATTTTGTAGGAGAAACTTTTAACAAAAAGCTATGTTTGATTTCAGAATATAGAAAAAAATATCAGTCCTTATACCCTAATAAATTGGAATAAAAATTTAAGGATTGTAAATCAAAATAAATGAACATGATATCTCAAATGATCATTGGATAGCAAAGATAGGACAGATCAATTATCTGCTTTATTAAATAATGGAACACATGTTTTCACTTTACACGTTTAGGATTTTAAAAAATTTTATGGGTCAGTGTCAAGATGGCATGAAGTTTTTTGACTGTTAGCAAGTGTTTGTCCATCCTGTTCCCCAGACTGAAGAAAACAAACATATGTCACTCAGAAAGCATGGAATATTCTTGCCTAATTTGTTTCATTTGTCTATATGTGTTGCTGCAGAACTCTTGGAAAATAGTAAATAGCTGTCTTTGAATGTAGCCTGACACTTCAAATAAACTGAAATAAGTATGATTTCTGCTCAACCTTTAAATTTTCTAAGCTACATTACTCAGTCTCTCTTTCCTGGAGTTATTTTGCATGAAAAATTCTTCAGTGATTTCACTTTTCAGTTCCATTGTTCTTTTCAGGGGTCGGTATATTTCTAGTTTGATTTTCTTATTTACTATTAATTACCTGTTCTCAAATGTTTGTATGATAAAGTCTCCTGATACCCCAGGAGAGTATATTATAAGGTTAGATTGTGAGATGTCTGAGTCCTTTGTCAATGTTGGTTGGAGGAGAGCATCTCAGATTCCTTAAGAGAGGAAACTGATATCACACTGCAGATCAGTTTTTTTTTTTTCCTTCAGGAGATTGGCAGTCGGTGAAAAACTCAGCAGTTTTCTATTGATTGTCCTTTTGCTTGCAGAAGTGTATATATTTCTGTATCTGAAACAGTATGATTCTACTGTGAAGAAGGGTAAATCTCCTATAGACTAATAAATATAAAGATGTGATTTTTTTTAATTCAGAATTGAAGTTATGATGTCATGGCTTTAAAATCTTAAGCAAGAATAAAGAATTCAGTGCAAGGTGGGACTGATGTTGATCACATGGTTTCATGTCCTTTATTAAATAGTATATCTTTTAAAGCATGCCATTACAGTTATTTGATTAATGTTTTGTACTTTGAATCATATATTATGTAATATCAGCTGTTTGCGGAGGCTGGGCTTATCTGGAATGATGCTTCAATGTCTCTTATTATTTGAAGTTTCCTAAATCCTTTTTGCTTTGAACATGGCTTCTTCACCACCTGGATTGTTTTTAACTGTGGTTCTAACAATACAAAAACTTATTTTTTAAGATCACTTCAAATGATACATTTGGAATACAATCATAAAGTGGAAAAGTAAAAAAAATATAAAATCAGTGTACCCAAGAATTAATAATATTTAATAATTTAGTAGAAATTTAAGAAAATGGCAATTTATATAAAAAAGGAAGTTTCAGACTGAGTTATGAACAACTAGATAAAAAGAAAGTCTCTGGTTCTTTATATATGATTAATCACAGAAGCATAATTTTTATGTGTGTACCTTGGGAGAAAAGTCAATAAGCATCAGCGTTATCGCTAAGGAAGAAACATTCAGGTAAGAATCAGAATAACTTAAGACACTAAACCTACTCGTCATAAAATAACAGCCTAATAGTATGAGAACGTGAATGGTCAGGTGTAATCCATGCACAGAATTTTGTAGGCAGGAGCCTGGTGTTGGAAACTAAGCCTCCATTACTATCCCAGTGAGAAAATGGGTTGATATGCAGTAGGAATAAGAGGAAATAAAAAAGGGAGGATCTGTTTTGCTCCCATTTATAAATTCAGGCAAATTTTTTTGAGATATTTGGGGTTCACAGATCTCCTCCTCTGGCATCAGCCAGTTATTGAAAGAGACATTCTTATATATTCATATGGACACACTTGTTCTACTAATTAGTTAACACTGCTACATGGAAGAAATATAGAATGGTAAAAGTTGGAGACTCACCTGCCTGGTGTCTTGTGTAAATCTGCTTGTTGGAGTAACAAGGCTGTCAGAACTTGTACAGGATTGGGTTGGTACGGAGACAGGACCGAATGCAGAGGCATCTCACCTTATATTTCCCAGCCTTTTAAACTATGTTCTTTATTCTCTGGCCACACCTATGAAATCAGAGTAATCTGTTAACTTGGTTAATCAATTTAAAAAAATTTCTCTGAATTGCTTATAAATGCTAAAATAAACACCAGAAATTGGAGAATTACTTTAAAGTAAGAATGCCTCCATTAAACAGTAATTTAAGAAAAAGTTTCTCAGGTAAAAACTACATTTATTATAATGAAATGCTTATTGTGGTTTTCTCTTTAAAAAAAGGAAAAGAAAAACACCCCTTTTCATGTAAAGAAAACAGGAATCTCCAGAATCTTCATTTACATGACTCTCAAGACTTGGATAATGGGCATGGAAACACATCAGCAGGTCTGTAGCTTTTGGTTAGTGTCAATTCAGAAAGATTTTTCCACTTTATTGTGGGAGTAAATAAAAAGCATTACAATATGCAGATATATACGAAGACTGGGAGCTTCATTGAATTTATTTCTTAGAAGCTTCAATGAATTTATTTCAATACCACTTCCCCATTCTATAGGTGAGGAAATTGAAGCTGTAACTATGTGTTCAAAAGATAAAAACAACAATTGGGTATAATAATAGCATACATCAGGCACGTGCCTTTCTGTTGTCTTTCTAAGCAAAAGACTCTTTTCAACCTCTATCCTCTTCTAACTTGAACCGCGAAAGTGAAGTTCTATTCCTAAAGGAAGTTAGGGCTGAAATACAATCATTTTCTTAGAAGTACATCACAATAAGGACCCTTACTGACTTTAAAGTGTTTTAGAGAATTCTGAAAAACATTTAAGAAAATGAAACGCCATATATATAACATAAATTTTTAATGTTAATACTTTCAATTATATTAAAAGGATGTGATCAGGCTGGCATTTTATCACATTTATTCAACTGATAGGGTGAATATATAGTTACAATAACCAAAACAGCATAAAAATCATTTGGAGGTATATGCAGAAGTGGTTTGTAGATATTAAAGGCTCTGTTAGCAGAGACAAGTATGATGGTGGTGGGTAGTGATTATAGCTCATATTCCACCGCTGTCTCTATTGAAACCTTCTCTCAGCAGTTAAGTGCTCCTTTTCTCTGTCTAGACATATTTAAAGAGGACTTTTAGTTGCTCCAAGGTCACCTTTAGACTTCTGCACTAATTCAATTGAGATAATTTTGTGCATGATGCTATGATTTTTGAACTTTGCTCATATTTTTATTTGTCAAAATTAAATTGTGTACATCTTGTTAGATAATTGACAGAACAAATTCAAACCTTCTATTTGGGCCCTGTTTTTTCTTCTCCGTGCCTATATTATCATACCAGATTAATTACTAGTCTTTACAGCAGTGTCTTATTTTGTCTCAGTAAATAGCTCAAAGGGGAAGGCTAAAATAATGAAATCTCTTTTTATAAAACTACATATTGTTTAGTAAACACAAATGACATCTGAATTTTTACACCTTTCACTTATAAGGCATTCTCTTTAAATCATAATGAGGAAAACTTTTTAATACCTTTATTCAGTACACTTCTGATTGAACATTTTAAAAGATTAAGAACTTTTTTTTTAATGAGTATTTTTGAAACACATTTTTTAAATGTCTATTTAATACTGGAGTCTAAATTAGACATGTTAGAAAGACAGCTTATACTTTATTGGTAAATTCTACATCAGAATCAAAATAGTACATATGTAAAGGATATTCACTATGAGAATTTTACTTTATTTTAGTATCTTAAGTAATAATCAGTACAATAATATTAAAATAAAGTATTTGAATAAAATTACACAGACTAAGAAAAAATATTTCTAGACTGCAAAGGAAGTGATCATTGTTGTGTGGTTTATCTGGGATAACAGAACAATGACATTTGGCTTTCCAAAATTCACATCTCAAAAATAAATACTGATTATAATACATATTTTACTTAATTAAACAATTAATGCAGTGAAGCAGGAAAAATAGCATGCAGAAGCTTTCCTGTTTACATTGCTTTCAGCTCCTTACTTAAATGAAATTGTATGTGATCATATTCAGTTTTTGTCCTGTACAAGTTCTGCTTTCATAATAACACTATTTTGAAGTGGCAATTCCTATTTATTGCAAATCTCAATCAGTTATCTGTAAATTTAAAACAAAAGATTTTCCAAATTGGTTTTTTCAAAGGGAGTGCGCTGAAAATAATTTCCTTGAGCTATTATTGTTATTAGACAGTAAACAACACATTGCCTGGCAAATAGTTGAAACCACTTTAATGTTTTCATAGTGAAGGATGGAGTATTGAGCTGAAAGTTTAAAGACATCCATTCCACCCCCATCCCTATCACTTGTTAAATGTGTCATATTGGGCAACTTGCTTCATCTCTTACTGGCTCTTAGTTTTCTCATAATTGGAGGGAATTGCACTAAGTGATCTCTAATATACTTTCCATTCCTTCATTTAAGTTTGAAATTATGTAACCCTCACAAATTTGCAAATATGCAAGCAAGAGTTTAACTCCATTTAGCCAGGGAGGACTGCATCAGTCTATTTGCCAGGTTGGACCCTAATAATATTTGCATAGAATTTTGCATGAAATGCAAAGAATTGTAATTTGAATAAGGGCTGATATAAAAAAGAAAATTAGTAATCTCATCACAGAGCCTTTTAAAAATCAGTCTTATTGTATGACTATAAAAGACAATATATTATCATTTTAAGGATTTTAAAAATTAGAAACAATATCCAAAGACAAGATCACTTCTAAATCAATGACCCCAAATAACCTTTGATAATATTTGGGTATTTTTCCTCTCATCTTCTATCACACATTTATTCAAAAAATAATTATTGAGTGATCTTTTCACCTTTCTTAATTCCTTTGAAGTCTTATTGTTTTTATTTGTGTGTGATTGTATTCACCCTTCAAACATTAAAGACATTGTATCTGTATTTCATATTTGTTGAAACTTTTCCTAGTTTATTTGACACTTAATTTAAAAACATATTTTATTACTTAACTTTCTCTTCCAGTCATTTTTTTTCTTTTCCTTTATGATTCTTTCTATTGCTGTGAAGCTCACAAAGACCTTCCTCATGCACAAATTAAATAAAGATTCACATACAAGTAGGTATTCAGTAGGTATGTAATTGATTATTGGTAATTCTTTTGGTTTTTATCTTTTAGTATTAAATGTTTTAATCTTTAAAGCAACTGAAATCAATGTTGGTGTCTAATATAATATTAAAAATTCGGTAGATTTTTTTCTCCCAAATAATAGCCAATTTCCTCCAAGCTATTTGCTAACTGATTCAGGTTTTCCATATTACCTTTAGTAATTATTTTTATTATTTGCTGAATTCCTCAGTATATTTGGATCAGGATTTAACATATATGATTTGATCTTTAACCTCTGTATTCTTTGACCATCATTTTTTAATTATTGCAATACTAGGGTATTTTGTGATATTTTAAAGCAGACTTGTGAAACCCTGATTGCACTATTATCTTGGAAATTCTACATTGTCATGTATCTTTCTATATATTTTTTCACATCTTAAAATGCTTTTGGACTTTTTATTTTCAATAATTTACTCTTGAAAAATTAAGCCAAAATGATGAGATGTATATCAGTAAATATAATCACAGCATCATTTTTTAGTCATTTTTTATTAAAAAAGGGCAGAAAATGGAAACATATTGATATCAAGTATAAATGTAAGAGCACATTTATTATAACCCCACAGTCTGCCAGCTATGATATGTAGAAGACTATTTGGTGATACTAATGATTTTTTATATTCTCCAAACTTTGGACAAATAATTACTGCTGGTGGAATTTTAGGAAATTTTTCTAGCTAATAAAAATGCCATCATACGTTTTTCATATTTATAATTTGGAATGATCCATATCAATTTCTTCTCCAAAAAGTTCCAGCCACATATACCATGCAGAATTATTCAACTACATTTAACTAGTCCTGAAAATTTTCCTGAAAGAAAATTAATGCTGAGATGAATTGCTATTTGTTAATGTAAATGTTTTTCAATATTAAACAAAATTTTCTACTTTCTAAAATTTTCAAATCATCAATATAGTTACAGATATTAATTATATAGAATAACCAGATACATTTGAAAACAGACTTTAATATGTTCTCCAAAATATTAAAAATATATTCCAAATAACTTTTCAAAATAATATTCAATGCAATTATACACTTTAAGGGTTCAGTATTTATTAAGGATTTTCTAAGTAAACACTAATTTTGAGATAAATTATATATATATTTTTGTAGGTATTTTTGGATTTCCCCTTTTAAACATTTCTCTTTTATCTTTGGTGTTCCACTGTTTCTTTATACTGTATGTAGAAGGAGATTCATTTCAATTTATCTTGCTGGGGATTAACTCAGTGTTCTGAATCTGACAATTGAGACCTTTCATCAGTTCTGGAAAGTTCCAAGAAATTGTAATTTCACATGTTTAATATGCCTCTCTCATCTCCCTGGGACTCTGGTCAATGTAGATTATACCTCTGACTGTAACATCTAACCTATTCTCTCATCTCTGTTTTCCTTCTTTTTCTATTTGTGGGGTATGCTCTAGATAATTTCTTCTAATGCAGAAGTTCAACAACTTTTTGTTGCATCCAACCTGTAGCCAAATACGTGCAATGTGTTTTTCTTTCTTTTTTTTCAATTTATTTAGAGTAAAAAACAACAAAACTATTCACCCATTTCTTCCATCCCTCATTTCCTACTTCTGGCAACTACCAATATGTTCTCTGTATCTGTGTGCGTGTGTGTTTACCTATACCTGTATCTAGATATATAGATAGCTCCATCCATCCACTGATGAACTTACATATCTTGACTGTTGTAAATAATGCTGCAATGAATGTGAAGGTATGCATATCTTTTTGAATTGGTGCATTCACTTTTTTCAAATAAATATTCAGAGTAGAATTGTTGGATAATACGGTGGTTCAATTTTTAATTTTTTGAAGAATCTCCTTAGGGTTTTCCACAGTGGCTACACCAATTTACATTCCCACAACAATGCAACAGAACTCCATTTTCTCCACATCCTCATCAGTCTTGTTATTTCTAGTCTTCTTGATATTGTCATTCTAACAGGTCTGAGGTGGTGTCTCACTGTTGTTTTGTTTTGCATTTTCCTGATACTTAGTGATGTTTAGCATCTTTTCATGTGTCCATTGGTTATCTGTATACCTTCTTTAGAAAATGTTGATTTAGATATTCTGCCTATTTTTAAGTCAGATTGTTTGTTTGCTATTGAGTTATATCAGTTTTTTATATATTTTGGGCATTAGCCCCTTATGGACATATGATTTGGAAATATTTTCTCTCTTTCAGTACATTGTCTTTTCATTTTGTTGATGGTTCCCTTTGTTGTGCAGAAGCTCTTCAGTTTGATGTAGTCCCACTGTTTTTTACTTTTGTTGCTTTTGCTTTTGGTGTTAAATTAAAAAAAAAAATCACCAAGACTGATGTCAAGAGTTTACTGTCCATGATTTCTTCTAGCAGTTTTCTGGTTTTAATTCTTATGTTCAAGTCTTTAATTCATTTTGAGTTAATTTTTGTTTATGTGTAAGACACTGGTCCAATTTCATTCTCTGCATGTGGCTGTCCAATTTTCCTAATGCCATTTATTGAAGAGACTCTCCTTTCCCCGTTGTATATTCTTGGTTAATTCATCATAAATTAATTGGCCATATCAGAGGACATGAATAGACACTTCTCCAAAGAAGAAATTCAGATGGCCAACAGGCACATGAAAAGATGCTCCACATCGCTAATCATCAGAGAAATGCAGATTAAAACCACAATGAGATATCACCTCACACCAGTGAGGATGGCCAACATCCAAAACACAAACAACAACAAATGTTGGCGAGGATGTGGAGAAAAGGGAACCCTCCTACACTGCTGGTGGGACTGCAAATTAGTTCAACCATTGTGGAAAGCAGTATGGAGGTTCCTCAAAAAACTCAAAATAGAAATACCATTTGACCCAGGAATTCCACTCCTAGGAATTTACCCTAAGAATGCAGCAGCCCAATTTGAAAAGGACAGATGCACCCCTATGTTTATTGCAGCACTATTTACAATAGCCAAGAAATGGAAGCAACCTAAGTGTCCATCAGTAGATGAATGGATAAAGAAGATGTGGTACATATACACAATGGAATATTATTCAGCCATAAGAAGAAAACAAATCCTACCATTTGCAACAACATGGATGGAGCTAGAGGGTATTATGCTCAGTGAAATAAGCCAAGCCGAAAAAGACAAGTATCAAATGATTTCACTCATATGTGGAGTATAAGAACAAAGAAAAATACTGAAGGAACAAAACAGCAGCAGACTCACAGAACCCAAGAACGGACTAATAGTTACCAAAGGGAAAGGGACTGGGGAAAATGGGCGGGAAGGGAGGGATAAGAGGGAAAAAGGGGCATTACGATTAGCAGATGTGATGTTGGGGGGGCACGGGGAGGGCAGTACAACTCAGAGAAGACAAGTAGTGATTCTATAGCATCTCACTACGCTGATGGACAGTGACTGTAATGGGGTTGGTGGGGGGGACCTGATGAATAATCGTAATATTGCACATGTAATTGTAAATTAATGATAATATAATAAATTATATTAAAAAAATTAATTGGCCATATATGTGTGGACTTTTTTTCTTGTCCTCCTATTCTGTTCTACTGATCTTTATGTCTGTTTTTATGTTAATTCCATACTGCTTTAATTACTATAGTGCTGTAATGTAGTTTGAAATTAGGGTCAGTGATGCCTCCAGCTTTGTTCTTCTTTCTCAATATTGCTTTGCAAATGAATAATTTTTTTTACTCTTTTATTGAAGTATAGCTGATGCACAATATTATTGGTTTCAAGTATACAGCACAGGGGTTCAACAGTTACACACATTATTAAATCCTCACCCCAACGAGTGCAGTTACTCTTTGTTAACACAGAAAGATGTTACAGAACCACTGGCTATAGTCTCCATGCTGTACTTCCTTCTCCATGACCAGTTTCTATTGTGATTGAGATTTTTGTGCCCCTTTATCCCCCTTCCCCTTTCTACCCACCCATCCCAGCCTCTACCCCATGGTAACCACCAGTCACTTCTTAGTGTCTCTGAGTCTACTGCTGTTTCATTTTGTTTTCAGATTCCACAAATTGGTGAAGTCATATGGTATTTATCTTTCTCTACCTGACTTATTTCACTTAGCATAATACCCTGTAGGTCCATCCATATTGTTACAAATGGCAGGATTTCTATCTTTTTTATGGCTGAATAATATTTCATTGTGTATATGTAGGTCTTTTTTATCCATTCATCTATTGATGAACATTTTCGTTGCTTCCATATGTTGGCTATTGTAAATAACACAGGAAAGCATATACCTTTCCAAATCAAGGATTTTGTTTTCTTTGGGTAAATTCCTAGAGGTGAAATTACTGGGTCATACGGTATTTCTATTTTAAGTTTTTTGAGGAACCTCTACACTGCTTTCACAGTGGCTACACCAATTTACATTCCAAGCAAAAATAGGAGGGTTCCCTTTTCTCCACATCCTTGCCAACACTTGCCATTATTTTTCTTTTGGATAGAGCCATTATGTCTGGTGTGAGGTGATATCTCATTGTGGTGTTGATTTCCATTTTCTTGATGATTAGTGATGTGAAGAATCTTTTAATGTACCTATTGGCCATCTGTATTTCTTCTTTGGATAAATGTCTATTCAGGTCCTCTGCCCATATTTTAATCAGGCTGTTGTTGTTTTTTTATGTTGAGCCCTATGAGTTATTTATAGATTTTGTATGTTAACCCCATTATTGGATACATCATTAATGAATACATTCTCCCACACTGTATGATGCTTTTTTGTTCTGTTGATGGAATCCTTTTCTGTATAGAAGCTTTTTAGTTTGATGTAGTCCTGATTTCTGATTTTGTTTCCCTAGCCTGGGGAGATGTGTCCAGTATATACTTTATAATTTATAGTATACTACCACATGTCAGTTTTTCCATGAGGCATGTATTTATCTTAACAAATATAAGTATAGGAAAAATAAATTAGTTTAATCTACATTAAAGAGAACTACAATATGTATTCAACATGATCACTATATGCTGATTTTAAAAGTATTTGGAAATTAATGATAGTTATTATCATGCTATAAGTGATACATATATTTTGGAACTGGCCACGATTCCCTAAAGAATCATGCATCCTCTAAAGAACATTATCACTTCACTTTAAGAGTTACTTAGGAGGGAAAAATAATCCATAGTTCAAAATCATAAATGACCTAACTGTTTAAAGACTATGCCCACTGCTCTATAAAGGAGTCCTAATTTTTTTGAAATGGCTGGAGTTCCCTGAAATAAAATACAGTGGTTAGTTCATGAATAGAGGAGCTGAGGTTTCTTTAAAAGATTCCTGAGCATGCCTCTCAAGAGGCTGAATTTTAAAGTAAGTGATATATTCCTTTTCTACTCTCAGCATGACCTCAGAGACAGTTAAACTGCTTTAACGTTTTAACTTTGTTAAAGAGCTTAGAAGTTTAAAATAGTCCAATAGGAAACTTGGAGGTGGGAGGGCAAGTGGAATATTTTCAGGGTTGGGCTAACTTTGAAGCAAAACATGAATGGTGTTGATAGTGTAATAAAACCTAATATCAAATGCTCTGTCTATAGATCAATAAAAATTTAGGTAAACCTGAGAACTTTTGAGTATTAAGACAAGTAGTGCATTTCATTATAATCTTTTTGTTACCACCAAACCAAATAATTAGCCACAATAATATTGCCAGTGTTACTTGGATAAATATAGTGTGTTTTTCATAAAGATAGAACTATTGGTTACCTATATTTTGTGTTTAAATGGTATTGGGATATGGCTATGTTTAGAATATTCTTAAGGTGTTATGCTATTATAATCAACTTCTTAACTTAAAATACATCTAGATAAGGAATATTGACTCCAAGGGAATCAGAATTTTATACTGCACAGAAAGGTTTGTTTTAAGGGTGTCTGCGAAGTGCCGTAAAAAGTGCTTTTGACTGACTTATCATTTACAATCAGTTGAAGTATTTCTTGCAGAGTTTAGCACTGAAAATAGAGATAAAAAATTCAATAATAGATGGTACATTTTAAGCAAATAACATAAAAAATTACATATATCCATGTAGTAAACCAAGACATAATTAATAAAAAATATTCATTTGATGCCTATTTTAAAATTTAAAGTCTTAGAACAGTTTATCTGGATTTTCTATATGCAACTATAATAAAGCTAAGCCACAATTGCTATTTATGTCTTCCATTTTATCTTTTAATTATAATATTTGGAGTTATGTGATTTCAGTACATTTTCTTCATATATTTCTTGTAAGTAAAATTAAACTTCCAGGTAAGTTTATATGAAAACTGTTAAGATTTTTCTTTATCTTCTTAGACAGCTGAAATGTAGACTTTAAAGGGTAAATCCTGGCCTCCCTGTTAAATTCTATCTCATTGATTTCCAATAAATTTTCTCAGTCTAATAACTAGATTCTGCATAATTATATATCACAGATATGAATCATCTACCAATTACACAAATAAGTGTTTTGCTTTCTCCCAAGTCATTAAAAAAAATACAGATTAAGTTATATAGCTCATAATAGTTTCAGAGACACAACTTCAGTATTTTCCTTTTCCATCCCTTGTTTTTCTTTCAACTATTAACTGTAAAATATTTATGAAGGGCTAAATACAGTATATTCTCATTCCTTGCTGTAATTATGTTCTATAAAGTCACAGTGGACACTGAATTAGCAAATACCGGTTCATTGTCTTTAGAGAAAATACAGGATTAGTAGCCTTAGCTTCTGGTCACAATATTTTCATTGACTACTCAATATATAACCTGTTTCTCTTTAAAGACACCTTTATAATATATATTGTTGATTCAGTAACACTGAATTCATTGCCGAAGAATGATAAATCATGCCTGATGGAAGATTATCTAACACAGGTAAGGCACATCATAGGCTGCTTGAACTTAGGAACACTAGACAGCAGTCACTTTGGAGCCATTTTTAAACAGAAAAAAACACAAAAATGCACAGATGTGGCACTATATACCATGAAAAGGCCACATTTACATTTTGAGATCTATACAAAATCAGAGTACATCCATGTTGACCTCACCTGAGCACATGTGTCTATATGACTCAAATTTCTTGCTGTTCTGTGCATACATTTCATGAATGACCCCAAAACATAGTACTGATTTTGGAGTTACAAATAACTCTTAGCAAATAGGTGAATTCACAAATACAGAATCTGCCAATAATGAGGTGCAACTGCATATGTCAGCTACCATCCTTACTTGTGCCATGACAAAGCCACATAAAATCTGGTTCATTCCATCAAAGAGCTTTAATCTGAATAAACAGGAAACTTGGGTCATCACAAATATCTTGTAACTTATTTCCTCCACTCTTTACACAAATATTTATTAAGAAAGGAGAATGCTAATCACTTTGCTATTTTTTGGAAATATAGCAGGAATCAAAGAATAAAATGTGATCCCTGGTCGTCACAGGGATTACAGTGAGGGATATGGGCTAATGAAAACAGCACTAGTGTGGTTCCCTGGATTGGGATTCCCAGGTTTGGGACACAAAGAAGAGGCACAATGTATTACATATTAACAGGTTAATAATAATGTCATGGATGACATGACCTTAAAGCTGAAATTTAAAGAAATGTGAATTAAAAAAATCACCAAATAGAAATTGAGTGGCCCAATAAAGTAAACAAAAACATACAGCCAAAGGCTTGTGGGTGAGAGAGAGAAATAGAAAGTAGTTTAGTACAGCAGTTGATGGTGGAAATGAGGGAAGTTCATGTGGGGGAATTACTAAGTGGAAGAGGAAATGGTAAAGGAGAAACAGTGAAATAAGTTTATTTAGAAATGCAAGTAGAGGCCAAGTGATGAAAGGCATTAATATCAGTTAATTTAAGAAGTTGTTGATTCTTCCTGAGGGCAGGGAGGACAATAAGTATAAAAGTGGCATAGCTAGATTATTTTTTATAATGATTGTTTCCAGATTTGAGATTTGCTGGGGATGTGGGGGTGCGGTAGGAAGTAAGACAGGGTTCTGATAAGCAGAGAGATCTGTAAGAGACTTTTCAGTAATATCAGTGAGTGATGATATGACATTACCTGAATTAGGAAATAACAGTGACTATCAAGAACAAAGGATTGTTTAAGAAGCATTTAGGAGTTGGAGTCAACTGGAGTTGGTGCTTAGTTGGATGTGGGTAGTGGTTGCTGGAGGAGGCATTCCTAAGGATTGTGTTTTCAGTAAGCAACCTTTATGGATGAGATAGGATCTCCCCCCAGACAAAGAGCAGGTATGCTTACCACTTACTATAAAACTCAGTTTTCCTGTTCTCACAAAATCCACTGAGTATGCAGGTATCCATCTAGACCAATCTACACTGCCTCCATGGAATTTGGAGGGTCAGAGGAACTGGTATTACCAGAATTTCTGTCTATTTCTTTGGTCTTGAGTAATAAAGTCCTTTGATTCTGACCCAGGAGTTACACATCTGCCAATATCCATGTAGTAGTAACAGACCAGTTTGTTAGCTTGCAAACAAGGTAAATTCCAAGACCCTTCAGAGTTTCTGACAGTGATTAATGAAAGAGGTAAGGAATGATTCCATGGCAACTCAAGGTCACTGGGATAGAGGATATAAAATGGCATATAAGTTTAAGTGAGAAGGAAACAAGATCTGTTTTAGAAATGTTGAATTTGAAGTTTCTAAAATTTATAGAAGAAGAGAAGCCCAGAAAATAGATGAATATGTAGATCTGTATACAGAGATAGCTAAAATATCAGGGATTTTCAGATCCCTAATAAATAAATAAAGGAATGTGAGAAATACTAGAGTGAATGTCTAGACTAATTCAAAACAGTTAATAGAACAGAATTCAGGGCCATATATACTAATGGGACAGTTTGGAAAGGATCAGAAAATCAGAAGAACTTTGAACTACAGGAGGGTCGACAATAGAACAGTTTAAGAAGAAAAGAGCTCTAGAGAGTGAAATCATGCTCCAATATTAAGGGAGCATTGTATTTGACAACCAGAAGGCCATTGATAACTTTTGCATAAATCGTTTTTATAGACTTGATGGAAGTAAAACAAAAATATAACAGGTTATGCAATGAATGGATTGTAAGAATAGTAAAAAGATGTTAAGAAGAAAAAGGAAGAGATATGATAGTGGAGAAGAATAAAAGAAGAAAGGATTATATTTCTTAAAATGGAAAAAATATTTGGACACATTTGGGTTTAGGGAAAAGATGGCATAATTTATTGAGAAGTGCTTTTGAAAAATGGCAGGAGATGACATTAGCTTTTAGATCATTTTTGCTAGTAATTACCAAGTAGGATGAGGTGGATGAAGTATGTTTTGTCACAAGAAGGGGAGAGAGACACTCTGTTGGCTTCTGTTCTCTCAGTGCTATTAAAAAGTATTAATCAGCAGAGAGAGGAAGCAGTTGGAACAGTTAGAAGTGTGAAGGTAGGAAAAACATTGAAAGGAGATGTCACTCAATATTACAGAGAGCTGCCTGAACATATGCAATAGAATGTCTGTGTGTTTTGAGAGGACAGCTGATACTGAAGATCATGAATTAACATAGGAATTTTGAAATTTTGTGTGATATTTCTAGGACAGCCAATGGCAATATGGTACAATTATTCTATAATGTCCATTAGAGATGAGGGACCTTTGAATTGATGAGGTGGAAGGGCCTGTTCACTAAATGGTGGGACAGAAAAACAATGGAATTGCTTAGCTGAACATGCTGGCAAAAGAAGGATGCCAATTCTCTGGATGATAAGCTATAAGTATTAATTTGGGTAAAAAGGAATGAAGAGAAAGCTGAGAGGAAAAAATTAGAATGAATATAAGGCCTGGATGTTTCAATGAGGTTGAGAAAATTATGGGGGTGTAATAGAAGGGGCGAGTTAGATGATAGAGAACTTGTATCATAAATTGAGATATTGAATTGTGGAGTCCATGTAAAGTAGTTCTCATTTTTATTAAAGATATATTTATTGAGCTCCTTTTAATATGCTGAGGAGTGTTCTAGGTGCTAGAGATATTTTAATGTAAGAAAAAGTTCAAACTCCTATGCTCTTGGAACCTGTATTACAAAGAGAGAAATTATCACAATTTCATGTTGTGAGTATACCTCCATATATTTTTTTATTATGCTTGTCTCTTATTTTTATTTTCCTTTAAAAATAACGATTCCATTACACACATTTTTTCCAATGGATTTTCCCTCTTAACTATATTTTGTGCATATCTACATCTAACTCATCATCTTTAACAGCTATAAATTTATGGCATGAAAATAATGTGAGTTTCTTTTGATGGAATTTGCATTTCTGACAGTCCAGTTTTTCTTAACTACATCAAATTTGACTATTGGAAGAATAACTAAATGTAAGTGGAAATATTTAATCAAAGTGTGTGAAAACATTTATTTTTAAAAGGTATTATCAGATTATCACTAGCATGCCAACTTACATACCCACGGACAGTTTGATGTATTCTCATCAATACAAAGTCTCATCAAAACAAAGGCAACTTTTATTAACTTTACCAGTGAAAAATATAATATTCTTTTTATAACTTATTTTTATTTTTAAAATTGTATTTTGGGATTTTTAATGAGTTGGAGAAATTATTTATACATATATATATTTATCTTCTGTATTTCCTTTCCTGTAAATTTCTTGTCTTTGTCCATATTTTCTATTGGGCTATTCCTTCTCTTAGTGATTAATTAAAAATAACATGTATACATATATATATATATACATGTATATATATATATACACACACGTATACAATCATATAATTTTACATATACATATAAAATTCAGACTATATATTGGTACAATACTTTTTCAATAATATATTAGAATTTTAAAACACATTAATTACATTTTATTTAACCTCCTATAATGCATCTTTGAAGAAGCACCATCTTATAAAAATAATTCTTGTAAAGGGCATTGAGTCTACATGCTTAAAATATTGTTTGCTATCTTCAGTGTTATTCAGATATGATTTTGATAAGATAATTTGTTTATATATTCAAATCTAAAAGTGTTTTATGAAAAGTGTCATCTGAAATCCTGCCATACAAATGATAAGCACAAAAATAGTCTGGATTATACATTTTGATTAAAGAATATGCCTACAAACTTAATATTGGCAGTTAGAAGAGGAATCAAATTTCGTAGTAAATATACTTATAATAATTTAAAAGACAGGCTAAATTAGGTATGGTTTGTATTCACAACATCCTCCCATTATACCATATTCATTTCCATCTTTGAGCTTTTATGCATACATGTCATGCATGTGAGATAAGCTGCCAGACTGTTAGGAGTTAATTATACACTTGAACACAGATAAACTGTCATTTGTTACCGGAACCAGTGATTATGTCTCTAGCAGATGCAGTTATTTGTTATTTGATGACCATAACTCATATGGGCTACGATGTCTGTCTTTTTCACCACCATATCCCCAGTGCCCACACCAGTAGCTAGCATACAATTGATGACTAATAAGAGTTTGGATGAATAAATTAAACTGTAACTATTCACTTTTAATATTTCCTTCACAAAAGCATGCATGTACATAAAACAAGTTATGTCTAAAAGGTCACATACAGTTCAATTAAATAGTAGGCTACTAAAAGCAAAGTCCACAATACATATGAAACATATTATACACTTAAAAAATGCTGTTAATAATGCATTTGCAAATTCCTTTTATTCTTTTGGCTTTTAAGTTGTTTGTTGGAGGCTTTATTCTTTATTATTTTTTTTCTTTTACATGACTTCATGTCTTTTTAGAAAATGGGGAAAGAACACTCAGAATACTGTTTTATCAATAAAAATCTCATATTTGTAAATTGCAACAACGGTTCAGTGTCTAAGAAGAGATTTAAGCTACCCCACACCTCAGAGATTTAACCGCCTTCTCATTTGGTATATTTTATATCCACATTTTATTGTCTGTATAACTTATGGCAAGACCTTACAGAAGCAAACATGTCCTTGAATATACTATGCTTACTTTACTAAATCAAGAACACTCAACAATAATAATGGTGCTGTAATAATTTTAATGAAAAAAATCAGAAGTCATATTTTTCCCCTATTCATCTTTATTGGGGAAATTTTGTAAATGAAAAGGTTTATCAACAAAGTTCATCCCTTTCAAAATCCCAAAGCAATTGTAAAGAGCTCTCTACCTACATTCTTAGTTTCTCAAGTGATTTAATTGACCATAATGCAAATATAATTGTCATCTCAGTGTAAATAATAAATGGCACAAATAACTAAAATTAAAAATGTATTTTCTTACCCACTCATTTTAGCCCTAACATCCAAATTTTTCAAATAAGAAAATAAAATTTTCCTGCCAAGTTTTGTTAACAAAAATACTATCTGTATTAGTCAGATAAAAATTGGTTATTAGGAGCATATAATATTGAGCATTTATCAAGGTTAATCTTTATATTTCTATTTGTAAAAATATGCTGTATCAGGCCAGAGTAAATGGATGGTAAGCAATATCTAGATTACATGATGTCCAAGAATACAGTATTATTTATTACACATCTAAAAAGAAAATATACAGTTGAGATAATTATGCATATAATTTTAGAGTAAATTGCCTCTAATCTTGAGAAAAAAGTATGCTTCTAAGTTGTAAAATCTCTAAATAAATTATTCATATTGATAAAATGTATTGATCTTGATCAATTTTCTGTATTAGTTTTTCAAGGTAGTCAGAGCTTTGGAACCTCCTTCTGTTTACATTATTTTACTTCATGTGAACTGCTAATTGAAAAGTTATGGGCAATGAAATGGTCAAAGGATAGGTCATAAATAAAATAAAAAAGGTAAATGCATAGATTTTTTTTTCCCCTTTATGGAAGAGACAGCCTAGAATCCATCTAAGCAACTGAACTAGTTTGTCTTAGAGTGGTAAATCTATCTTATTAATTAGGGAAAATCCTTTGCAAGTAAGATAATGCAGTTATTTTTAAATATGCTGGGGTGAGAATTTAATTATGACTAACTGTTGAACCACTGCGTTGAACTTGAAACCAATGAGTGTGTATCAAGTATACTTCAATTTAAAAAAAGTCTTACATTGATACATTTTTTTGGGGGTATCATTAATGTACAATCACTTGAACAACATTATGGTTACTAGACCCCTATTACTAAGTCTCCCCACATACCCCACTACAGTCACTGTCCATCAGCGTACATAGTAAGATGCTATAGTATCATTACTTGTCTTCTCTGTAAATACTGCCTTTCTCGTGTCCTCCACTGCTGCATTACATGTGTTAATTGTTATGCCTCTTTTCCCCCTTTATCCCTCCCATCCCACGCATCCTTCCCAGTCCCTTTCCCTTTGGTAACTGTTAGTCCATTTGTGGGTTCTGTGAGTCTGCTGCTGTTTTGTTCCTTCAGTTTTTCCTTTGTTCTTATACTCCACAGACGAGTCAAATCATTTGATACTTGTGTTTCGCTGTCTGGCTTATTTCACTGAGCATACCATCTAGTTCCATCCATGTTGTTGCAAATGGTAGGATTTGTGTTCTTCTTATGGCTGAATAATATTCCTTTGTGTATATGTACCACCTCTTCTACATCCATTCATCTACTGATGGACACTTAGGTTGTTTCCATATATTGGTTATTGTAAATTGTGCTGCGATAAACATGGGGGTGCATATGTCTTTTTCAAACTGGGCTGCTGCATTCTTAGGGTAAATTCCTAGGAGTGGAATTCCTGGGTCAAATGGTATTTCTATTTTGAGTTTTTTGAGGAACCTCCATACTGCTTTTCACAATGGTTGAACTAATTTGCATTCCCACCAGCAGTGTAAGAGGGTTCCCTTTTCTCCACATCCTCGCCAACATTTGTTATTGTTTGTGCTTTGGATGTTGGCCATCCTAACTGGTGTGAGGTGATGCCTCACTGTGGTTTTAATTTGCATTCCTCTGATGATTAGAGATGTGGAACATCTTTTTCTGTGCCTGTTGGCCATATGAATTTCTTTGGAGAAGTTTCCATTCACCTCCTCGGCCCATTTTTTAATTTGCTGATTTGCTTTTGGTTTGTTGAGGTGTGTGAGTTCCTTATATATTTTGGATGTCAACCCCTTATCGGATATGTCTTTTATGAATATATTTTCCCATACTGTAGGTTGTCTTTTTGTTCTACTGATGGTGTCCTTTGCTGTACAGAAGCTTTTAAGTTTGATGTAGTCCCATTTGTTCATTTATGCTTTTGTTTCCCTTGCCGGGGGAGATATGTTCATGAAGAAGTTGCTCATGTTTATGTCCAAGAGATTTTTGCCTATGTTTTTTTTCTAAGAGTTTTATGGTTTCATGACTTACATTCAGGTCTTTGATCCATTTTGAATTTACTTTTGTGTATGGGGTTAGACAGTAATCCAGTTTCATTCTCCTACATGTAGCTGTCCAGTTTTGCCAACACCAGCTGTTGAAGAGGCTGTCATTTCCCCATAGTATATCCATGGCTCCTTTATCATATACTAATTGACGATATAGGCTTGGGTTTATATCTGGGCTCTCTAGTCTGTTCCACTGGTCTATGGGTCTGTTCTTGTGCCAGTGTGAAATTGTCTTGATTACTGTGGCTTTGTAGTAGAGCTTGAAGTCAGGGAGTGTAATACCTCCTACTTTATTCTTCCTTCTCAGGATAGCTTTGGCTATTTGGGGTCCTTTGTCATTCCATATGAATTTTAGAACTATTTGCTCTAGTTCACTGAAGAATGCTCTTGGTATTTTGATAGGCATTGCACTGAGTCTGTAGATTGCTTTAGGCAGGATGGCCATTTTAACAATATTAATTCATCCTAGCCAAGAGCATGGGAAGTACTTCCACTTCTTAATGTCCTCTTTAATTTCTCTTAACAGTGTCTTGTAGTTTTCAGAGTATAGGTCTTTCACTTCCTTGGTTAGGTTTATTCCTAGGTATTGTATTCTTTTTGATGAGATTGTGAATGGAATTGTTTTCCTGATTACACTTTCTGCTAGTTCATCGTTAGTTTATAGGAATGCAACAGATTTCTGTGTATGAATTTTGTATCCTGCAACTTTGTTGAATTCACATATTAAATCTAGTAGTTCTGGAGTGGATTCTTTAGGGTGTTTTATGTACACTATCATTTCATCTGCAAACAGGGACAGTTTGACTTCCTCCGTACCAATCTGGATGCCTTTTATTTCTTTGTATTGTCTGATTGCCATGCCTAGGACCTCTAGAACTATGTTGAATAAAAGTGGGAAGAGTGGGCATCCTTGTCTTGTTCCTGATTTTAAAGGAAAAGCTTTCAGCTTCTCGCTGTTAAGTATAATGTTAGCTATGGGTTTGTCATATATGGCCTTTATTATGTTGAGGTTCTTGCCCTCTATACCCATTTTATTGAGAGTTTTTATCATGAATGGATGTTGAATTTTGTCGAATGTTTCTTCAGGATCTATGGAGATGATCATGTGGTTTTTGTCCTTCTTTTTGTTGATATAGTGGATGATGTTGATGAATTTTCGAATGTTGTACCATTCTTGCATCCCTGGGATGAATCCCACTTGATCATGATGGATGATCTTTTTCATGTATTTTTGAATTTTGTTTCCTAATATTTTGTTGAGTATTTTTGCAACTATGTTCATCACGGATGTTGGTCTGTAATTTTCTTTTTTTGTGGTGTCTTTGCCTGGTTTTTGTATTAGAGTGATGTTGGTCTCGTAAAATGAGTTTGGGAGTATTCCTTCCTCTTCTACTTTTTGGAAAACTTTAAAGAGGATGGGTATTATGTCTTCACTAAATGTTTGATAAAATTCAGCAGTTAAATCATCTGGTCCAGGAGTTTTGTTCTTAGGTAATTTTTTGATTACTAATTAAATTTCTTTGCTTGTAATTGGTCAATTCAGAGTTTCTGTTTCTTACTGGGTCAGCCTTGGAAGGTTGTATTTTTCTAGAAAGTTGTCCATTTCTTCTAGGTTATCCAGTTGTTAGCATATAATTTTTCTAGTATTCTCTCATAATTCTTTGTATTTTTGTGGTGTCCATAGTGATTTTTCCTTTTTCATTTCTGATTCTGTTTATGTGAGTAGACTCTCTTTTTTCCTGATAAGTCTACTTAAGGGTTTATCTATTTTCTGTATTTTCTCGAAGAACCAGCTCCTGCTTTCATTGATTCTTTCTATTGTTTTATTCTTCTCAATTTTATTTATTTCTGCTTTAATCTTTATTATGCCCCTCCTTCTACTGACTTTGGGCCTCATTTGTTCTTCCTTCTCTAGTTTCATTAATTGTGAGTTTAGACTGTTCCTTTGGGATTGTTCTTCTTTCCTGAGGTAGGCCTGTATTGCAATATATTTCCCTCTTAGCATGGCCTTCACTGCGTCCCACAGATTTTGCAGTGTTGAATTATTGTCGTGATTTGTCTCCATATATTGCTTGATCTCTGTTTTGATTTGGTCATTGATTCATTGATTATTTAGGAGCATGTTATTAAGCCTCCATGTGTTGTGGGCCTTTTCATTTTCTTTGCATAATTTATTTCTCGTTTCATATCTTTGTGATCTGAGAAGCTGGTTGGTACAATTTAAATCTTTTTGAATTTATGGAGGTTCTTTTTGTGGCCTAGTATAAGATCTATTCTTGAAAATGTTCCATGTGCACTTGAGAAGAATGTGTATTCTTCTGCTTTTGGATGGTGTGGTCTGTTGATGTCCCTTAGGTCCATCTGTTCTAATACATTTTTTAGTGCCTCTGTCTCTTTATTTATTTTCTGTCTGGTTGATCTGTCCTTTGGAGTGAGTGGTGTGTTGAATTCTCCTAAAATGAATGCATTGAATTCTACTTCCCTCTTTAATTCTGTTAGTATTTGTTTCACATATGTAGGTGATCCTGTGTTCTGTGCATAGATATTTATAATAGTTATATCCTCTTGTTGGACTGACCCTTTTATCATTATGTAATGTCCTTCTTTGTCTCGTACGACTTTCTTTGTTTGGAAGTCTATTTTGTCTGATACAAGTACTGCAACTCCTGCTTTTTTCTCCCTATTAGTTGCATGAAATATCTTTTTCCATTCCTTTATTTCAGTCTGTGTATGTCTTTGGATTTGACGTGTGTCTCTTGTAAAGAGCATGTGGATGGGTCTTGTTTTTTTATCCATTCAGTAACTCTATGTCTTTTGATTGGTGCATTCAGACCACTTACATTATCGATTATCGATAGGTATGTACTTATTGCCATTGCAGGCTTCAGATTCGTGGTTACCAAAGGTTCAAGGGTAATTCCCTTACTATATAACAATCTAATTTAACTGACTTCATATGCTTTTACAAACACAACCTAATGCTTCTTTTATTTTTCCTCCTTTTTCTTCCTCCTCTATTTTTTGTATGTTATGAATCATATTCTGTACTCTTTGTGTAGCCTTTCAGTGACATCTATTTAGCCTTAGGAATACTGCCATCTATAGGAGTTCCTCCAAAACGCACTGTAGAGGTGGTTTGTGGAAGGTAAATTCTCTCAGCTTTTGCTTATCTGAAAATTGTTTAATCCCTCCTTCAAATTTAAATGATAACCTTGCCGGGTAGAGTATTCTTGGTTCAAGACCCATCTGCTTCATTGCATTAAATATATCATGCCACTCCCTTCTGGCCTGTAAGGTTTCTGTTGAGAAGCCTGATGATAGTCTGATGGGTTTTCCTTTGTATGTGATCTTCTTTCTCTCTCTAGCTGTTTTTAAAACTCTGTCTTTATTCCTGAACTTTGCCATTTTAATTATTATATGTCTTGATGTTGTCTTACTTGGTTCCGTGGGTTGGGAGATCTGTGCACCTCCATGGTTGAGAGACTATCTCCTTCCCCAGACTGGGGAAGTTTTCAGCAATTACCTCCTCAATGACACTTTCTGTCCCTTTTTCTCTCTCTTCTTCTTCTGGTACCGCTATAATGCGAATATTGTTCCGTTTGGATTGGTCACACAGTTCTCTCAATAATCTTTCATTCTTATTCTTTTTTCTCTGTTCCTCAGCTTCTTTGTATTCTTCTTCTCTAATTTCTATTCCATTTACCATCTCTTCTACTACATCTAATCTGCTTTTAAATCCCTCCATTGTCTGTTTCATGTAAGATATGTAATTTCTTAATGATTGAATCTCTGAGTTAAATTCGTTCCTGAGTTCTTGAATATTTTTCTGTACCTCCATAAGCATGTTTATGATTTTTATTTTGAACTCTCTTTCAGGAAGATTGGTGTGTTCAGTTTCATTTGTACCTTTTTCTGGGGTTTGTGAGATTTTGTTCTGAACCATGTTCTTTTGACATTTCATATTTCTGTGTGGTGCCCACTAGTGTGCAGAAACTCCAGTCTCTGGAGCTGCTCAGCCCCTAGAGTGAGGTTAGGGGTTGTATGGGAGCAGAGCTTGTGCCAGGGGGGAAGGAAGATCTGTTTCCTGATTCCTGTCTGTGGTGCCTATCTTCAGTGTCAGATCCAGTGGGCCAAGCACACATGTGTAAATCTCTGTGCTTTGCGTCTCTAGCTGTTACAGGCAGGGCCTTCTCTGGCTGGCTTGACACCAGTGCAGTGACTGCTGGTTTGCGAGCAGGTGCCTGCAGACCAGTAGGAAGGCTTGGCAGGCTGTTTGTCACAGTAGGGGTCCTCAGAGCTCAGTAGTCAGCTAGGGGGATGGAGCTCCTGAAGGTCCTCATAGTTCCCAACCAGCTGGGCAGAGCATGCCCAGACGACCTTGTCCAGCTCTCCCTTCTCCCACGCATCAAGCTCCATGCAAACCCTGCCCCTTCATCGGCCCTCTTGCTGCTAGGAAGCCTCTCAGGCCACCTGCCTGCCCTTCCCCTGTCACAGAGTGGCCGGGTGTGTATCCTGTCCTCCACCAATGGCTGGAATGTCAGTGTCCCAGGCCCTCTGCCCATCCGAGCTCCCCAGCATCCAGAGCACCACATAGTATAGGCTTCCACTCACAAAGCAGATGTCCAGAGCTAGGCACTCAGCAGTCCCAGGCTTCCACCCCCTCCCTGCTCCATTTCTCTTCCTCCTGCCGGTGAGCTGGGGTGGGGGAAGGGCTTGGTTCCCACCAGATTAAGGCTTTCCTATGTTACCCTGTTTTGTGAGGTCTGTATGCAATCTCGTTCAGCCTTCTTTATTCTTGCTGTTTTAGGTTAGTTGTATTAATTAACTATATTTTTGTACTATATTTTGTTCTCCTTGTCGCCTCTCAGGCTACCATCTTGAATCTCCCATTGATTCATTTTTTTTTAATTTTTTTAATTAAATGAGAGAATGTCTAGATATTGTGTAAGTAGTTTGAAGATTCTGAAAACCTCTAGAAAATGATGATATAATCAATGACAGAAAATACTGAAATAAAGAAAAATGTTGAATCTTAAAGGTAACAGACCAATAAGCAACAGTCCATTAACCATAGGGCAATGACTACTGATTATTGGAGTAATTTCTCAATAAATGGCTTAAGCAGGAAGACTGTGAAATGTTGATTATTTGGAATTTGAATAATAACAGGTTAGAAGGAATACTGCAGTGTTTGACATACAGAAAGTATACAATAAATAATTTTTATGTGCCATTACTTGAAATAGAGAAATTGATTAAGGATGACTTTGCATTTTATGGCTAATTGAGAGCTAAAAGCTAATACTATTTTTTTTAATAGACATATGCATTAAGCATAGATACTTCAACTATGTGTGTATAGCACTGTTTTATTAAATAGTTGCTTGGATAAGACCTAGAAGAAATGTTTTATAAATCTTGTAGATGCAAAATCAGTTTGATATAAAAATCAGACTATTACATAGACCTTTGCAAGTCTGAGGACAAATAAAGACATGTGATATTTAAGAGAAGTACAGACTTTTATTTGTAGAAAACAATTAATAAAATGTGGAATTGGCTGAAAAATACTTTGCATAAATCAATAAGACAAATGCTATTAAAAATTATTCAAAGTCAAATCTTCAAATGTCAGAGGTTTCCAGAATATATTTGGTAAAGGTACAGCTGGCTATGCTCTGTGTTGATTAGACAATATCTGAAATTCTCTGCCCAGTTTGGGCATCCCATTTTATAGCACCCTTGACCTTTAAGATGCATCTAAAGGAGGGTGAACAAATCATAAGATAACTAGAAACTATGTCACATGGGGAATCAGTGAAGAGGGACATTTATGCAACAAAGAAAATATTTGAAGCAATACAGAATGTGTTATGTGGAATTAGATGAATTCTTTCCCTGGGATATAGTAGAGGGGCAAAGCAGAGATTAAATAATAAAAGCTATGGAAAGGAAGATTTTGTTCACTAATTATGTGAAAGAATTTTCTAAACTTTAGTGTTATAGAACAATGGAATGTTGTGAGGTGGCATATTCCATTAAGTGAATATATTCAAGAAAAAACTGCCTGGGATATTAAAGAAGGGATTCTCAGTTTGGGTAGGGGATGAAGTTCATAGCTACATTTCCATTCAAGTCTCAATTTTATTAAACTTTTGAGAGAAATTTTGTTAGTAATATCTTGTGCACAAGTTCATATTTTATACTGTATTAGTATGCAAACATTAAACATATCATTATATTTTAATCTAGCTATACATATAGTATCTATCTATATAGATATATAGTTATAGATATGTATGTATTTATAAAAATCAGTTCATATTTACAATTTAGATGAATGACTCAACTCTAAACTAATATATTTACATCCTTATAATTTGTAGTTATTTGTGATATTCTTCCTATTTAAATTAAGAGTGGACTTTTTATTGTTTTTGCACATCTCACAGTTGAGTTGTGAAAAACAGCCCCATTTGGATGGGCACTCCTTCACAATTGTTTTTGAGATTTTTAGATTCTCAAGTAGAGATGCATAGAATAGAAATGAGCCTTTTATTTCATTTGCAAAGGTTTACAAACTTGACCCTGAAGTCAACAAATCATTCAATTCATTAATAAGCTGCAACACTGTACATGTACATGGTAAACATTTTTCTTTTATTCAAGTAAGTTGCTTCAAAATGAGAGAAATATGATACTTAAATCATGTTGCAGCATGAATGTAAAGAACATATTAAGCGGCATTTTCATTTATTCTTTTAACTTATAATTTATTTTTAATGTTTTAGTAAGAGTTAGACATTTTTGCATAGTGGATAAAATACAACTTTTAAACTCAGGCATGCGGGATTTCAAACTGCCTAAAATTGCTGAAGTTTGCTTTGCTTAGAAATAATCACTTTGAATGTCAGTTTCCTCACCTTTAATGGGTGTAACATCTACATCACAGGATTTCAGGTTAACTAAAGAAAATACTGAAACAAAGTGTTTATCACAATGCTTATCATGCAGCAAAACTTCAATAGATGTTTCACAAATGTCTCTCCTCTTTATTATTATGTTTTTAATATTTTTACAAATAATTTTTATCACAATTTTAGTCACAATTAATGAATAATTACCTGATTTTTAAAACTGTCTTATTTTAAGATATATAAAAGTTAGAGACAATAATTTTAAGTTATTACCTGTATTTTAATAGAATTTCCATTTGAAAAAAATGAAAATACCAAAGTTTAAAATATTTTAAAAGCTTGTAATATGCTACTGTGAATTAAAGGAAGGCTTTTGGTTATTATAACACTCAGATTTGAGTTATTAATGTAATTGAAAGAAATACAATTTAATTTTCTACATTTTATATCCTTCATTGGGTAAGATGTTACCATTGTGTACAAATCAGTAGTATGATTTACAGTGTTGTGTTTTTCTCTATTTTCATTATTCACTTAACAAATATGGAGCAATTTCTCTCTTCCACCATACCTTCCACTTACATTCATGTGTCTGATAACTGACAAACTTTGATAGTGGCCTGTGCCCTATGATAAATCTAACTGGATAAAGAAAGAATAAAATGATAATAGAACTTCACAAAATTTAATTGGATAGAAATTTATTCATTCTAAAATTTAAGTTCTATCATTCATGTACATTATCTCTTTAAAAAGGGAATTGGAAAATCTAGACTTAAGCAGACATCTGCTTAGAGGAAAATGATATTGTAAAAATCCTTTTCTTTCTTTGAGGTAGATTTTGACTTTTCTTTGACTTGACGTATTTTCTATTTTTCTTTTCAGATATATAATCTTATCTACTTTATTGTTTTGAGGTCAAATCTTTCTCTCTCTATATAAAATGATGTAATAATTACAGCACATATGGAATGAGTATTTTATATTACCTTTCCAACAAAAAGAAAAAATGTTTTGAATAAAAATTCCATTAGATATAGTAGGAAAGGTATCCCAGTTATGATTCTTAATATTCTAGGTCAACACACAGAAAGTCTGGAGTAGACATATTAAACATTTTTTAGTACACAATTACTAGAACTCACAAACTGTGCAAATGTTATATTTCATTTTACACATTTGGAATATGTTTAATCATTTTCAAATGTTTCTGTGTTGAAAAATTGTTTCTATGACTATATGACTTTAGTAAGTTATTAAAAATGCTTTCATCAATTTTTTATAGCTTATATCAGTGTTAAGTATTCAATTGGATTTCTCTGTTTTTCATCCTGTTTAGGTGTATCCTATTTGAAATAATCAAAACCAGCTTATTAATCAGAGTGTCTGCTTGCAAGTGAAAGTTCTGAGTATCTGTAGCATAGGTGGAATTATTTGTAAAAGAGACCAGGCAGTTCCAGGATTAATAGTACACAAGGGGTCACAGGTATAGAAAATAAATGGTAAAGAGAGGATGAAAAAAGAAAAGATAGTCAAGTACAAAACCCAGCCTAAGTCTTGTAGGATCTTTTGGGCAAGATGCTTTCAGGTGCTCTAATGCCAGTCTACCCCTGATAGCACTTGTGCAGCACTTGACACAACTAGGAGTAATTTGGCAAGTGATGTCTTTCTATCTCTCCCTACACGTTCAAAGCTCGAAGCATTTGGTTGGTCAAGTTTAGGTCATGTTCAGAATTTAAGCTTATGCTTTCCAGAGGAAAGAAGGTATATCAGGCCTGCAGGCATTCCAGAATGGATGTGGGACCTGCACAGCAGGGCATTCCCCTGAATTAGGACTCCAGTCCATGCTTAGATAGATAAAGATAAATATCTATAAAGACCAAGCATTTTAATATCCCCTCATTTAATTAATTTTTTAAATCTATGAATTAATAGAGGCTCATTTTGCTATGGAGAACTGGGAAACAATTACAAAGAAAATATAATAAATTCATAATCTAACTACTAAATAAACATAACTATTAATGTTATATCCTCTTATTTCTGGTCCTTTTGTTGTTGTTTTATCATTTGCAGGGATATGTTTGTGTGTACATTGCATACATATATAACCCTAGGTACCTACCTATAGCTCACATTTATTTAAAAATAATTAGATCCTGCATAGATTTAATTCTGTATCCTGTTTATTTAAGTCAACATTTCATTAAGAGTAGTAAACATTATTTAAAAACATAATTTCTATGTTGTTGAACATTCTGTTCTGTAAACGTATCACTATTTACTTAAATATCCATTTAGTTTAATGTATGGTGTTCTCCATTTTGTTATTATAAATGATAATAAAATATACTTTTCTCAAAAATTTTATGTGTATTTATTTACTTTTTAAATTATGATAGATTTCCTTAAAAGAAAATTACTTTAAGTACAGACCTTTCAAAGTCACTGCCCTATATTGATGCTTTTACTAGAAAATAAAAAAGTTAATTACCAGTGCTATAATATAATGTCATTTTTAAACTCTCATTTAATAACACTGTAGAGAATATTTTCTTATAGAAAAAAACATGCTCTTTCATTCTGCATTTGTTTGACTATTTGTGAGGTTAGTTTATTTTATAAATTTGTATTACATGTTTTGAGACTGTGCTAAATATTGAGAATACATTGGTAAAAAGAGACTAAATTGATTCCTTCTTTCTCAAAGCTTACAGTATAGAGAAAGAAACTCTCTTGAAGACATTTAGCTACTTTGTTCAGAGCTATGAAGCATGGATGATACTATGGGATGATGTAATATGAGCAGCAGAGCCAAAGCTCAGAGAGTCACTAAATGTTTCCCAGAAGAAAGAATATCTGGCCTGAGAGTTGAGCAAGTACATAAAGAGAAAAAAGAATGGGACAATGTATTCTAGACAGTAAAGAAACATTACAAGTTATAAAATTTATAGATTACAGATTACAAAAGTTTGGCAACATGAGACTATAAATCACTTAAAGTTAGAAAGCTTACAGCATAGAAAGTGAAGGATGGTGGCCCAATGTGAATCTGGAGGGATAAGCAGGAACTAAATACTGTAAAGTTAAAAAATATGAATAATAAGCTAAATTAAGGAACTCAAACTTCTTCTGAGAATGACTACAGTTCACTGAATGTATTTCTTTTCAAAGCAGGGAATGCCATTTTAAGATTTGTAGATTAGGAAGACCTTTCCTGCTTCTTGCTACAAGTCTCTAGATGGAGTTCTATGGAGATATAGGTTGGAAGATGTGACAGTAATTTTGATGAGAGATGATAAAAAACTATATTTGGAGCAGGCAAACATAAATAAATAAATATTTTGAAAGATACCCTGGTGACAGATTTTGTATTGGGAAGTGAGTGGGAGAGGAAGAAAGAGGAGTAATCAAATATAAATAATTCAGTTTGGGACACAATACTTTTAAATTGTCCATAGGATAGGTATCTAAGAGGATATGCAAAGTGGGCTATAGCAGTTCGATTCTGCTGTGGAGTAAACTGTGTTTCCACAAATTCATATGTTGAAGTTCTAACATCCGGGGAAGAATGTAGCTATTGGAAAGCTAGAAAATGTCTTTACCAGAACCCAGTCATACTGGTACCTTGATCTCAGACTTCCAACATCAAGAATTGTTAGAAAATAAATTTCAGTGTTGAAGCCACCCAATTTATGGCATTACATTATGGCAGTTGGAAGTGACTAGCACATTCTCTCACAAGAGATGACTGAATGAACAGAGAAGAGGCAACATGACAGAAGCTGATTAATACCAATATACTATGAATAGTTTTATTAGTCTTTTCTTATATTTTTCTTTTTCCTATTATGCCTGGTTATGTATTTTTTAATTCCCTGGTGAAGTTCTGAAGATTCTCCTATGTATAACAGATCTTTGTATATTAGTATCAACTCTATTTGTCATCATTTTAGTTGTGTTTTAGCAATTGTGGTTGATTTTCTATGATTGTCAAACTGGCATTTATAGAGGTGAATCAATCAGCTATATAGTATTGCCATTCTCTAAATTGTGGTAGAATTTTTCCCATTTTATATTATCTCTTTCATGCTTAAAATGATTATGCTTTGTGTAAACTACTTATACATGTAAAAGGTTTATGAGAGATGAATATTGGGCTATTTTCTCTTTGTATTAACAACAAAAAAATCTCAGTAGTGGAATATGAGAGCTGTGCTGCCTAGCAACACTCTTCCATATATACTCTGTGTTGCTTAGCAGCAAACTTGCAATAAAGTGCTACCTTGAATGGGTATAATTCCTGTCTTCCCCTGAGTAAAGAAATATACTGCTACCCAGATCCAGCCTCCTCAATAGCTGCATTATGGAATCTGTACAACACATCAAACTAATATCCCCAGTTACTTTTGCCTCCTATGTTTAGAAGGCTGTCTCCCCAAACAAATTTTCTTGATACACCACAGACGTGAGGGTGAGTTTGGGAATAAAGGTACTAAACTTTTATTTTACTGATCTTATCATGCAATAGGATTACTACAGCAAGCATATAATGTCTAAAATTCAGACCCAAAAAGAAACATTTCTTTTTACCCTAAGTCTTAGTGTTCCATGTCTCCTCTTCTATAACATGTATTTTAAAAAAACAATTTGTTACAATGATGAATGATCCTATAAAAATGTATTATTTGGCAAGACGAGAGAAGCAAGCCATGAGATTGATTTCAATTCAGCAGTGTTTGTCTTTAAGTTTCTTCTGTCAATTCAGGTATGCTCATGGTGGTTTCTTGGCCTCATTAGCTCAGGAAGTGTTACCAAAGAGATCAAGTTTTTAACGTCTTGATGGAATTATTACCTCCTTAAAATTCAGCATTGAGCTTTTATTACATATATTTAAGTAAGAGTCTGATATAACAGAGAACATGAGATATTAAAGGAATGTAAATGCTATCTAAATAAGAAGAGGGAGTCCAAGATAGGGGACTTGTATATTGGATGCTAGACTCCATTTGTCCTTTTTATTTCTCTTTAAAGCTTGTCTCAACTGGAAATAGATGATTTAAACCTAATAAAGTGGGAAGGAATCAAGAGCAGTCACATTCATAGAGACACAAAGTAGCATGACGGTTTCCAGGGAGTGGAGGAAGTGAGGAATGAGTTATTGTTTAATGGGTACAGAGTTTCACTATGGGAAGATTAAAGTTGTTCTGGATATGGATAGTGGCAATGATTGCATAACAATGTGAATGTAAGTAATGTCACTGAACTGTACATTTAAAAATGTTTAAAATCATAAATTTTATGTTATGTATATTTTACCATAAAAATTTTTTGGAAGTTTAAATTAAATGTAAAAAGACATATATATTATTAAACCAATTTAACATATATTAAGATTATTATTTTAAAAACAATAGTAAATATTTAGTATTATTAATTATTTCAAATTATATTATTAAGAAAACCTTATGAATTAGAAATATTATTAAATTCATTTTTCAGATGAAGCAACAGAGGTACGCACAGGTATATCACTTGCCCTAAATCACAGGATGAGGAAGTGACAGAACTCAAATACTAACTTATGTAAGAACCTATGTTCCTAACCACTGTGTACACTACTCTCACGGAGATGATGATTTCTATTAAGAGGTTACTATGGGTCAGATAGTTTTTAAAGTATTTTACATGTATTATCTGATTTATTCAGCAGAAGACTAGGTTAATAAGAATAGTAACAACTGTTTCATAAATATATTAATCCATTAATCCCCATTCCAAACATACAAAAGTTAAAAAAACATCATGCATATTAAACTACCAGTTTGGCTTCCAACATACAGTAGACAAAAAATATATTTTAATATCAATACTATCTTTAATTGTGTAGCCTCAGAGACATTTCTACCAAACATCCTTTGGTCATTTTCTAACATCATTGTCAATAGTTAAAAAAATGTATTATTTAAATCTTATGAATATTAATTTATTTTGGTAAACCTTTCTTTGTTCTTTATTTTCACCCTTATTCTTTTCTTAGTCAGTAATGACTAGGGTAGGCATTATATATACCTAGTATTTTATTGTAGATTTCATTAATATAGCGACTGTCTAATTCATGATACATTTCTGCACATCAGAACAATCTGGTGGGAAGGTTCTTTGAGTGGGAAACAAAAGTCTATTCACACTACATGTACAGGCAATGTATATGACATTTATATTATGGAATTTTAAGTAGAATAAAATACTAAATACACAGCATGCTTGCAGTTTTTTTTTCTACTTATAAGCCCTTAAATCATAAAAACAAGAGGTTTGTCTTATGAAGGACACAACTGACTTTACATCAAGGTCAACCATAATTGCTAAAACACAACTAAAGTGATGGCAAATAGAGTTGATACTAATATACAAAAATCTGTTATACATAGGAGAATCTTAAGAACTTCACCAGGGAATTAAAAAATACATAACCAGGCATAATAGGAAAAAGAAAAATATAAGAAAAGACTAATAAAACTATTCATAGTATATTGGTATTAATCAGCTTCTGTCATGTTGCCTCTTCTCTGTTCATTCAGTCATCTCTTGTGAGAGAATGTGCTAGTCACTTCCAACTGCCATAATGTAATGCCATAAATTGGGTGGCTTCAACACTGAAATTTACTATTATACTAATAAGGTGAATCATGATTTATGTGCCTGCTTTAGATGTGAGAGGGGTATAGCCTTCATTTTCACAAGTTACCTTTTTAATTTGAAGGTGAAACTATTAGGCCCATGTTCTCTCATGTTTTCAAGAAAAAGAAACTAAAAAGGAAACAAAATAGCAGTTATATTAAGTACAGACATTTCAGCAATATCACAATATATATATGTTCTTTGAAAAAAAAGTTCTTCTTGTTCACACATTAAAAATTACAAGACTTACAGAATGAATACATTTATAAGCTTACCTTTCAAAACTTATCTAACAGCAGTACTAACCAAAACAATAGCAATACTTATATATATTCTTACAAAGCCAAATCTTCTCTGATATTTACTCCTAGAACCATATTTAGTCCATCCTTTGACTGACTTTCCTATGTCTGGCCTATGCAATCTTTAAACATCTTGCTCTTCTCCAGAACAGTCATGTTGAATTGAACAATCTGTTCACACATTTTTTAAAGGCTTGGGCTGATGAACTTGATTGCTTTATTTTCCTTCACAACGTTAATTATAAAATTTCAAGTATCTTGTCCAGAGAGAATAATTTGGCACAAGAAAGGTTGAAATTCAACAAGGGCAGTCAGTCCCTATCAAGCCTGTGTTATTAGTCAGTGTTCTTCAGCAGTTTCAAATACCAAAAATGTAAGTAAAACTAATGGTAATCACCACCAACACAAGTATATTATGCTCATATTAGAGTTGTATTTCATCAAAAAAAATTGTTTTGGATATTAATAGTAGATAACTACTTCCTTAAAGTTCTTCAAATGCAAATCAAATGCCTGACAAAGCAGAAGACAAAGAGAATTTTGCTTTGGTTCAGCTCCAGATCTAACCTTTGAATGCAAGAGTTACCAGTATTAAATTTTTAGGTAATGTTTTGTTGTTGTTTTCATTATTTACATGGCATAAAACACAGAAATGGTTTGGTGAAGATAAGTTTTCAATTCAGAATCTGAAACATAGTAAACTTCAATAGTTACTGTTAATATTTTCAGGAAGATGTGTGCATGCCTATGTAAAATTTCTATAATACATTTTTGAGTTGTTTTAACACATTCATGGGCAGCTTTCCTGTTTATGTTACCTTAAGTTTATTTGAGCATGGATCTATGCTCTTATGACTGTATTATACTGCATTATACCATGTTTTGTTACATGTATTTTTTTCTCTGTACATGCCTTAAAAGTTTTCAACTTTGTGAAATATCAGGGCACAGAATAGAAATGACTCAAAAAAAAAAGAAATGACTCAACATGCTTTTAAAATATAGTCAGGTTTGAGATGACACTATTATGTAAATATGGCTGAAATTTTTGGGGATTTCTAGATTAATAATTGTCAGTCATATTTTGGCTTTACTACGACTTCTCTATGGAAGCCTTCCATAACCACTCACTTTATTGCTCTCCTAACATACCACTGTGTATCACTAATATTAGCCTGTTTATTTACTTAATATGTAAGCAATATATATGATCTTATTTGTGTATTTTTATTATGTCTATTTCCCCTACTGTAATGTAAACTTTGCACACAACCAAGAAATTGTTTCTGTTTTCAACCAGTGTATACTGATCTAGAGGAGGATCGATCTGTGGGGCACATGGAAAGTCTATGCATGAATGAATAAATAAATGACTAAATGAATAGCATCATTATCATTTATTTTTCTTGTATTACTAGTTACTGAAGTTACCTAGGTCAGAGGAAAAAAAAATAAAAGAACACAGTAAACATTGACTATGCCACTTCATTTCTACTTGTGTTTTCATTCTTCAAATGTAGTTATCTGACAAACTTTTTAGATACCAAAATTTGAAGAAAAATAATCTTTTTCTAATTTAGTTTCCCATATGTAAAAAATGTTTAAAAAAAGGACTCTGCAAGATGTGAAATAACATCCACTCAAGAAAATATCCTCTTAATAAATCCTAAAAGTAGTCACATATCCTTACAAATTCAGTATTTGATGTAATTAAACAACTTTGTTTTCAGTTAATGTACAGTTATTGTAAAAGCACGTGCAATGAAAACAAAAAAAGAAATTCAGCCACTTTGATATATCATATTGATTTAAACCATAAAATTATTTGTTATGCAAACTTTCTTAATAGATAAATTTGGTAAGGCTCCATTTACTTGTGAATTCTTAATAGAGGGTAAATTGATCTACTGCTCATTGTTCTCTATGTAATCACAGAAACTGCAATCAAATATGGAATTCTTAAATCTAATTGTCAAATCTTATCTATGAGTAAGCCCTTTGAAGAGTCAGAGTAGGCAGCTGCATATGTCATATGATTTGAAAGCGCTAGGAAATTTTTTTACTTCAAATAAATATCTTCCTCTTTACCTTTCTCTGTGCATGAAACTTAATCTTTAGAAATATCTTGCGGTTTTAACTTTAGTTTTCACTTAATGTTTAGAAGTGTGATTCTTCTATCCTTTAAAAATGCTCTTTGAGAGGTCATCTGGAGATTCAGGGAGAATACCCCTTTTTTTCCCAACTAAGAACTGCTTCCCTGTATTCAGGGAAGTCTTTCTTATCATGAAATTTAGATATGATACAAAAATAAAGGAAAAAGTTTGCCCTTGTAGCTCACCAGATCAGCCAAATCAAACCTGGGGAGAATCGATAAGAGCCTCATCTTGCAGTCAGACAGCACTTACATACATGTCCTCATAGAGGGTTAGTTGAACAAATTTAAGTTAAGGAGAAAGACTGTGAGAAGGAAAATACAATAAAATCTTCTAATTTTATACTATGAGAATATTTGTCTATCTCTTCATGCTAAGGAACTGATGATCTGAGAAATTAGAATTTGCTTAGAAAAACACAGACAGTTGTTGATGAGAAATTACACCCACATTTCCTGAAACTGTCTCATTTTATAATATGTACAATTGTTTCCCATTTGAATTGGAAAGAGGGAAAAATATAATTGGGATTTAATTATTCTTTCTGTGTGTATGTATTCTTATTTTGTCATTACTGTATTTAATAAAAACTCTTTTCAATGGATTACCTATCAGAATGAAGCCACACATTGAATTTGGTCAGGAAACAAACATAAAATAACAAATGAAAACTTCATTCCATTACTTACACAATGTTTGTCCTACTTCCCAATTTTAAGTAATAAATACAAAATATTTTAAAATCACCAATACCTCCTATTCCCCTTTTCTCTTAGCAATTAATATTCTTTAATATACCATATTCTTGTTTATGTATGATATTTATTGTCCATCCCCTGCACCTTCACCATAATTAAGCTTTATGAGGCCCTAATTTTACTGATTTTAACCATTAATATGTTCTCAGTGCCTTCAACAGTTTGAAATATATTCAGTGTTTAACATAATTCTCAATGGATAAAATTTGAGACAAGAGAAGCACAATCTTCGGTAAACTAAAATGTTGACAGTAGCACTTCCATCACTAATACATATCATTTGTAATGCCAGATATACTAAGTGTATAGGACAAATTCAGTTGTTTTGAACAGTCAGTGACAAATGAATCAAGGAAATCCCAGAGGAAACAGTGATACTAGAGGATAGTATTTTAGTGTCCTCTTATAGTCTAGATGCCCTTTAGTACTATTTCAAGCTTCTAAAGTTCCATTGAAAGCGACTACAAGGTTTACAGGATTTATTTATACATTTTCTCTTACTTTTCAAAATTAAAATATAGAAAAATTGATGTAAGTCAATCTTCATGAATTTTTCAATACTCTTCTGGAAAACAAATGGCAGCATGAGAAATGAGGCAGAAACATCCTCCCAAAATGACATATAACACAAAAATACAACAAATACAACTAATCCTGAAAGAATGACCTGAAGACTGCAGAACAGACTGCATACATCTGAGGAAAAGAGAAGACCTTACAGAAAAGGGTAAAGTGGCAAAGCCTCAATCTGGCAAGACCCAAGCCCTTTTCCCACCTGTGCTCACAGATAGGGGGAAGAAAAATGGAGCAGGAAGGGAGTAGAAACCCAGGACTGCTAAATACCCAGCCCTGTAGATCTGCTCTATGAGCGCAAATCCACATTCATGGTGCTCTGGAGATTAGTGGGGTGGGAAAACAAAGACAGGCAGAACACTCAGAAAGACTGAGATTCCAGATGCTAGTGGAGAACAGATAGCCACAACCAGCTGCTCTGGGACAAAAGAAGGGCAGGCACTTTGAAAGAATTCCCAAAAGCGAGAGGGGTGCTAAAGGAGCAAGGATTAAACAGAGCTTGCTGCTCAGAAGAATGAACAGATGGGCAAAATCACCCCAGCACACTCAGCCCAACAGGTTGGGAACCTTCAGGAGCTTCAGACGCTCTATCCCCCTGGCTGACAACAGAGTGTCGAGGCCCCCAACTGTGATATGCAGCCTACCACTCCTTCCCCCCAGCAGGCACCAGTCCACTCAACTGCTGCCCCTGCCATCATGTGAGGCCAAAAGGAGGGTGGCCTCACCTATGCCGGCTACAGTGGCATAATGCAAAGGCTCCTCCTGATGCACATTGCCACTGGCCCTGTCAGTGGAGGCAGGCCCTGCAGCTTGGAAGCAGGAAAGACCTCTTTCCTTCAAGCAGGCATGGGTGCTCTTCTCCTGCAACCCCTCTCATCACTCCAGGTGCTGGGCAGCTCCAAGTAGTAGAGGGTGTCGCCTATGCAAAAATATTATGCCATAGTAATCATTAGAAATATGAAATGGCAAAAAAAAAATGGTATAAGGAAGAATACAACAAACACCAGAAACAGGGCTAAGTGAAACTGAAATCATCAATCCTCTTGATAAAAATTTCAAAATAAAAATCATAAACATGCTTACAGAGCTACAGAAAAAATATTCAATATCTCAGGGAAGATTTCAAGAAAGAGATGGAAACTTTAAAAAATATAGTATGTGAAATGAAACATACAATGGAGGGATTTCAAAGCAGATTAGATGAGGTAGAGGAGATGAATAGGAATTAGAGATCAGGAAAACAGAGGCTGAGGCACAGAGAGAGAAAAGGATCTCTAGGCATGAAATAATATTAAGAAGACTGTATGATCAAGACTAATGGAACAATATTTGCATTATAGGGGTACCAGAAGAAGAAGAGAAATAAAGAGGGATAGAAAGTATCTTTGAGGAAATAATTGCCTAAAAATTCCCCAATATGGGGAAGGAAATTGAATCTCAGATCATGGAGGTGCACAGATCTCCCAACATAAGGGATCCAAGGAAGACAACATCAAGACATATAATAATTAAAATGGCAAACATCAAGGGAAAGGAGAGATTATTAAAAGCAGCCAGAGAAAGAAAAAAGATCACATACAAAGGAAAACCCACCAGGTTATCATTAGACTTCTCAGCAGAAACCTTACAGGAAAAATGGGAGTGGCATGATATATTTAATGCAATGAAACAGAAGGGCCTCAAACCAAGAATACTCTAACCAGCAATATTATCATTTAAAGTTGAAAGAGGGATTAAACAATTTCTAGATATGTAGAAGTTGAGGGAATTTAACTCCCACAAACCATCTCTACAGTGTATTTTAAAGGGACTGCTGCAGATGGAAGTGCTCCTAACACTAAATAGCTGTCACCAAAGAAAATAAAACCACAAAAAGGAAGTAGACTGATTAATTAAGCAAATGAAAAATTAAATCAACTACTCACAAAGTCAGTCAAGGGATACACAAAGAGTATAGAATATGATATGTAATATCTAAAGAGTGGAAAAGGAAGAAAAATAAGGCAGAAAAAAAAGAATCTTTTGATAGTATTTGAAATAGCATAATAAGTGAATTAAGCTAGACTGTTAGATAGTAAAGAAGCTGCCCTTGAACCTTTGGTAACCACAAATCAAAAAACTGCAATGGCAATAAGTATGTATCTATGGATAATGAACTTAAATGGACCAAATACACCAATCAAAAGACACAGAGTTACAGAATGGATAAAACAACAACAACCATCCTTATACTGCCTACAAGAGACTCATTTCAAATCCAAAGACATATGCCACCCAAAAGTGAAGGGATGGAAAAAGATATTTCATGCACAAAGTAGGAAGAAAAAGCAGGAGTTTCAGTATTTGTATCAGACTAAATAGATTTCACAACAAAGAAAGTAACAAGAGACAAAGAAGGACATTACATAATGATAAAGGGGTTTGTCCAACAAGAGGATATAACCATTGTAAGTATCTATGTACTCAATATAGGAGCAACTAAACATGTGAAACAAATACTAACACAATTAAAGGGGGAAATAGAATACAGTGCATTCATTTTAGGAAACTTCAACACACCACTCACTCGAAAGGGCAGATCAACCAGACAGAAAGTAAATTAATGAGACGTAGGCACTGAACAACACATTAGAACAGGTGGAGGACTTAACAGACATCTACAGAACACTCCACCCAAAAGCAGCAGGACACACATTCCTCTCAAGTGCACATGGACCACTTTCAAGAATAGATTATATAGTAGGCCAAAAAAGAGTCTCAGTCAATTAAAAAAGATTGAAATTGTGTCAGACCACAAAGATATGAAACTAGAAATAAATTACGCAAAGAAAACAAAAAAGCCCCAAGCACATGGAGGCTTTACAACATGCTCCTAAATAATCAATGGATCAGTGATGAAATAAAAACAGAGATCAAGCAATGTATAGAGACAAATGAAAACAACACCTCAACACACCAAAACATGTGGTATGCAAAGGCAGTTCTAAGAGGAAAGTACATTGCAATACAGGCTTCCCTCAAGAAAGAAGAACAATCCCAGATAAACAGTATAAACTCAGAATTAATAGAACTAGAAAAAGAATAACAAATGAGGCCCAAAGTCAATAGAAGGAGGGACATAATAAATATTAGAGCAGAAATAAATTGACAAGAACAACAGAAAGAATCAATGAAACCAGAGGCTGGTTCTTTTAGAAAATAAATAAAATAGATAAACCCTTGCAATACTTACCAAGAAAAAAAAAGTGTGCACACACATAAACAATCATATTAGAAAGGAAAATCACTACAGACACCACAGAAATACACAGAATTATTAGAGAATACTAAAAAATATATATATATATGCTAACAAACTGCATAAACCAGAAGAAATGGACAACTTTCTAGAAAAATACAACCTTCCAACACTGACCCAAGAAGAAACAAAATATCTCAATAGACCAATTACCAGCAATGAAATTGAACTGGTAATCAAAACAGTACCTAAGAACAAAACCCTGGACAAAACCAGGCAAAGGCAAAACAAAAAAAAAGAAAATTGAAGACCAATAACCCTGATAAACACAGATGCAAAAATATTCAGAAAAATATCAGCAAACTGAATTAAAAAATACATCAAAAAGATCATCCATCATGATCAAGTGGGATTTACTCCAGAGATAAAAGGATGGTATATTTGAAAATCCATCAATATCATCCACTACATTAGTAAAAAGGACAAAAATCACATGATCATCTTCACAGATGCTGAAAAAGTACTTGACAAAATTCAACATCCATTCATGACAAAAAATCTCAAAAAAAGGAATATAGAGGGAAAGTACCTCAACATAATAAAGGCCATGTACAATAAACCCACAGTAAACATCACACTTACCAGAGAAAAGCTGTAAGCTTTTCCTATAAGATTGGGAACAAGACAAGGATTCCCACTCTCCCCACTTTTATTCAACATACTACTGGAGGTCCTGGCCAAGGCAATCAGACTATACAAAGAAATAAAAGGCATCCAGATCAGTAAGGAAGAAGTTAAACTGTCACTTTTTGCAGATGGCATGATATTGTACATAAAAAACCCTAAGAAATCTACCCCAGAACTACTAGAACTAATAACTGAATTCAGCAAAGTTTCAAGATACAAAATAAATACACAGAAATCTGTGGCATTCCTATAATACTAATGATGAACTAGCAGAAAGAGAAATCAAGAAAACAATTCCATTTACAATTCTATCAAAAAGAATAAAATACCTAGGAATAAACCTAACCAAAGAGGTGAAAGACTATATCTTGAAAACTACAAGACACTCACATGAGAAATTAAAAAAGATACCAATAAATGGAAATACACACCATGCTCATAGATAGGAAGAATTAATATTGTTAATATGGCCATCCTGCATAAAGCAATCTACAGATTTAATGCACTTCCTGTCAAAATACTAAGAGTATTCTTCAATAGTTCTAAAATTGATATGGAACCACAAAAGACCCCAAATAGCCAAAGGAATCCTGAGGAGAAAGAATAAAGCTGGGGTATTATGGTCCCCAATTTCAAAGTCTACTATAAAGCCACAAAAATCAAAAAAATTTGGTACTGGCACAAGAACACACCCATAGATCAACGGAACAAAATAGAGAGCCCAATATAAACCTATACATATAAAGCCAATTAATATACAATAAATTAGCCATGGGTATACAATGGGGAAATGACAGCTTCTTCAACAACTGGTGTTGGCAAAACTGCACAGTTACATGTTAGAGAATGAAACTGGATTACTGACTAAATCCATACACAAAAGTAAACTCAAAATTGATCAAAGACCTGAATGTAAGTCATGAAACCATAAAACTCTTAGAAGAAAACATAGGCAAAAATCTCTTGAATATAAACATGAGCAACTTTTTCCTGAACACATCTCCTTGGGCAAGGGAAACAAATGTAAAAATGAGCTCATGGGACTACATCAAAGTAAAAAGCTTCTGTACAGCAAAGGACACCATAAGCAGAACACAGAGGCATCCTACAGTTTAAGAGAATATATTCATAAACAACATATCCGACAAAGGGTTCACATCCAAAATTATATTCACATGCCTCAACACCCAAAAAGAAAATAACCCAATTAAAAAATGGGCAGAGGATATGAACAGACACTTCTTCAAAGAAGAAATTCAGATGGCCAACAGGCACATGAAAAGATGCTCCACAGCACTAATTATCAGGGAAATTCAAATTAAAACCACAATGAGAGATTACCTCACACAAGTTAGGGTGGTGAACATTCAAAACACAAGGAACAACAAATGCTGGTGAGGATGTGGAGAAAGGGGAACCCTCTTACACTCTTTATGGGATTGTGAATTAGTTCAACCACTTTGGAAAGCAATATGTAGGTTCTGCTAAAAACTAAAAATAGAAATTCCATTTGACCCAGGAATTCCACTCCTAGGAATTTACCTGAAGGAAACAATAACCCTGATTCAAAAAGACATATGCACTCTATGTTTATCACAGCACTATTTACAATAGCCAAGATATGGAAGCAACCTAAGTGTCCATCAGTAGATGAATGGATAAAGAAGATGCAGTACATATTCACAGTGGAATATTATGCAGCCATAAGAAGAAAGCAAATCCTATTTGCAACATCATGGATGGAGCTAGAGGTTATTATGCTCAGTGAAATAAGCCAGGCAGAGAAAGACAAATATCAAATGATTTCACTCATTTGTATAGTATAACAACAAAGCAAAATTGTAGGAAGAAAACAGCAGCAGACTCACAGACTCCAAGAAGGGACTATCAGTTACCAAAGGGGAGGGTGGGTGAGGAGGGAGGGAGAAGGCAATTAAGGGGTATTTTAATTAGCATACATAATATAGGTAGGTTATGGGGAAGGCAGTATAGCACGGAGAAGACAAGTAATTTCTCTGTATCATCTTTCTATGCTGTTGGACAGTGACTGCGATGGGTTGTGGGAGGGACTTGACAGTATGGGAGAATGTTGTAACCACAATATTGCTCATGTGAAACCTTCATAAGATTGTATATCAATGGTACCTCAATAAAAAGAAATTATGAAGGGATTAAAAAAATACTCTTCCATGTATGTATAGTACCTAGACTCACTTTAAATAGCTACCTTGGGCAGACTAGTTCTAGTTTATAACATTAAAATATAGTAGGATCCAGAGAGCAATTAAAGGTAAATAAATGTTGTGTTAGGTTATCTAGTTAAAAGTGAAAATTGCTTAAATTACATCAGTTTTAATAGTGTATATAATTTAATTATAAGATGAAGACTTGTCCATAACCCAGTTGTGCACAAGCATAATTAAAAGCCTTAGTAATTTTTAATCTTTATATTCCTTGAGAATACTAAATAATTTGTTGAATTTTGATAGTGTGTGATCACTAAGATCACAAACAATTTTTTTTAACTCATCTATGAAGAGAAAGTTCACTGTTTATTACAGAGGTGCATAACCATGATGTCCACTTTCTAAACCTACCAAAAGAATGCTCTCAGCAAAACTGCAGTGGTGTTCTAATTGATATCTGCTTAACATCTTAGGTTGTTTTCAATCATCATAGATCTTGTACTCATTGACCCTACATGTAATTTCAGGTTTTCATGGTATATAAAGAATGATTTAAAATGTAATTTTATTGAACATGGGTAATGTAATCTAAGTTAAAAGAGAAAGTTCAGTCTAACACACAAATTAGACTTTTACCATGAGCTATATACTTAAGACTAAAATCCTAGTTACAAGAAGGCCCATATCTCCATCCTCACTCTTAAGGTGCATAATCATGATAGTAAAACTGAAGTATTATATGCTGGTTATGAGGGAAGCAGTTACAGGTACACTCTTAACTTAGACAATTTTATATAACATACAACAAATAAAACAAAAAAACTTCAAGAAGTGCATGCAGCAGACAGAAAAGAAATGTAATTATCTGGAAGCTTGAGGCTATTTATTATAGGGGTAAATTATTTTTATGACTCAAAAAGCCTGTATTACTATACAACCAACTTTATAGTAAGCCTTTTTCATCACTAATTGTCCAAGTTATGATCACATTTTTCCATTTAGTTTAGCATAGAATTTTATTTTGGAAAGTTTTCTATTGGAAAATTCAGTAGAGAAATCAATATTTTGGCTTTACTTAATACATGATGAAAATAAGGTAAATAATGAAAAACTATTTTCCTTTCTTTCTCCTTCCTCTCTTCCTACCTCCCTTACCTCCCCATTTTTTCCCGTCATACATTCAATGCACACAAATTATATACTGAAATTTCACTTGGTATTAATGTTATAAACACAAATGAAACAAAATATCTGACATCAAAAAGCTTACAGTGGAGAATGTGGAAATTTGCTAATAAAAAGATGTCATTCCTCCTTGTTTAAATCAAACAGATGTTTACAAGATTCTTACATAAATAAATCAGAGATAAATGTCCTTATTCTTTTTTCTGTATAATATTTGCTACAATATTTAGCACATTGAAACTACTGAAAAGAACTGTACTGAATTACTATTTGATATGTATTATATGTCAACTTTCTGTGAAGAACTCATCCATGTTCATACTCCCTAGTTGGTATTAATATGGTAAGGACATTTTCTATGTCTGTTGATGCTTTGGAAGAAGGTATGTAAACACTGCCTAATGATATTTAAAAATCCATATGATTAGAAAAAGAATGTATTATAGAGAGACCAAACACCTCTCTCCTTTTATATGTTCGTGTAACTCTTTTCTGACAACATATATATTTAGTAGGGGCATGATCATAATTTGTAGATGAGTAGAGAGAAAATGAAGTAAAAAGTCTTCAATATATGTATCTCAAATCAGAGCATCATGAATTTATCAGTGATAAAGAGACAAATTTTGTAGGATTTTAAAAGGTGCTTTTCAAGACCAAGCACAAATTTCCTAACTGGCAATGGCATACTCTCTGCTCATCTTCATTAGTCTAAAGACCGTATGAAGGAAAAAACTGGCCCATCAAATTCACTGATATATTTTTCTAGCACAGAACATGGTGCTACTACATAGTAGCTACTCAATATATGTCTTTTACAATGAACAGTTTCCAAAACTTAAAAGTCCCTTTAAGATCTTGTGAAAAAGCATGTATTATCCCTTTTTAAGCTTATTTTAGATCTTGCTTCAAGCAGGATTCCTATGTAACCCTAGAGTCGATTAAATCCCTTGGTAAACCTCAGTAATACCTCATAATTATCTCATATGGCTCTTATGACATTACTACATTTGCTAATTATTAAGTAACTTTATTATTCTGTCTTCTCCTCTAAAATGTAAAATTGTGTCCGTAAAGACAGAACACATTTACTTAATTCAATACTTTTTCCCTGCTAAATATAATATTCCCAGAAACAATATCAATAACTCAGAAAATATTAAATTACTTAAGGAATGACTGTGCTTTAGCTTACTATAGGTTAACAAAAACCTTAGTCAATTTTAGCATGGTTTTTGTAACACAGCTACACTATGTTAGGAAGGTAAAATTATAGTTTTTTATGATTTTCCATTCCTTCCCAAAATCTAAAATTCTGTAAAGATCATCAATCTGCAATTAAGTGAGCCAAAATAATTCTAATTTTGCATCTATTAGATTATTAGCCCTTTATTTCTTGAAATTAAATTCATGTTTTAAAAGGCTATTCTTAGTTATTAAAATAGGATACAATTTTATTTCATTCAGGCAAGAAGTCACATAGTTAAGGATAAAGAAATAATCAGGTTTCAACAAATCTTTAAACTCCTTGTCTTTTTTGACTAGAGTTATATTGCCTTTCAACAGCTAAAAATAAGAAGAGCAACGTAACCTTTGAGGAAAGAAAAATGTCATCTTTATTGCCAATAGGGCACAAAAACATGACAGATTTTTTTATCGGCAATATTCAGGAAACTGATGACAGAAGTGTCCTGACAGTGAATGATAATTGCTGAATTTCCATGAGTGTGCTGGAATTTCACTGTTCCTATGCAAAGCTGTTAGGTGAGAGAAGTATGCTTGTTTTAATTCTTGGCTTCTCAATCAAATTCTCTGTAACATATCCCTTCACAGGGTCTCCAAGAATGCCCAGCTTACTCAAGGTTCCCCTTCATTTACATAGACCTCACTACAGCACCCACACAACTATTATCTCTCCTGACCTATGATCCAAGTTACTCATTTCAGCTTTTACATTCAGTGTTCCATATTCTCGTGCATTTTCTCAGTTATAGTCATTAAACAAAGTGGTCTGATAAATGAAGTCCCATGAAGCAGATAGTGTATTTTATAATCCTTTGCATTTGTATGTTAATTTTAAAAAGTACATGTGTGGAAGTGACACTACCTTAACTCAAATTAGTGTAGCAATAATCAGGCAAATATAGGGACCTTCTGTAGGCAGATAGAAAGCATATTAGAGCAGAATTCTCATTGACTCTCAAAGTCTTACATGCCTATACTATTTCTATATTCTGATTTGTCAGAACAATACCATTCAGTAGTTTTACTTATTAAACCTTTTTTACCAAAGGATATAGACTTTAAATTTATAAAAGTCATATTCTGCAATAGTCTTAGGAATAAAAAAGGAATTATGCTTGTGTTTAAAATGATTAGCTGAGAGCATGTTTTATTTATCACTGACACTGCATGAAGTGCTAAGGTTGTCAGAACATTATTGTGATGATGTGAACTGTCATTGTGCTACAAGTAAGGCCTTTTAGGGGGTATTCAGGAATTAACTCTTAGTACATATGAACCATCACTGTCATTACTATTAGAACCAAGTTTAAGCCTCTTGATAAAGGAGTTGTATAGTGTCCGCATTTGAAAGAAAACTACAAAACTCCCCCTGCTGGCAGAAAGTCCTGAGAAAATTATCTGTAGTATACAAATCATCTTTTTGCAGGCAACAGATAGAGAAAAAAATGATGAGAATCAATCAGTTGCCCATGGAAATATAACAATCAGAAACCAATCAGCAAGTTAACTGTTCTGGGGCGGTGAGTAGCTTTCTAATGTCTGATAGGTAATGATACATAGTCAGAAAAACAAGCTTACAGGTAAGCAACCTTCATTTTTCCAAAGGCAATGCACACCATTTATTATGCTGTCAGGATTCCATAGCCGGAGGCTTAGAGAGCTCTTAACTTGTAAATAGATTTCAGATAATGGTTGACTCCAAATGACTTCATTCTTGAGGCAGATTATGGACAGCAATTTTTTAGGAAGGCTTGATGGCAAGACTAGCTAGTTGCCTTGTAATTTTCCACTGTTGTAACATCTTGACCCTTACGAAAATGCTGAAGTGGTGCTGTGTGACCCTTTTTGTTGTTGTCAGATTTTTGTTGCTGTTGTTAGAGTAGCAGCATCTTCCCAAATGTCTAAGGTTTCCATGATCCATCTAAGTGATTTTCAACATTAACTTTCAGAGACAGTTTTAATACAGAGGATGCATAACTAATAAGGCATACACTGGAACTTCTCTCTTAGGTACACTTATCTTAAAAGAAATCAAAATTTTAATCCAAAGGCACTCTAATTTGAAAATTTTAGGAATTGACACATACTAGAAAAGATGGGATTATTTAGGGGAATATTTCTTAAGAATTATTTTGCTCCTTTTTCCTATAAAGCCGAATTGATAGGTTTATATCAGTATTTCTGGAAGATATTATTTCTACATACATGGGTCTGTGTTCAAAAAACAGTTGGGGAAACATTGCTTAATGTATATCTCTTAGTGTCCCCAATATGCATTCATATATTTAATTATTTGGAGCTTAAAACAATTTTTTTGTTTGAGCACAGCTTTCCCAAACACATATATTATTGTTGATTTTTTTCAGTGTAAATTCATATAACATCCTATAAACCACTATTTGGGGTATACTAATGTAGAAAATAAGGACATTGACTTGTCTTTGATTATATTTAAGTCAACATATTTTTTCAAAGGCTGAAGGCAGAGTAAGCTATATTAAGAGATTTTACAAATCTATACTGTCAATGTTTGATGTAAAATTATGTCATGTAAAATTATTTTAGATTTCCACAATGGTTATTTCCATATTTACATCCCCTCCACAAATATTTTGCAGTACATATAGCTGTGGAAAGCAATATGTGATGATCATAGGCAATCTTTCTTTCCCTGAAATATTACAAAGATATGAGTCACATGAGCAAAAAGGGATTACACATTGATAGTTCACTTAGATGCACACAGGTGAGAACAATTTTACAATTTCAGGGAAGGAAGGATGGATCAGGGCAGATGCAGACTCCTACATCTGTTGGTCTAATGGGTAGTATAGAAGAGAGATGAAGATGCAAGCAGAGTGAGTCATCAGAACATGAAATGTTTTGCATGCAAAGCCGAAGTCATGGAACAAGTACTATAATTTGTGAAGAGGAGGCTTTTATGCAGAGGGTATTACTAAGGAAAAATAAAAATGTTCATGGCCTGCATTTTTCTCCTGCGAATTAAGAGCTTTGTTGAATTCCATGAATAATATAATTCTTATAACTTGGATGATCTATCTTATTGAGTAGAAGGAAGTTATTGAGAAATTGGTACTATTCTTTAATCATGGAAATATTAATATCTAGATATATTTATAATGAACAACACAGAGGCAGCCTTATTGTTCATCCTCTCATTTGTGATCTGCTGTAGAGTTTACCTGTCCAGTTCACATTCACAATCTCATTGCATGCTCACTTCACAGAGAAAGCAATTGAAGTTCAGAGACTTCAAGTTACTTTCTCAGTCTCAAACTGTAGAAATACTGGAGATTCAAATCAACTCCTTTCAATGCAGTATTTGTTGAGCACCCACAGAGTGTCAGGTACTGTGCAGGGCATTTGGAATGGAGTATGAATAAAATAGTCCTCGCTCAGCCTCTCAAAAACCAGGCTCTTTGTAGATACAGACTCTCCATCCACTTGGGCTAGCCCACCTGAAATATTGTTACTACCTGTGATCGCTCAGAAGGGCCAGATGCTAGGGTAGCCATCGCTGGAATGCTCCTCAAAGTCCTATGCTAGACACAATCCTACAGAGACCATGGGTGTAGTCACAGTAGGGTGAGGGCCTCCAGAAAAAGCAAAGCAGGATAATTACAGTCAGAGCGATGTAACTACATGCAAGGAAACCCCCTACCAAAACTCCGTTTTAAACATTAAGCTCTAGAGTCATCCTTCAGTAAGATCAGTTACTATTCCCCAGAAAAAGGAAAGTGGCCCATGTTTTTATTATGCTAATCATTTGTAATCATGTGTAAGATTCACTTTAGCATGCTAAAAGGCCCAGGCCTATGTGCTGTCTTTCCTCCTTCAGACCTGATGAGGTGATTTGCAAACTGGGCAACTAATTTAGTATGCAGGCCTAGCCATAAACAACATAGTAAAAGGCAGGAAGGATTCCATCTTAAAGATAAGATTGCGTTTTGATACCCAGGAAGTTAAGAAGTAAAATTCATAACTTACTCTTTAGCAAACAGATAATAACTCAGCCCACCTTGGGGGCTGGGCAGGCGGCCTTGTTTGATATGCTCCCAAACCAAGAAACTGCTATTCTGGGAAAGAATTGGAGCAGTAAATTTCTTGTGTTAACTCTGCAAAATAACCCGTAAGACTGAGAAGAAACTTAGTGTCTCTTCAAAGATAAACATTTGGGGACCATTTGGTGGGTCTGCATCTCTAACCCTTTGTCTCTCAACTGCCTATAAATCCCCTAGACAACATACCACCTTGGGCTCTCTTGTCCCCCAGGAGCTCTGTCCTCTCCCTAAAAGCCTCTCCCTGGCTCTCCCTGAGTGTTTGCTAAGTTCATTCTTCAACTCTGCAAACAAGAACCCTGACATCAGCACGACACTGCATAATTTCCAGGCTCAGCATTCCTACAAATTTCTTTTCTTTATTCTCTAGTTTGTGGTTACATGTTGGTTGTACCACACTCACTCTACTGCCAGTGCTTCTCCTTTGCAAAAATTAAATGTTGGACTTGAGGTTAGACTGCAAAGCTCAAAGATGCATATACTGGTGGTGGGCACTAAATAACTCATGTCTGTGCTGAGAAGAGGCTGCAGAACAATTTGTACCAGAAGTGCACTGTAACTTAGAAAGGTAATTTAAGCTTATTTACTAGAAATAAGACTTTCTACTTAGTGTAGAAAAAAAAAATCTGGAGGAACAAAGTAGACACTAATTGGGAGATAAATCAGAGGGTTGTTATAGAAAGAAATATAAATGATAAGAGTTCAGACTAAATAGAAGAAATAGGATATAGAGGGTTGATAAGGAAAATATTTAAAAAAATAAAAAATAAAAAATATTCAATGACTGATTAGGTATGAAAGAAAACAAAATAATCTATCATAACTTCTGCATTTCTGAGTTGTACACTGTAATGCCGCTTTAAGAATGGAAAATGTGACAACCCATTTAAAAAGGTTGAGTCTATGTATATCTATTCACACATATAAGGGTTGCTATTTCCTTTTCTCTCTAATATTCAGATTCCTCAAAAATTCCATTAATTTTCATGGCTTAAACTAGTACTTATATACTCACCATGACTCTAATACGTCACATATTAGATACATATGGTAGATATATAATATATAATATATATAAATATATTATATATATAAGCTCTTTCTCCTACTAAACTTTAGACTCTTAGATCCACCTCCCTACTAGACAATTCTAACAACTCTAACTGCATTTCCTACTGGTGAATTAATTCAAAATGTCATAATCTGTACTCACAGTCTATATTTTGAGTTGTTCTCCCTGTTCTATAGAAGATATAAACTGTATAATCTTGTTGACTCCCTTCAGTTCTCTAAATCAGTTTTCTTATCTATGAAAGAACAATAAAATTACTACAGAGTATTATTTCTATGAAGATTAAATGAGACAAAAGTATTAGCATTATGCCCTCACACTAGTAAAAGCTCAAAAATTGTAAGTTGCTAATGATTTGTTTATCCATTTATTCATTAATTCTTAAATATTTAATGAGTAATTACTATGGTCAGGCATTATTATAGCTACCAAAGATGGATCAGTAAAATAAACAAAGCCTCAACTGTCCTGAAGCTTCATTCCAATCGGGGTAAAGAAAAAATATAAATATACGATGAGATTAATGGCATAAGAGCTAAAAAGGTAAATAAAGCAAGCTCTGTGAATCCAGACTGATAGGAGTGCTCTTTTTGATAAATAAATCACTGAAGGCCATTTTGAAGAGGTGACATTTGAGCAATGTGAGGAATGAATGGAATGAGGAGCTTTCCAGGCAGAGACTAAGGAACTGAAAAGGCAGGGGCATGCTTTGTGTATTTAAGGATTAGCAAGAGGCTAGTGTGGTCGCTGTTGAGTGAGTAAGAGGTGAAATCCACAGGAAATAAGGTCAGAGACACAGCCACAGGACAGATATCCTGGTATTTATTGTACACTATGGGTTGGCGATGATTCTAGAACAGCAGATGGAGGTATAAAATGAACTTTCTTCATATAAAAGAAATCGTCACAAATATAATAAATAGCAACAACTACAAAACTTGTATAAAGTAACTAATCACGAGAAATTATTTAAAGTAAGTCATAGCGATGTTGTCATCAGCCTCAATTTAAATTTAGGATGAAGTTTTGTAGTTGTTCAGGTACACAGGTACACAGCAGTAGCTAAACCAGACTGTTTGTGTGTGTGTGTGTGTGTGTGTGTGTGTGTGTGTGTGTGCGTGTGTGTGTGTGTCTGGCCCTTTTTTTACATATTTTCCTTAAATACAGCTTACTTACTTTAGCATATTTTAAAATACCAGAACTATTCTTAACAAGTGGTAAAAATTAAAATTATGCATTTTACCATACTTTAAGTGTTCCCTTTAAAATTCACTTGGCTTATTGTAAATATTAAGGATCCAATCATTTTCTATTTTGAATATCTTCTAGGAAATTTCACAATTATAGCATAAATGTTATATCCTAATCATATATATCTGCTTGAATCAAAGATTTTGCACTTCCCATAGGCATTGTTTCATAAGAAAATATATACTATGTGACCCGCAATCCAACATAAAGATATTTTCATCATTTAAATTTGTGTTTGGGGATGGTGATGATGGAAAAAGGTTAAAGCTTACATATAGTACTTGCTTAGGGTTATGAACATAAAAATGCCATATTTATTTTAATTAGCTACAACACAGCTATACCTCGAGAACTTTTAAAAAACTGATAGTCTTTTTTTAGAATAATTATGTTTGTATTTCATTTTCCCATAGTATTATGTACCCATCCTGAAAGCTTGATTTGTTTAGTACTCAATAGGTTTGTTGGGACAGATCCCTTAAAACTTCTAAACACTGTTTAAAGACTTCCAACAATAATTTATTTGGGGGCTGAATTTAATAATATGTGATTATTAGCTAGAGGATAAAAACCTTAACTTTGTATTTCAAGATGTTATTTGGTCCAGCAAATTTTGGTCTATTAAGCATAAATCCTTTCTTTTGTTTTCATTCCATGTTTTGACTACAGTAAATGGGTTGCAATTACTCCATACCTAAGATGGAGTTGACACTGACATGCCTTTGCACAGTTTCCTTTGCCTTTTAATCATAATATTAATAAATATCTATTAATAACATCTTAATAGGTACCTATTATATACTAATTAGGTGCAAAAATAGTTCATATACTGTAGACTAAAAAATTATCACATTTGTTCATTTAATAAGTATTTACTTTTAATATCCACTTTGTGTTAGACGTTGTTCTAGGAAGTAAGGGTATCATGATGAGCCAAACGTAAATTACCATTACTGTGATGTTAAGGGAAACCAGAATAGGTCACCCTTAAATATATTTCTGACATAAAAATTTTTTGAGCTGAAGGCAATTGGAAGCATCAGTGCAGGGAAAGCTTTCTCTGCCTTCCACCTTGTTACCTAAAGACCAGAGTTAAATTCTCCTTTTACTGGAGAGAGATTTTTATCAGCTCAGAAATGGCAACAAAGGAATCTGCAAACCTTGCTGCATTAGTTTCCTTCCACATATTTTTCTTTAACATTTTGCCACAGTTAGAAGCCTAAAACTGCTTCCTGCCAATTCTCTACAAATTCATTGTTCTTTGTTGAAGATGCCATGTTAGCCAGAGTTCCAAGCCACCACTTTGAGTTATTTTTTGTTGGGTTTTCCCCCACATGATGTGTGCTGTACATATTAATAAAATGGTCTTCTCTTGTTAATAACTTCTTTATTAAAGAGACCCAAATAAAACCCTGTTGTGGTTTAGAAGTAAAATTTTGCCTCACTTACAATGTTTACATTTAAGTGGGAGGAAGGTTCAGAAAATGAACTAGTAAATAAATTGCAAAACATTTGTACTATGAGTAGTATCAAAGCAAAAATTGCAGTAGACAGGGTTAAACAGGCAAGAAAGATTTGTTTCAAGTCTATTACAACAGAGGAGGAAAGCCAAAACTAATCTGAGCTCCATGGTACTGAAACAAAGGGTAGCAGACTTCATAAGGGTTGATATGAACTAGAGGGAAATACACTGGAGTATGTTTGAGAAGGCACTTATCAGAGGTATGTGTGGAGTACACTGAGTTATTTCCTGAGTTGGCAGATATTTTTCTATGTGATTAAGCTATCTGTGTTTGCTAATCAGCTTCCATGGAAGTTAGACAATCCTCTCCGCAGAAACTGGGAGATAGGTGCTATCTTTCTACATTTCAAAGGTATGTCTCCCAAGTCTGTGAGGAAGACATTCCTGCTTTGTAAACTGACAAGAGGCTTTTTAAAATAGACTTATACATATCTCAAAGGTGCAGAGAAGTCATTCACAATTATACATTTTCTAAAGTAAAATGCCCTAATAAAAGAGAGGTCAAGACCCTGAATGAGAAAGAAGCCTAACGTTTAGTCAAACTGAGGGAAATGTGAAGGTCACCTTGGTTGAGAGAAAGCAAGCAAGAGAGTAATGGGGACTATCACTTTATAAAGGATTTTAAGGAGATGACTGAGGAAAAGATATTTGAACAGTGGCAAAGAGGTGAGTGTTCTTGGGGGTCCAAAGTTTCTAGGCAGGGAGAAAGGAAATTATGCTTTTTTTCTAATGTTTCCCTTTTCACTCCCGTTCTCAGCATTGTCCTAAGACAGCAGGAAAAGATAGTTTTTCTAGTCTTACACAAGGACACAATGTGAACCATTATGTCTTTAAACACTATTACTTTTTAATTACTGTTTAATCTATATTGCTTAATTTACATTCAGTACAATTATGCAAAAATATTAAAATGCAAACCCTTACTGCCACATACTTTTGTTTTTACATTTCCAATGACTGACAACTGTATTTGTAATAGAAATGGTCTCAAACCCACGTCCTTTTAGTAGGCTATAAACTTTAAATTAGAAATGGGTCAGCCTGTTGGAATTTAAAATGTAAACTGAATTATAGAACTTTTGAAACAATACACTATCTTCACAAATTATATTCATATATTCCAAATGCTGCTAATGAAGTGCTAATAAGTGAAGGTCCTCTAGGTCCTTCTTTAAGGAACAGATAAGCCTCATTAACACTTTATTTCCACATTAATAAGAATGAGGTACTTGAATATTCTCTCAGGTATGTTAAATGTGTCTAACACGATTTTATTTCCTTATTATTAAAATTGTTTCTTTTTTTTATAGAAAACTAAGGGGAAAAATGTAAATGCTACTCACAAAATTCCAATGTAGTGAAGGTCATCATTACTCCACCTCCCCTATAATACACATAGTGAAGTGCATTTTCAGAAAATGTCTTCAATAATAGCTGGATTTTTTTTTTTTTTTTGCGAAAAAACAGGCTATTTATTCTGGGTGTGCTATAGTAAGAGTCAGCCATCATCACTTGCCTTTGGTATAGACTCAAAGGCAGGGAAGGCAGTGAGAAGTTTAAGTTAAAGAAGAGAGAGGAGAGTGTTCAGGTTTACTCTAATTGGAGGTTGTTGGCATGCAGAAGATGGGAGGCAGCAACTAGAAGTAGGCATCCATGGGATTGCTTCAGGAAGCATATCTGGCTATCCCTGGTTGGTCCTGAGTTAGAAGTTAGGAAAGTTGACAATCATTGACTGAGTCTCGGTCATTAGCTAATTGTTGCAGAGGAGGTGTGGCTTCCTTGGCTGGTTGCTACAGAGATTGTGGGTGACTCCTTTATTGAGGTCTTTATTTCTTCATGGGGCTTCAAACTGCTGTCTAGTGTCCTTTCATTTCAATCTGCAAGACTCCCTGTAACATTTCTTTCAGGGCAGGTCTAATGGGAATGAGTTCTCTAAGCTTTGTTTGTCTGGGAATGTCTCAATTTCTTCCTTAATATTGAAGGATATAGGATTGCCAAATATGGGGTTCATGGTTGAAAGTTTTTTTTTTTTCCCAGTATTTTGAATAAATCAGCCTAGTGCCTTCTGGACTTGAAAGTTTGTGATGAGCCATCTGCTAATAGTCAAATGTGACAAGGTGCTTCTTGTTTGCTTCTTTTCAAGATTCTCTCTTTGTTTTTGACTTTGAAAGTTTGATTATAATATGTCTCAATGAGTGTCTCTTTGAGTTCATCTACTTCAAGTTCACTAAGTTCATGTACTTTTTGGATGTTTATATTCTGTATATATAGGTCTGTTATTGATTTGGGAAATTTTCAGCCATTATTTCTTTAAATATTCTTTCTGCCCCTTTTTTCAGTCATTTTTCTTTCTGTTCCTCAGACTTGATAATTTCCATTGTCCTATCTTCAAGTTCACTGACTCTTATCTATTCAGAGGCAGACACCTATAGTGAACCATACTAGTGAAGTTTAGTGAATTTTTATTTCAATTATAGTAATTTTCAACTCCAGAATTTCTTCTAGGCTTATTTTTAGATTTCCTAACTCTATCTTTATTGACATTCCCATTTTGTTCATACATCATTTTCTCTTTTTGTTAGCTCTTTGAGCATTTTAAAACAGTTATTTTAAAGTTTTTGTCTAGTAAATCTGTCATGAGGCCTTTTTATGGTATAGTTTGGTTAATTTGTTTTTCTTTTGAATGGGCTATAAACATTCCTATTTCTTTGTTTGCCTTGTGATCTTTTAAATTCAAAACTGGACATTAAATTGAATAATGTGGTAACTCTGAGAATCAGATTCTTTCTCTTTCCCAGAGTTTGCTGGGGTTTTTTCTTTGTTGTTGTTTTTGTTATATTGTTTTTGTTTTGATTGTTGTAGGCTGTCTCTGTGTTAAGGATTAAACTTGTTAAGTTATAAACTGAACATGTTCTCAGGTCTTTCTAATTTCCTCCATACATGTAGATTATTTTGAATATCCTAGTCTTTATTTTTTAAATGACCATTCTAGCCTTAAATACCTGACTCTCAAAAGAGGAAAAAGAGAAAAACGAAGCGAGGCAGCAAAGGACATCAGCCCTTTAAATTCCCTGGAAATCACTTAGCTGGTGAGGCAGAAGCTTGCAACAATAGGGGATATGCAACAGCAAAGGCCACCCACATCTCTGCAGCTCTGTGATCAGAAGCAACCATCAGCAATCAGAGCACAGATCACCAATATTTGGAGGAGAGGTCCTCACTGACCATTTTGGCTCCTGCAAGCTGTGTGCAAGCTACTATTGGAACACATGAACAGCTGGCTGACCCAGAGCTGGGGAGTGGAGGATAGATTGCTACTGTACTAAGAGTTGAAATTTCCTAAAATTAACTACATTATCTTTAAGTCTTCCCCCAGAGGTTAAAAGAGCTCAGTAGACTCCAAGAGTTCCAAAATAGATACATCAGAGACTCTGCCAGCACAATGGTTTGTCTAGGTTGGGAGACAGATTCATGGTACTTCCAACTCTGCCATCTTTCCAGAATCCTCTGGCACATTGCTTTTGTGATGTCTTCACATCTTCTCTTCAGTTTCACAGTTTTCACCAGAGTAAGAATACTAATTTGATGATAACTGTAATGCTGTGGACCTTGATCTTTCCTGGGATATATCTAGATTGTAATTCTCTGATTCAGTCTTCTCAGAAACTCTGAAGAATATAACTGTCAACATTTTACAGATGAGGAAATTGGTTTTGAGTTTGATAAGTGACTTGCCCAAAGTCATACAGAGAGAAAGTGGAGTTCTGGACACTGGGGAATTCCAAGATCCAGATGCTACCTAATTTGGTTCCTGATGTGAGCTTTGTTTCTGACTTACAGGTGGCCACCTTTTTGTTAAGCACACACGTGGCCCTTCCTTGGTGCATACAGGTGGAGAGAGTAATAATAGCTCGATTTATAAAGCTGAATGCCTTATAAATAATCTGGATAAGAATGGAAGAATTTCACAAGGAGTAACTATACAAATTAGTTTATATGACAGTATTCTGGAATTACTGGATAGTAATTTTTGTATAGTAATAATTTTAATAAAAAAATGGTTTATCTGCCACTTAACAGTACTGTATCATTTAAGTTATTCCAAAAAATATATACATTTATATTTCAAAAAGTAAAAAATAAATTTAAGCAAAGTCTTGATTACTGTAAAAATACAGTATGAACAGCAACTGATTCAAAGTCCTTAGTTGTTTTAAAAGTACCAATTTGTTTTAAAGAAATACCTTAATGAAAATGTTATGGTAGAGCATAAAAACTTTAATGAAATCTATTTCAGACTTGAGTAAATTTTTCTCTTTAAAATATTGCTATTAGTATGTGAACAGAAAAATATTCTGATATAAAATCTAGTATCATTCCTTGTTTAAATGTATTTTTAATTACACTATAATTTAAATGTATAGGAATAATTTCTCATGAAATGGAATTTTCTCTTCAATGAAAATTGATAAACATTAGCTAAATTATTAAATTATTGAGAATGACTTTTACATTTTAATAATTTGTTAATTTTAGTTAACATTTTTCAGTAACTGAATGCATTAATTTATTAGAAACAATTTTATTTAAACGTAATCTATTCTCAAATTATGCAGCAATAGTGTTCTTTGTCATGTAAATATTGAATTGACATGGCAACTAAATACAGAGCTTTCTTTATGTGAGGATTGCCTAATCCTATCTTGTCAAGGATAAAAATTCCCAATTGTTATACATTATCACCAGTATAGGGTACAAAATAAAGGCACAGTGTAGGCAAGGAGGAAGTGGTCAATATCTCATTAGTCCTGCTGAACAAGATTTACACTGCAACACATCCTCAAGCTTCAGCCTATAAATTATGTTGAACCATTACCCCAACTCAGGGACATATTTGTTGCTATTCAAAGGGTGGGCAAAAATAATCTTTCATGTGCTGAATTTAACTAGAAGTCTGAGTTCTAAAAAAGTGAACTTTAACATAAACATTTTAAGGGTATGTTGATGAATGAAATTTTTATGAAATATGACAGATATATGTTTCCAAGTTTTTAAAATACATAATAAACAAACAGAGAATTATATGAGATTAGCATTATTTTATAAACAAAGTATAGGTAAACGTTTTTGAATATTTTTTGGTTTGTACCCAGGCCTTTCCATGTTCATGTGTTCTTCGGCACCCTGAGTTTTCTACACACAAGAGGACTAAAAAAACATGACATAAAGCCCATTCCATTCAAACAACAAAGATTCCAAAGAGGCAGAATAATAGTTTTCTAAAGTAAGTACACGAATTTATTATGTATCTTTTACAATTCAGACAAATTAAAGATTTAATAGCTATCATTTAAACTAAGATGTTAGTGGGACCTGAATTTGACTGCCGGTACCAATACCTTTTAAGGGAAGTGAAGTAAGGCACATTATTTAAAATTTCTGACACTTAACTCATCTAAAAAAAAAGATAACGATAACTTTTAATACCACTTATGTACCAAAAACTTGGATAAATCCCTTGGCATATTTCCACTGGAGTCCCTTAAAGAACATGTAACTCTAAATATACAGGCTATTGCTGTTTTATTTTTATTCTTGGCCCTACCATGCCTTCATCATTACACATAAGACACAATATTGTCCTATCTGGCATCACTAATTTAATCTTTTAGACTCTTATTAATCATATCGTTACCCTATACACAAACTTTCTCTTAATTTCTTTGATCAAAGGTTTGTAAGGGCTTTCAGTATTTTTCTCCAAATATGTTTTTTTCCCTTTCTTTTAACAATTTCCCTTCCCCAAACACATATCCCTGCCAAACTATGTTGACTTCATATTTCTTAAATATTTCTTCCTTTGTGCCTTTTCCCATTTCATTGTTTCCTCATTTTGAAATGCCTCTCCCACACTGTTCTTCTGGCCTATCAATTTTTTCATCTTCTAAGAATCAGCCAAATGCTGCATATAACTTTTCCTGACTCTCATCTTTCCCTCCCTTGTATTTTATTATGTGTCTAGTATTTATACAGCACATGTAACAAGTTGCTTTATGTTGCAACTCTGTAAACATTTCATGTACTTTCCTAAAATATAAATGATATGAAGACCCCAATACTATCTTATATATCCTGATAATCCTAACTACAAGTATATATATGTATTTTTTTTTCTAAAGAGTAATACTGTGATATTGAGCTTACCTGAAGCATGTTCTGCTCATACAAATGAATCAGTGCCCAAATGAAAATCAGGTAATTTGATCTGCTTTTCTTTTCTTTCTCTTTATTTTCCTTTTCTTTGGCCAATAAACGTAGCATTTAAATAAGGAATACATATTCCACTGTGTAATAGTATTATAATCAGTTTTATGTAACATACCTCTGACAATTTAGAAAGTAATGTGAATGCAAGAGCAATAACCTTGGAATGGGATTTTCAAATTATTTTTTCATATTTACAAAAGGTTAAGATATAACTCCGTTGAGAAATATATATATCTGGAATAACAAAATACAATTTTTAATGTATCCTACAAATGAAGGCATAGAACAAATTTACAGGTTTTATTATAAGATGATTGTAAGCTAACCTTGAGGTTAACAGAAACTTTGCTTAAGTGTACTTAAAAAAAGACTTGCCAATAGGCAGCCAATATCACTAAAAACTTTCAAGGAAAAGGGTTCATTTTATAATCAGCATATTATTTAACCAGTAATTTGGATAAAAATCAGAAAGGAACATGAAAATATATTCGGACTGATGTGGAATCTGGCACCAACATCCTGTGCCAGCTGGAGTTTATGCAGGTTCATCTTGGGCCAGAAGCCAGTAGAGGATTGCAATAATCTAATCCTGAAATAACAAAAGCGTGAATGACCATTTCAAGGTCTGATTCAAATAGACACGATTACAACCTAATAGAAGTTCCTTTGTGACAGGGAAAGATACAGTACCTTCCATAGGAAATTAAATATTTTAAAACAAATAAATCCAGAAAATAGGAAGCAATAATAATATTTTATGATTATTCAATTTTAGCAGTAATTAAAGCATTTAACTCAATAAAAACCTTAAAAATAAACTAGAGTATGAAAGATAATTAAGACAAAAAGGAACATATTACAGCTTCAATTATTTCTGTAAATATTCTTCCACAGTCTAAAGTGATTATATATCATGTAATTATAATGTAGGTAACCTGGGTGGCTAAATTACAGGACCTGAGCAAATATATACTGTTGCTGACAATTATTTTTATTATACTATTGGAGTCCCACTCCACTAGAAATAGTTTGAAGTGTATATAAGAATAATAAGTAAAATATTAAAGTGAAGAATTAACAGATAATAATAAAGTAACATTTGCAATAAATGAAAAAACATATTTTAAAAAGCTAACCTTATAATACAGACAGAATAAAGACAACTGTTTTGTCAATAGAAAGAGTAAAACAAGGGTTATATTATACATATGATTGCAGAGCAATGATGTGATATGAATAATTGATGTGGTTATATATGTTATACTGTAAGGCTGCCACCAAATGTCAAGTTGAAATCAAAGAAAATCAAAGCCAGCTTCCAGTAAGTGTTCTGTATGGTTGTTAACAATGCTGGTACTTATATTTATCGACTATATTTTATATTTAAAACAATTCAAACTTGGAATTTCTATTCACTTGAGGCTCTCAAATTATTTTAACTTCTCAATTCATTCAAACCAATTCATTTGTTCACCCTCCCTCCGTCTTCTCTCTCTCTCTCTCCACACACACACCCTTAACACAGTCATATAACCTGCTTATCATAACTGAAAATTATTTGCTAACTTTGATATTAATTATCAACGCTAAGTTCATCTATAGTTCCATGAGTTTATGCTAAGTAAGACTGAACTGATAGAACTTCCAGTGAGTGGCTAGCATTCCAGAAATTACATTAGTCTGCAGGTAGGTGAGCCACCCTAGGGCCACGATGAAGAAGGAGAGACGTTTCAGATCCATCATCAATCCTGATACACAAATATGCTGATATTCCTCAGAGGCCTAAATGAAGTATTTATAAATAGTTGTTGATAAACTTGTGGAATGTGCCCTTTCCTTGAAATTTAACAGTCAAAACATGAATGAATTATTATTTTGATAAAAACTAAGAGTTGAAATTTTTGTAAAATTTGTCAAAACACCCACAATAAAGGATACAAAATATGCAAATGTTTAAAAAATGATTAAATTTAAAAACATACTCATTTATTCCTTCTTTATTTTATTTATTTTTTTATTAAGGTATTATAGATATACATGCTTATGAATGTTTCACATGAAAAACAATGTGGTTACTACATTCACCCATATTATCAAGACCCCATCCATACCCCATTGCAGTCACTGATCATCAGTGTAGTAAGATGCCACAGATTCACTATTTGCCTTCTCTGTGCTATACTGTCTTCCCCATGAACCCCCACACCATGTGTATTAAACATTATACTCCTCAATCCCCTTTTCCATCCTTCCCCACCCACCCTCCCACACCAATCTCCTTTGGTAACCGCTAGTCCCTTCTTGGAGTATGCCGTTTTGTTCCCTTAGTTTTGCTTTGTTGTTAATACACCACAAATGAGGGAAACCATTTGGCACTTGCCTTTCTTTTCCTGGCTTATTTCACTGAGCATAATACCATATACCTCCACCCACATTGTTGCAAATGGTAGGATGTGTTTACTTCTTATGGCTGAATAATATTCCATTATGTATATGCACATCTTCTGTATCCATTCATCTACTGATGGACACTTAGGTTGCTTCCATTTCTTGACTATTGTAAATACTGCTGCGATAAACATAGGGGTGTATATGTCTTTTTGAAACTAGGATCCTGCATTCTTAGGGTAAATTCCTAGGTGTGGAATTTCTGGGTCAAATGCTATTTCTATTTTTAGTTTCTTGAGGAACCTCCATATTGCTTTCCACAATGGTTGAATTAGCTTACATTCCCACCAGCAGTGTAGACGGGTTCCCCTTTCTCCACATCCTCACCAGCATTTGTGGTTCTTAGTATTTTCAATACTGGCCATCCTAACTGATGTAAGGTGATATCTCACTGTGGTTTTTATTTGCATTTCTCTAATAACTAATGATGTGGAGCATCTTTTCATGTGCATGTTGGCCCTCTGAATTTCTTCTTTAGAGAAGTGTCTGTTCATATACTCTGCCCATTTTTTAAACAGGTTATTTGCTTTTTGGGTGGTGAGGCATTTGAGTTCTTTATCCATTTTGGATGTTAACCCTTTTTCGGATATGTCTTTTACAAATATATTCTCCCATACTGTAGGACGCCTTTTTGTTCTGTTGATGGTATCCTTTGCTGCACAGAAGCTTTTTAGTTTGATGTAGTCCCATGTGTTCATTTTTGCTTTTGTTTACCTTGCTCAAGGAGATGAGTTCAGAAAAAAGTTGCTCATGTTTATATTCAGGAGATTTTTGCCTATGTTTCCTTCCAAGAGCTTTATGGTTTCATGACTTACATTCAGGTCTTTAATCCATTTCGAGTTTACTTTTGTGTATGGGGTTAAACAATAGTCCAGTTTAATTCTCTTGCATGTAGATGTCCAGTTTTGCCAACACCAGTTGTTGAAGAGGCTGTCATTTCCCTATTGTATGTCCAAAGCTCCTTTATCATATCTTAATTGATCATATATGGTTGGGTTTATATCTAGGCTCTTGAGCCTGTTCTATTTCTTCTATTGTTCTGTTCTTGTGCCAGTACCAAATTGTCTTGATTACTGTGGCTTTGTAGTAGAGCTTGAACCCAGGGAGCATAATCCCACAGCTTTATTATTCCTTCTCAGGATTGCTTTGGCTGTTTGGGGTCTTTTGTGGTTCCATATAAATTTTAGAAGGATTTCATGTAGTTCATTGAAGAATGCTATTGGTATTTTGATAGGAATTGCATTGAATCAGTAGATTGCTTTAGGCAGGATGGCCATTTAAACAATATTAAATCTTCCTATCCATGAGCATGGGATGTGTTTCCATTTATTGGTATCTTCTTTAATTTTTCTCGGGAGTGTCTTGTAGTTTTCAGAGTACAGGTCTTTCATTTCCTTGGTTAGGTTTATTCCTAGGTATTTTATTCTTTTTGATGAAATTGTGAATGGAATTGTTTTTCTGATTTCTCTTTCTGCTAGTTCATCGTTAGTCTATAGAAATGCAGGAGATTTCTGTGTATTAATTTTGTATCCTGTAACTTTGCAGAACTCAGATATTAGATCTATTAGTTTTGGAGTAGATTATTTAGGGGTTTTTATGTACAATATCATGTCATCTGCAAACAGTGACAGGTTAACTTCTTGCTTACCAATCTGGATGTCCTTTATTTCTTTGTGTTGTCTAATTGCTGTGGCAAGGACCTCCAGAACTATATTGAATAAAAGTTGAGAGAGTGGGCAACCTTGTCTTGTTCCCAATCTTAAAGGGAAGGCTTTCAGCTTCTTGCTGTTAAGTATGATGTTGGCTGTGGGTTTGTAATATATGGCCTTTATTATGTTGAGGTACTTGCCCTCTATACCATTTTCTTCAGAGTTTTTATCATGAATGGATGTTGAATTTTGTCAAATGCTTTTTCGGCATCTATAGAGATGATCATGTGGTTTTTGTCCTTCGTTTTGTTGATGTGGTGGATGATGTTGACAAATTTTCTAATATTGTACCATCCTTGCATTCCTGGAATAAATCCTACTTGATCATGGTGAATGATCTAATTGATATATTTTTTAATTCCTTTTGCTAATATTTTGTTGAATATTTTTGCATCTATGTTCATTAGGGATCTTGGTTTGCAATTTTCTTTTTTAGTGGTGTCTTTGCCTGGTTTTGGTATTAGAGTGATGTTGGCCTCATAGAATGAGTTTGGGTGTATTCCCTCTTATTCTACTTTTTGGGAAACTTTAAGGAAGATGGGTATTAGGTCTTCACTAAATGTTTGATAAAAATTCAGCAGTGAAACCATCTGGTACAGGGATTATGTTTTTAGGTAGTTTTTAATTATCAATTCAATTTCCTTGCTGGTAATTGGTCTTTTCAGATTTTCTGTTTCTTCTTGGGTCAGCCTTGGAAGGTTGTATTTTTCTAGAAAGTTGTCCATTTCTTCTATGTTATCCAGTTTGTTAGCACATAATTTTTCATAGTATTATCTCATAATTGTTTGTATTTCTGTGGTGTCTGTAGTGATTTTTTCCTTTCTCATTTCTGATTCTGTTTAGTTTGTAGACTCTCTTTTTTTCCTGATATGTCTTGCTAGGGGTTTATCTATTTTGTTTATTTTCTCAAAGAACCAGCTCCTGCTTTCATTGATTCTTCTATTATTTTATTCTTCTTGATTTTATTTATTTGTGTCTAATTTGTATTATGTCCCTCCTTCTACTGACTTTGAGCCTCTTGTTCTTCTTTTTCTAGTTTCGTTAATTGTGAGTTTAGACTGCTCATATGGGATTGTTCATCTTTCCTGAGGTAGCCCTGTTTTGCAATATACTTCCCTCTTAGCATGGCCTTCGCTCCAGCCCACAGATTTTGTGGTGTTGAATTATTGTTGTCATTTGTCTCCTTATATTGCTTGATCTCTGTTCTTATTTGGTCATTGATCCATTGGTTATTTAGGAGCATGTTGTGAAGCCTCCAGGTGTTTGTGGGATTTTTCATTTTCTTTGCATATGTTATATCTAGTTTCATAGCCTGTGGTCTGAGACGCTGGTTGGTACAATTACAATCTTTTTGAATTTGCCGAGGGTCTTTTTGTGGCCTAGTGTATGATCCATTCTGGAAAGTGTTCCATGTACACTTGAGAAGAATGTGTATTCTGCTGCTTTTGGGTGTAGAGTTCTGTATATGTCTGTTAGGTCCATCTGTTTAATGTGCTGTTCAGTGCCTATGTCTCCTTACTTATTTTCTACCTGGTGGATCTGTCCTTTGGAGTGACTGGAGTGTTGAAGTCTCCTAGTATTAATATGCTGCATTCTACTTCCTGTTTTAATTCTGTTAGTATTTGTTTCACATATGTAGGTGCTCCTGTGTTGGGTGCATAGATATTTATAATGGTTATATCTTCTTGTTGGATTAACCCCCATTATCATTATATAATGTACATCTTTGTCTCTTTTGACTTTCTTTATTTTGAAGTCTATTTTGTCTACAAGTACTGCAACTCCTGATTTTTTCTTCATAATATTTGCATCAAGTATTCTTTTCCATCCCTTCACTTTTAGTCTGTGTATGTCTTTGGGTTTAAAGTGAGTCTCTTGTGGGCCGCATATAGATAGGTCTTGTTTTTTATCCATTCAGTGACTCTATGTCTTTTGATTGGTGAATTCAGACCATTTACATTTAGGGTGATTATCAATAGGTATGTACTTATTGCCATTGCAGGCTTTAGATTCATGGTTACCAAAGGTTCAAGGTTAACTTCATTACTATCTAAGAGTCTAACTTAACTCACTTAGTATGGTATACAAACACAATCTAAAGGTTCTCTTTTATCCTCATTTTTCTTCCTCCTCCATTCTTTTTTTATTAGGTATCATATTCTGTAGTCTTTCCTATCCCTTCACTGACTTTGGGAATTTTGCATTTGCTTAGTTATTAACTGTTCTACTTTCTTTACTGTGGTTTTATTACCTTTGTTAACAGCTATTATACCTTAGGAACACTTCTATCTATAGCAGTCCCTCCAAAATACACTGTAGAGACAGGTTGTGGGAGGTAAATTCTCTCAGCTTTTGCTTATCTGGTAATTGTTTAATCCTTCAAATTTCAATGATAATCTTGCTTGATAAAGTATTCTTGGTTTGAGGCCCTTCTGCTTCATTCTATTAAATATATCATGCCACTCCTTTCTGGCCTGTAAGGATTCTGCTGAGTTGTCTGATGATAGTCTGATGGGCTTTCCTTTGTATATGATCTTATTTCTCTTTCTGGCTGCTTTTAATAGTCTGTCCTTATCCTTGATGTTTGCCATTTTAATTATTATGTCTTGGTGTTGTTTTCCTTGGGTCCCTGTGTTGGGAGATCTGTGCACCTCCATGGCCTGAGAGACTATCTCCTTCCCCATATTGGAGAAGTTTTCAGCAATTACCTTCTCAAAGACACTCTATCCATTTTTCTCTCTTCTTATTCTTCTGGTACCCCTATAATATGAATATTGTTCTGTTTGAATTGGTCAAATAGTTCTCTCAATATTCTTTCATTCTTAGAGATCCTTTTTCTCTCTGTGCCTCAGCTTCTTTGTATTCCTCTTCTGTATCTTCTATTTCATTTATCATTTCCTCCACCATATCTAATCTGCTTTTAAAACCTTCCATTGTATGTTTCATTTCTGATACTGTGTTCCATAATGATTGGATCTCTGACCAGAATTCATTCCTGAGTTCTTGAATATTTTTCTGTACCTCCATGAGCACATTTGATTTTTATTTTCAAATCTCTTTCAGACACATTCATGAGACTGGTTTCATTTGACTCTTTTTCTGTTGTGTGTATGATTTTGTTTTGAACCAGGTTCCTTTGGTGTTTCATATTTGTATGTGGCGCCCTCTAGTGCCTTGAAGCTCTACTCTCTGGAGCTGCTCATCCCCTGGAGCAATGTTGGGGTTGCAGGGGAGCAGTGTTGGTGCCTAGGGGTAGGAAGGAGCTGTTTCCTGCTTCCTGGCTGCTATGTCTGTCTTCACTGCCAGAACAAGTGGGCTGAGCACACAGGATAAGCCTCTACGCTTTGTGTTTGTAGCTGCTGTAGGCGAGGCTTCCCTCTGGCTGACCTGATGCTAGTGCAGGGTTTGCCATTTTGTGCACCAGGTGCAGGCTGGCAGGGAAGTAGGTGCAGCAGGCTGTGTATCACGGTCAGGGGCCTTGGAGCTGCATAGTCAGCCAGGGTGCTGGAGTGCCTGAAGATCGTGAACATTTCTAACCTGCTGGGCTGAGTGCACCCGGACAATTTTGTCTACCTATCCTTTCTCCTGAGCAGTAAGCTTTGTGCAACCCTTACCCCTTTAGCAGCCCTTCAGCTTTTAGGAAGTCTCTCAGACTGCCTGCCTTTCTTTTGTCCCAGAGCAGCTGGATATTGATCCTTGTTTTCCACAAGTGACAGGAATCTCAGTCTCTCCAGGTGTTCTGCCTATCTTAGCTTTCCAACCCCCGTCATCACCAGAGTATCATGCAATGTAGGTTTGTGCTCCCAGCACAGATCTCCAGAGCTAGGTGTTCAGCAGTCCCAGGCCTCCACTCCCTCCCCACTCCGTTTCTCTTCCTCCTGTCATTGAGCTGGGGTGGGGGTAGGGCTTGGGTCCTGCTGGGTTACGGCTTTGGTACGGTACGTTACCCTGTTCTGTGAGGTCTGTTCTTTTCTGCATGTGTATGACATCTGCTGCAGCCTTCTTTCCTGTTGCTTTTTCAGGATTAGTTGTATTAATTTTATTTTCATATTATATGCGGTTGTAGGAGGAGGCCTGTGTCTCACATCTCACGCCACCATCTTTAATTTCCCATCTACATCTATTCCTTTTTTATAATGAAATACAGCCTATTTTATTCAAACATACCTAACAATTTCTAGTCACTAAACAATTGTTTTAGCGACAAAGATTATGAGACCATGAAAATGGATCAAAATCTTAATAGAAGCTTGAAGCCTCCTTTTAGTGAAAATATCAGGGTCATTTTAATAATTCACAGAGGAAAATTTCTATATTTTCCTCTGTGAATTTTATGTGAGAGAGCTTTAGGACCAAAAAACATGGAATATTATTAAGACCCTATTTAACACAAAAATAGAAAGAAAAAGTGAGTGCAGAAAACTCCTTCTAAAGATGGTAGAAAAAGAGGAGGAAGAGAAAAAAACCAGCTAAGTTCAAGCACGTGTGCACAGAAATAACCAAAAAGAACCTTACAGAGCCAAGTGGTTGAAGAGTCCCTGCCCTGGACTGCTGTAATGAAGTCACCAAAATAATGTTTCTGCAGGGAAAGTGGTTTTTTGATCTAAATCTTGGTTTCAAGCCTAAGGGGTGTAGATGGATTGGCAAGATCAGGAAACTGTCAAGAAACAACCAAGAAAAGTATTGACACATACTTAGTGGTGGCAAGAAGAGAAGGGTCTTATTTATTCATATGATCAAAAGAGTTAAGATTTCTGGCCCTCAAGACAGTCTCTAACAGACAAACCAGGGTCCTCTCACCTGGCTTTTATCACTGATTTTTGAACCGAGATAAAGACCTTCAGATTTATCATCAGAAAAACATTTTAAAAGAGCACAAATTTCTAGTTTGGGGGGATCTTGCTTTTGAAAAATCAAAAAGTAACAGAAGCACAATAAATTATCAATGATCAAGCTTCCTTCAGCACCTATGCAGCAGAACTGTTGATTTGTAAGAACATTACCGGGAAATGCCACAAACTTCAGTGCTGTCATCTGTCCACATATTTAACCTTCAGGCCAGAGAAGAATGTTTTTTTTTTTTTTCCACCTTTCAACTATTATGTAAACACGTTGTTTTGAAAAAGTCAAAACCTGAGTTTTTGTGACAACATTGTCTGGATAAATGACTCTGGTTTGCTAGTGCATATGATAATAGAAAAAAACTCAGGAAGATACAGATGATCATTGTATCAAAATAGAGTATCCAGAAATATCTGGTCAGTATCTAGCAATCAAAAAAACACAGTCATAAAAATTGCAACAAAATGTGGGTGTTGGATGTGAGGAGCATGGAAAGATTCCTAATATATGCCCTTTTTGTCTTGCAAACACTATATTGGCCAATATCTGGAGAGGAAGAGATTGGGCAAGAGAAGAGCACTAAAAGTAGGTTTGTGCCACCAAAATTAATGAGAGGATACTGGAAAATACTTTCAACTACTTAAATATTTTCCTAGGACTGATCTTTAGTCTCTTCTCAGTGAACCGGCCATGAAAGAGAGTAAGCACGCTCATCCAAAACCAGCATGTGTAATCTGATATTCAAACACATCTCTAGAGAGTAGTGTCTGGGTATATTTATTGGTTGAAAAATAATAAATAATGGTTCATTATTTACCATTATATGATCTAATAAGAATGAAAAAAATTGAAATTAAGAACTGAAATCATCTTTAATGATCACATATTCTAAACATCTTATTTTAAAAATAAAGAAACTGAGACTCAAGAGAAGCTGTGTTTAGATACCACACCTCTAGGAATTAGATTTATGTATAACAATTTTGTCTCCTTATTCCTAATATTCTGCTTTCTTTATGATATCATCTTTAGGTTATGTACAGGTAACTTTTATTTTTACCCATTCAGCATCCATATTTCTTCTTCTAGTATAATCCCTATTTTGGTTTGAGAACTCTGATTGGATATATTATTTGAACCATTAATCAAGTTACTATATAACCCTCTTCACCATGAAATTATGTGCACCTGACAAAGCCAGGCTAAACAGATCCTCTATCATTTAAATTAACCAGCAGTAAACAGGACTGAAAAAGATTAGTAATCCATATCTACAGTGATATCCTAGAGAGACCATGCATTGAATTGTTACCTAGCTTATTTCCTACTTAAGAATGGATATGTTTTCTTTATATTCTGTGATATAATTCACATAATTTCAAAAAATTCCTTTTTGTTTACAATAGGCAGTATAATAATTATTTGCAATCAATTCTAATCATACGGAAATTATCAGAGAATGGATAATCAGAACAGATGGTCAGGGAAATACAGATGATTCAGTAATGTGCTGATAGAGTAAAAGACCTGAGAATCCAGTAAAAGACCATGGAGAATGAGACCATGTTCCAGAATGGGTTTAAGAATTCATAATATGCAACTGGGGTAAGGGTACCTATGGATATTGATGAGACTTGGCAGGTTGCTGGACTCCCACTTCCCTCTACACACTCCACAGTTCATGAATCTGTCCCTTCCTTGTATGATAAAACTACAAAGGCCTTTTAGGGTCCAACCCTATTTATTACAATTTATCACATGCTTCTGATCTCAGCATGTGTATAGCATAGTGATGAGATGGAATCATGTAATCACCAGAAGAAAACTGAGCAATTTTAATTAGAATAGGCACCTGGAACTACATAGTAATCATAGCTATAAGAATGGTCCAAATCCAAGAAATCTCTAGATGTGGATAATTTGTATAAGCCTCCTACCCCCCAAAAAAAGACAAAAGAAAAAAAATTATGTTCTTGTGAACATAGCTTGGATTTGAGACCCTGCATGAGATAATTCCAGTTTTAATTTTAGGCTTACTTCACAGACCAAGCCCCTTAAATAAAAGCACCTTTGAAGAAGATCTCTGCTATAAAATCACAAGTGTGTATTTGACTTATCAAAATTATGGTCATTAAACCTAGGTAACTGTACTTTTGAGCAAAGCAAAATAATGAAATATTTTTAGGGTATATTGGATATTAGATCTGACCTTACTAAATCTTTCAGAAATCTGGATACCACTGTTTTCCTTGAAGCAGAGTGATTATTATAGGGATCAGATGTAGTTTGATTTCACAGTGAGTTCCTTTATCTAGACATTGTTATTTCCTCCACTCTCAAGTATACAGTAGGAAAAAACTATACTCAGCTCCTAGAAGGATTCTAACATATTTGAGTAATTTTGGTTGTGAGGCTAAACAGAAGAAATTGAATCTCTTACTCTCTACCATGTCTGAGTAACTACTTGAAACATTCAAAAGTAAAGATTTTCAAAACCGAATAGACTCCAACTAGAGCAGCTGCTCCAGATATGGACTTCTCATAAATTAATATAGCCTCTGGCTCTTGGTATATGGTTGTCAGTTTGGCAGATGCTTTTATCTGCATGGGGAAAACATATACTACATCAGTAGGGACTGATTAAAGAAGCTGGCTCAATTATACAGAAATACAGGATTCAGTACAGATATTAAGCTTCATGTAATTGTGGCAGCTGATGGAGAAGTCTCTAGAAGGCTGCTGCCTTTGCATGCCATATTAGTTTAAATCACCATGGTTAAATGAGGCTGCTATTCATGACGTGAAATGGTAGAGAGCAGGAACATTGGGACCCATAAGGAAAAACTGGAACCCACAGCAATATGGAGTCTTCAAGGAAAAAATGGGATGTCAAATGGAAAACTGGGACTTACATATGTATGGTGGAATTATGGAGCTGGCTTGTATTATCTCATGAGAACCAAATGTTAATGAAGAATTTGTTCAGTTAATATCATAGTAGCAGGCTGAAATAGGCCATGGTGAAGAATTTTTTTCTAATTAGATTTTTATTTTCTGGAAAGCCAGCTTCTAAATATTTACTGGTACAACACTGCATCTACCTCTGACCACCTCGAGCCTCAGTGATGCAATTGACCCATGTTGCACCCTGCACCACGGAACAGCACTACTGCCTAGCCTGGGACTTCGAAAAGCTAAAAGAGAAAATCCATGGGAGCTAGAGTTACACCTTGGGTGATGCTATCAAGGAGATAAGCTAGCAACAACAGGTGGTCCAGTACAATTACAGTACCATACAGAATAGTTTTACTTCTCTAAAAATCCCAAATTGAAGGATTTCTTGGTTGCTTTCAATTTTTGACAATTACGATAATGCTGCTGGAAACATCTATGTGCAGGTTATTTGAGCAGACATAAGTTTTCAACTGATTTGTGCAAATATGTAGGGATATGAGTATTGGATCAAATTTAAGAGTAAGTTTTGCATTGCAAGAAACTGTCCAACTGTCTTCTGGAGTGGCTGTACCATTTTGCAATCCCACCAGCAATGAATGAGGGCTCCAGTTGTACCATATCTTGGCTGGCCCTGGGTGCTGTCTTATGTTTTAGATTTTAGCCAATCTAATAGGTGTGTAGTGGTACCTCGCTGTTGTTTTTATTTGTAATTTCCTAATGACATATGATGTTGGGCATCTTTAGACATGCTTATTTGACATCTTGTATGACTTCTTTGGTGAGGTGTCTGTAGAAATCTTTGGCCTCTTTTTTTTTTTTTTGGTCTGTTTTTCTAATTGTTAAACTGAAAGAATATTTTGTATATTTGGATGCAAGTCATTTATAAGATACACATTTTGCAAATATTCATGTCCCAGGCTATGGTCTTTTTTTCCATTCTCTTAACAGTAGCTGTCAAACAGCAGAAGTGTTTAATTTTAATGAAGTTCAACTTAACAGTTTTCTCTTTCACAGATTGTACCTTTGGTGTTATATCTAAAAAAAATCTCCAAATCTAAAGTCATCTATATTTTCTTCATTGTTATCTCCCAGTTTTAGTTTTATATTTTACATTTATATCTATGTACCATTTTGTATTTTTATGAATGTTAGAAGATTTAGACAGTTTGTCTTGATTTATTTCATCGCACATGGATGTCATTTGTTTTTTCCCAGGAGCATTTGTTGAAAATAATATCCTTTCTTCATCAAATTAATTGCCTTTATTTCTTTGTTAAAGATCTGTTGCCTGTTTTTGTATGTATCTATTTCTGGGCTTTCTATTCTGTTCCATTTAAGTTTTTGGCTTCTCTTTCTCAGTATCACAATGTCTTAATTACTGTAATCTCATAGGGAGACTGTAGTGTCAGTCATGTGCCTTTGTTTTTCTTTTACAGGTATTGCTTTAAGGGGCAAAGTGTGTGGTAATTTCTTACATATCAGTAAATAACTGTGAAAGGTTAGAAAGATGTAAATGTTAAATTTACAACATGGTGTTCAAGCCTATGTGTCATTGGAGTAGAGTCTAGACTAAATATATTTTTTAATATTATCCAACAAAGTTGGGTAGTTGTGGAACTTTCTCCATGAAGGCCTTGTAGAAATCTTTAGTTAAAGCTTTCAGCTCTAAGTATTATTTGTGAAAAGACTGTTGATTTGAGTTCTCTAAAGATTGGTTATAGTATTTTCATTTTCATTGATTCATTAGTCAGGTATGTAAATTTCATTTTTCTAGGTATTTGTCCATTTAATTGTAATATTCAAACCTTTTACATAAAATTTCTCATAAAATCCTGTAAATTATTTTTGTGTCTTCACCATCTGTTGTGATATCCCTTTCTCAATGCTAACACTGTTAATTTGGACATTAACTAATTTTCATGCTCATGAAAAAAATTAGTATTTTGGTGTTTATAAAGACTTCTTTGAGCAAGATGTTGAGCTAATTGAAATTTAACCTTTGTTGTCAAATATTTGATCACTTTTCATAATGCATAGAAAAATAGCTATCCAATCATTACTGGATGTATTGGATGCATTTTTCCACATAGGTGTATTAGTCAATTTGTAATTTATGTTGTGCAATTCTTTTATATCCTAATTATTTGTCTTCTGCCAATTACCAGAGGAGATGAGTTAAAATATTAAAATCCCTATATATATATATATATATATATATATATATATATACTATATTTATTTATTTGACATAATTTTCCGTTTTTATTACATTTGTTTCATTACACATACTTTGCATTTTGTGTTTCAAATTTCTGTATCTTTTTGGATTCTGCAATGTTTCTTTGAAAAAAAATTATGTTTTGCTTTTCATCTAGTTAGATAATTTTTCCTGTTAACATTAGCTAGTTAGCTAATATGTTTTCTTCTTGAATGGGTTTAAACTAATACCTATTTTTGCGGTCTCTTCTTTGTTCTGCCTTATCTATTGATTCTTTACATTCTTTTTTGGCTTCTTTTAGAATTGTTTAATGATGTAATTTCTTACCATATTTCATATAAAAAAGGCAGTACGTTTTGTTTTTATTCATTTAGTGAGGACTCAAGAAATTACAACATATATAGTTAAGCTGTATCTACTCCTATATAAAATTGTTGCTGCATATATTGTCTTGTTCTTTTTAACACCACTAGCCATTATAATTTATCATAATTACTCCTTTATAACAGTCAATATTAATTTACAATTACCTACATGTTTGTCATACTGCATTCCTTCTTCCTTGTCATTCTTTTCACCTGGAATTATTTTGCTAATGTATTTTGTATGAATTTACTTTAGTGAGTGCTTGCTATTTTCAAAATCAGTTTGTTTGCCTGAATTCATTATTTAGTCATGAAAGATTTTTGCTGGTTATAGACTTCTTGGTCATCAGTTGTTTTCTTTCAGCACTATGAAACCTATCATGACACTACTGACTTCCATTGTAATCTTATACTTTACTCTATGTCCTTTATTGTCTTTTCTATCTATATCTTTATTGTTACTACATCCTAGAAATTGTTGTTTTCCAGTTCACTAATTTGTTCCTGTGTCAAATGGGTTTTTAAGCCTGTCCTGTGTTTCATTTTTATTTTTCTTTAACTTTCATTTCTTTATTTCATAAATGTACATGTCTTCAATTTTTATTTTATTTTTTCAAACTTAGTCAATGTAGTTTTTTAATGTTTGTGTCCAATAACTCCAATGTCGTAATATACTGTGCATCACTGTAATACACTATGCATCACTTCCTGCTCTCTCATTCCTCTAATACTCCACCAATGTGCTTTAATATTTTGTTTTCTGTGCTTGGATTTTTTACAGTGTTTTGTGTATTACTTTTGAAGTATTATATATGAAATGCCTTTGAGGGCTGAAATAAAGATACTGTCTTAAGAGAGTATGTGATATGTTTCTGGTAGTCTCAAATCAATACACATTTAGTCTATAATTTATAGGTTGAAGTTTATGGGACCCTGGTGGTACAAGGTTGGACTGTAAATCATTGTGAGTTCCAAAAGTATTTGATGCTTCTCAGGAACAATTTTCTCTCTTCCTGCCCTATGTAACAACAAAGAATCTAAATATGATGGGAAGGTATTAACCACTGGTCCAAATGTCCCAAGAGAATATATCCTTTGAAGGGACGAAACTTAATATGGGGAAAATCTCCTTTAGGACACTCAATTTGATAGTATCAGGACTATGATTTCTAAACTCCATTAAAATTGTAGTAAATTCCTTTAATATTGGCAAAAACTCTCAGGGAAAATTTTATTTTTCTGCTTTCTCTTACCTCTCTTTGATCTACTTTCACTTAATTTTAATTTTAACTTGGTGATTCCATTACCTTTTACTGAACTCCTGTGGTTTTTTTGGTATCATTAATATACAATCACATGAGCGACACTGTGGTTACTAGATTCCCCCCATTATGAAGTCCCCACCACATACCCCATTACAGTCACTGTCCATTAGCATAGTAAGTTGCAATAGAGTCACTACTTGTCCTCTCTGTGCTATACAGCCTTCCCCATGCCCCCTCCCCCCACATGATGTGTGCTAATTGTAATGCCCCTTATTTCCTTTCTCTCTCCCTTCCCCGCCACCCTCCCCAGTCCCTTTCCCTTTGGAAACTGTCAATTCTAGGGTTCTGTGAGTCTGCTTCTGTTTTGTTCCTTCAGTTTTGCTTTGTTCTTATGCTCCACAGATGAGTGAAATCATTTGATACTTGTCTTTCTTCACCTGGCTTATTTCAATGAGCATAATACCCTCTAGTTCCATCCATGTTGTTGCAAATGGTAGGATTTGTTTTCTTCTTATGGCTGAATAATTCCATTCCGTATACGTACCACTTCTTCTTTATCCATTCATCTACTGAAGAACACTTAGGTTGTTTCCATTCCTTGGCTATTGTAAATAGTGCTGTGATAAACATAGGGGTGCATCTGTCTTTTTCAAACTGGGCTGCTGCATTCTTAGGGTAAATTCCTAGGAGTGGAATTCCTGGATCAAATGTTATTTCTATTTTGAGTTTCTTGAGGAACCTCCATACTGCTTTTCACAATGGTTGAACTAGTTTACATTCCCACCAGCAGTGTAGGAGGCTTCCCCTTTCTCCGCATCCTCACCAGCATTTGTTCTTCCTAGTCTTTTCTATGTTGGCCATCCTAACTGGTGAGAGGTGCCATCTGACTGTGGTTTTAATTTGCATTTCCCTGATAATTAGCGATATGGAGCATCTTTTCATGTGCCTGTTGGCAATCTGAATTTATTCTTTGGAGAAGTGTCTGCCCATTTTTTAATAGGCTTATTTGCTTTTTGGGTGTTGACGTGCGTGAGTTCTTTATATATTTTGGATGTTAACCCCTTATTGGATATGTCATTTACAAACATATTCTCCCATTCTGTAGGATACCTTTTTATTCTGCTGATGTAGTCCTTTGCTGTACAGAAACTTTTTATGATGATGTAGTCAGATTTGTTCATTTTTTATTATTTCCCTTGTCCGAGGAGATGCATTCAGGAAAAAGTTGGTCATGTTTATATTCAAGAGATTTTTTTGCCTATATTTACTTATAAGAGTTTTATGGTTTCATGGCTTACATTCAGGTCTTTGATCCATTTTGAGTTTACTTTTGTGTATGGGGTTAGACAATGATCCAGTTTCACTCTCTTGCATGTAGGTGTCCAGTTTTGCCAACACCAGTTGTTGAAGAGGCTGTCATTTCCCCATTTTATGTCGATAGCTCCTTTATCACATCTTAATTGACCATATATGGTTGGGTTTATATCTGGGCTCTCTATTCTGTTCCATTGGTCTATGAGTCTGTTCTTGTGCCAGTACCAAATTGTCCTGATTACTGTGGCTTTGTAGTAGAGCTTGAAGTCGGGGAGCATAATCCTCCTATCTTCATTTTTCCTTTGGCTTTTGGAGGTCTTTTGTGGTTCCACATGAATTTTAGAACCATTTGCTCTAGTTCATTGAAGAATGCTGTTAGTGTTTTGATAGGAATTGCAGTGAATCTGTAGATTGTTTTAGGCAGGATGGCCATTTTGACAATATTAATTCTTCCTATCCATGAGCACAGGATGTGTTTCCATTTATTGGTATCTTCTTTAATTTGTTTCATGAGTGCCTTGTAGTTTTCAGAGTACAGGTCTTTCACTTCCTTGGTTAGGTTTATACCTACGTATTTTATTATTTTTGATGCAGTTGTGAATGGAATGGTTTTCCTGACTTCTCTTTCTGCTAGTTCATCAGTAGTGTATAGGAATGTAACAGATTTCTGTGTATTAATTTTACATCCCACAACTTTGCTGAATTCAGATAATAGATACAGTAGTTTTGGAGTGGATTCTTTAGGGTTTTTTATGTACAATATCATGTCATCTGCAAACAGTGACAGTTTAACTTCTTCCTTACCAATCTGGATGCCCTTTATTTCTTATTGCTCTGGCTAGGACCTCCAGAACTATGTTAAATAAAAGTGGGACAGTGGGCATCCTTGTCTTCTTCCTGATTTAAAGGAAAAGCTCTCAGCTTCTAGCTGTTAAGTATGATGTTGGCTGTGGGTTTGTCATATATGGATGGCCTTTATTATGTTGATATACATGCCCTCTATACCCATTCTGTTGGAGTTTTTATCAAGAACGGATGTTGAATTTTGTCAAATGCTTTTTCAGCATCTATGGAGTTGATCATGTGGTTTTTGTCCTTTTTGTTGATGTGGTGGATGATGTTGATGGATTTTCAAATGTTGTACCATCCTTTGCATCCCTGGAATAAATCCTCCTTGATCATGATGGTTGATCTTTTTCATGTATTTTTGAATTCGGTTTGCTAATATTTTATTGAGTATTTTTGCATCTATGTTTATCACGGATCTTGGTTTGCAATTTTCTTTTTTTGTCATGTCTTTGCCTGGTTTTTGTATTAGAGTGATGCTGGCTTCATAGAATGAGTTTAGGAGTATTCTCTCCTCTTCTATTTTTTGGAAAACTTTGAGGAGGATGGGTATTAGGTCTTCACTAAATGTTTGATAAAATTCAGCAGTGAAACCATCTGGTCCATGGGTTTTGTTGTTAGGTAGTTTTTTGATTACCAGTTCAATTTACTTCCTGGTAATTGCTCTATTCAGAATTTCTATTTCTTCCTGGGTCAGCCTTGGGAGGTTGTATTTTTCTAGATTATCCAGTTCATTAGCACATAATTTTTCATAATATTCTGTAATAATTTTTTGTATTTCTGTGGTGTCTGTTATGATTTTTCCTTTCTCATTTCTGATTCAGTTTATGGGTGTAGACTCTGTTTTTCTTGATAAGTCTGGCTAGGGGTTTATCTGTTTTGTTTATTTTCTCAAAGAACCAGGTCCTGCTTTCATTGATTCTATTGTTTCATTCTTCTCAATTTTATTTATTTCTGCTTTAATCTTTATTATGTCCCTCCTTCTACTGACTTTGGGCCTCATTTGTTCTTTTTCTAGTTTCGTTAATTGAGTTTAGACTGTTCATTTGGGATTGTTCTTCATTCCTGAGGTAGACCTGTATTACAATATACTTCCCTCTTAGCACAGCCTTTTTTGAGTCCCACAGGTTTTGCAGTGTTGAATTAGTGTTGTCATTTGTCTCCATATATTGCTTGATTTCTGTTTTTATTTGGTCATTGATCCATTTTTATTATGGGCATGTTATTAAGCCTCCTTGTGTTTGTGGGTTTTTTGTTTTCTTTGTGTAAATTAATTCTAGTTTCATACCTTTTTGATCTGAGAATCTCGTTAGTACAATTTCAATCATTTTGAATATACTGTGGCACTTTTTGTGGCCTAGTATATGACCTATTCTGGAAAATGTTCCAGGTGCATTTGAGAAGAATGTGTATCCTGTTGCTTTTGGATGGATTGTTCTGTAGATGTCCATTAGGTCCATCTGTTCTAATACGTTTTTCAGTGCTTCTGTCTCCTTACTTATTTTCTGTCTGGTTGATCTATCCTTTGGAGTAACTGGAGTGTTGAAGTTTCCTAGAATGAATGCATTGCATTCTACTTCCCCCTTTAATTCTGTTAGTATTTGTTTCACATATGTAGTTGCCTGTGTTGGGTGCATCGATATTTATAATGATTGTATCCTATTGTTGGATTGACCCTTTATCATTTTTGTAATGTCCGTCTTTGTCTCCTGTAACTTTCTTTGTTTTAAATTCTATTTTGTCTGATACAAGTACTGCAACTCCTACTTTTTTCTCCCTATTAGTTGCATGAAATATCTTTTTCCATCCCTTCATTTTAGTCTGTGTACGTCTTTGGTTTGAAGTGAGTCTCTTGTAGGCAGCATATAGATGGGTCTTGTTTTTTAATCCATTCAGTGACTATGTCTTTTGATTGGTGCATTCAGAACATTTATATAAAGGGTGATTATTGATAGGTATGTACTTATTGCCACTGCAAGCTTTAGATTCGTGGTTATCAAAGGTTCAAGGGTAGTTGCCTTACTATCTAGCAGTCTAATTTAACTCACTTCATATGCTATTATAAACTCAACCTAAAGCTTCTTTTTTTTTTCCTCCTTTTTCTCATCCTCCATTCTTTGTATGTTATGACTCATATTCTGTACTCTTTGTCTATCCCTTGCATGACATCTATTTAGCCTTAGGAATACTTCCATCTATAGGAGTCCCTCTGAAATGCACTGTAGAGGTGGTTTGTGGAAGGTAAGTTATCTCAGCTTTTGCTTATCTGCAAATTGTTTAATCTCTCCTTCAAATTTAAATGATAATCTTGTTGGGTAGAGTATTCTTGGTTTGAGGCCCTTCTGCTTCACTGCATTAAATATATCTTGGCACTGTCTTCTGGCCTGTAAGGTTTTTGTTGAGAAATCTGATGATAGCCTGATGGGTTTTCCTTTGTATGTGATCTTTTTTCTCTGTCTCACTGCTTTTAAAAGTCTATCTTTATCCTTGATCTATGCCATTTTAATTATTATATTAATTGGTGCTGTCTTCCTTGAGTCCCTTGTTTTGGGAGATCTGTACACCTCCATGGCCTGAGAGACTATCCTTCCCCACACTGGGGAAGTTTTCAGCAATTACCTCCTCAATGACACTTTCTATCCCTTTTTATTTCTCTTCTTCTCTGGTATGCCTATAATGCGAATATTGTTCCCATTTGGATTGGTCACATAGTTCTCTCAATATTCTTTCCTTCATAGAGATCCTTTTTTTTCTCTGTGCCTCAGCTTCTTTGTATTCCTTGTCTTTAATTTGTACTCCATTTAACGTCTCTTCTACTACATACAATCTGCTTTTAAATCCCTCCATTGTATGTTTCATTTCAGATATGGAATTTCTTAATGATTGAATCTCCATCTTAAGTTTGTCCCTGAGATCTGGAATATTTTTCTGTACCTCCATGAACATGTTTATGATTTTTATTTTGAACTCTCTTTCAGGAAGATTGGTGAGTTCAGTTTCATTTGGCCCTTTTTCTAGGGTTTGTGCAATTTTGGTCTGAACCAGCTTACTTTTATGTTTCATATTTCTATGTGGCGCCCTCTAGTGTCCAAAAGCTCTAGTCTCTGAAGCTGTGCAGCCCCCAGAGTGAAGTCGGGGGTCACAGGGGAGTGGCACTGGTGCCTCAGGGGGTGGAAAGAGCTGTTTCCTGCTTCCCAGCTACAGAGCATGTGTCCACTATCACAGCCAGTGGGCCAAGCACACAGGTGTAACCCTCTGTGCTTTGTGTCTGTAGCTGTCATAGGCAGGGCTTCCCTCTGGCTCGCCTGATGCCAGGGCAGGGACTACGAGTTTGCAAGCTTGTTTCGTCAGGTCAGGGGGAAGGCGCAGCTGGCTGCATATCACAGTGGGGCACCTTGGAGCTGAGTAGCCAGCCAGGGGCATGGAATGCCTGAAGCTCCTGAAAGTTCTCAACCTCTTGGGCAGAGCATGCCCAACACCCTTGTCCACCTATCCCTTCTCCCGCGCAGCAAGCCCCGTGCAACCCCCACCCCTTCAGCAGTCCTTTGGCTGTTAGGAAGTCTCTAAGACTGCCTGCCTTTCCTTTGTCCCAGAGCAGCCAGATGTGGATCCCTGTCCTCCACAAATAGCTGGAATCTCAGTCTCTCCAAGTATTCCGCCTGTCTCAGCTTTCCAATCCCACTCATCTCCAGAGCACTATGCAATGTATGTTAGTGCTCCCAAGGCAGATCTCCAGGACTGGGTGTTCAGCAGTCCTAGGCTTCCACCCACTCCCCGCTCCATTTCTCTTCCTCCTGCAGGTGAGCTGGGTGGGGGAAGGGCTTGGGGTCCCACTGGATCAAGGTTTTGGTACGTTACTGTTTTATAAGGTCTGCTCTGTTCTCCAACTGTATGCAGTCTGGGAAGCCTTCTTTTCCTGTTGCTTTTTTAGGATTAGTTGTATTAACTATATTTTCATATTATACGTGGTTTTGGGAGGAGCTCTCTGTCTCATCTCTCACCCTGCCATCTTGCATTGATCCCCTGAACTCCTGTGTTTTTAAGAAGACATTCAAGTTGTTTACCTACATTTTTTTCTTATTTTCAGTGCAAAGTTAGGTCTAAATTTTCTAGTACATCCTATACCTGCAAATGGACACCTTAAATAAAATGTCTTGTTTTTCACATTATTGGTAGCAAGCACTGAAGTGAGGTCAATATATAAATTAATTCTTGGGCTGTGGCTAATTAGCCAGCCAGATGTTAGGTAGCCTGTCTATGGCAAAAGTAGATGGCAAATGTCAAAGGTGTTTTGGAAAGAAGAAAATAAATTGACCTTTTTAAATTATCCCAAATTAAGATGATTCATGAACTGTATATACTTATCAAGATATTCAAATTACAGAACACATTCTTAAAAATCTGGTAGAGAAGGTGACCATTCTAAGCTTAATGAGTTTGTGAACAGAATGAAAATTATGAAAGGAAATCTGGCTACAAATGGGCTCAACAATCTGGGCTATTCTCCCTTAGGTATCTTTGCCTCTTCTTAAACAAGTATTGCACAATTTCCCAGAAGCAATCCTTAACATAGGGTTCTCAGTATGTTAGATTTGTCAGTGATTTGTCTTTTATTTACTAAGCAATTATTTTGTAATTTTATTTCATTTTTCTTAATCTCATTCCTTTTCCACTATGATAATCTGGACATTCACAGTACATAGCATTGTTTATGAAAAGTAATTCCCAACACAGTAGAGAGCCGATACCCATGAAATACACTTCATAACATTTACCATATCAGTGGAAGAAATATGTTTTTACTTTAGAATGGCAAATAGTATTTACCTTAATACTATTACTAAAGTTTTAAATAGTACTATAGAATGAAAATCAAGGTATAGCATAAGCAATGTGACAACAGTGAGATACTCTGATACTTTCCTGCAGAATGTAAAATATGCTATAAATTAGTAACTTATATATGATTTTGTTCCTTCCATGTCAATAGTACATGTTGCTGGGACCAAGGTATGAAGGTGGAAGAAGAGTCTACTATTATATTCCTAAAAAAAAAATTCCTAAAAAACATTCTCCTAATATTTGCTTTCTTATTAGAATAATATGGTCTATGTTGGTACAGATATTCTAACATTAACATAAGGAATATTTTCACTAAAGATTGCTTTTGAGACAACTTGGCCACTCTGAAGTCTTTGGGACACAACAACTAATAGGAGAAAAAGGAGGAATACTATGATGATTGAAGTGACTGGCTCAAACTGACACATGGAAGTAGGGATCCTATTTTACAGGGAACACCAAGAGTAGTGATGAACTCTGAGGATCATTGGTCACTTTTTTATGTTCTAACATGGCTGAGGATAACTTTAGTGATTTGAGGGTGGCAGGGTTGGTGCTGAAGGATCTATTTACAAGAGGTCTTTCTAATTTGGATGCCTTGAGGCAGTTGAGTGGAGGGCTTGGCCCAGGGGGCTCCGGTGCTCAGAGATAAAAACACTAGCTTATAATGTCTAGTCTGTTGGTCTCTACATAGTCACCCTGCAACTCAGCTCCATTTTATAGCAAACAAGATGGAAACTATGTGGCATTTTATGATCTGCCCTTTAGTCACATGGCATCAACTGTACTCTGTCAAAACAAGCATAAAATCACCCAACTAAAGGCAAAGGGACATAGTCCCAACCTCTTGGTTGCAAATGTGTCACAGAATGTGTCACCATTTTTTAAAGCTTCTGAACACTCTCTGCCCACAAATATTACATGTCTCTTACATGTAAAATAAACTCCTTCCCAGGGTCTCCTCAAAGTTCAATCCATTTATGACATCAGCTCTCTTCATCTCACTCAGGTCAGAATGCATAGGAGATTCCTGAGATTTTATTCTTCAGGTATAATTTCTACTAATCTGAAAACTAGTGAACTAAAGAGACAAATTATCTCTGTTCCTTTATAACCAAGAAAAAATAGAAAAGACATCATATAAAAACAATAGCCACCCCTACACAAAATGGAAAAAAAGGAAGGCACATATATGTCAACAGTTCTAGTAAATCCACAATCAAGCCAAGCAGGTATGTCCACTTTCATGCTTAGACTCCAGCCCTACTTCCTGGGAAATAATTCTCTGTCACTTTTAGTGCTATAATCTGGTTTCTTGGTTCTGCGTTCTTAGTCATCCTTCCTTTTCCATAATATAGGACAATGCCTGTACTTGAGAAATTTTCTTAGTCTCCTTCCTACCCGTATAAGTTTGGGAGTCCAGTGAGATGTTTTCTTGTTGTACTTTGTGCCTATAGTCTAAGTTACTACAAAGTTTTTAAAAATTGGGTTTCCTTTTTTTTTTAATATAATTTATATTGGTATCATTAACCTAAAATTACATGTGCAATGTTATGGTTATTAAACTATCCCTTCATCAGGTCCTGCCCACCAACCCCATTACAGTCACTGTCCATCAGCATAGTGAGATGCTATAGAATCACTACTTGTCTTCTCTGAGTTGTACGGCCCTCTCTGTGCCCCCCCCAACATTACGTCTGCTAATTGTAATGCCCCTTTTTCCCTCTTATCCCTCCCTTCCCACCCATTTTCCCCAGTCCCTTTCCCTTTGGTAACTATTAGTCCGTTCTTGGGTTCTGTGAGTCTGCTGCTGTTTTGTTCTATCACTATTTTTTCTTTGTTATTATACTCCACATATGAATGAAATCATTTGATACTTGTCTTTTTCGGCTTGGCTTATTTCACTGAGCATAATACCCTCTAGCTCCATCCATGTTGTTGCAAATGGTTGGATTTGTTTTCTTATTATGGCTGAATAATATTCCATTGTGTATATGTACCACCTCTTCTTTATCCATTCATCTACTGATGGACACTTAGGTTGCTTCCATTTCTTGGCTATTGTAAATAGTGCTGCAATAAACAGGGGTGCATCTGTCTTTTTCAAATTAAGCTGCTGCATTCTTAGGATAAATTCCTAGGAGTGGAATTCCTGGGTCAAATGGTATTTCTATTTTGAGTTTTTTGAGGAACCTCCATACTGCTTTCCAAAATGGTTGAACTAATTTGCAGTCCCACCAGCAGTGTAGGAGGGTTCCCTTTTCTCCACATCCTCGCCAACATTTGTTGTTGTTTGTGTTTTGGATGTTGGCCATCCTCACTGGTGTGAGGTGATTTCTCATTGTGGTTTTAATCTGCATTTCTCTGATGATTAGCGAGCGACGTGGAGCATCTTTTCATGTGCCTGTTGGCCATCTGAATTTCTTCTTTAGAGAAGTTTCTATTCATGTCCTCTGCCCATTTCTTAATTGGATTATTTGCTTTTTGTTTGTTAAGGTGCATGAGCTCTTTATGTATTTTGGATGTCAACCCTTTATCACATACGTCATTTATGAATATATTCTCCCATACTGTAGGATGTCTTTTTGTTCAACTGATGGTGTCCCTTGCTGTACAGAAGCTTTTCAGCTTGATATAGTCCCACTTGTTCAGTTTTGTTTTTGTTTCCCTTGCCCGGGGAGATATGTTCATGAAGAAGTTGCTCACGTTATGTCCAAGAGATTTTTGCCCATGTTTTTTTCTAAGAGTTTTATGGTTTCATGACTTACATTCAGGTCTTTGATCCACCTTGAGTTTACCATTGTGTATGGGGCTAGACAGTAGTCCAGTTTCATTCTGTTACATGTAGCTGTCCAGTTTTTCCAACACCAGCTGCTGAAGAGGCCGTCATCTCCCCATTGTATATACAAGGCTCCTTTATCAAATATTAATTGACTGTATATGTTTGGGTTAATGTTTGGATTTTTTATTCTGTTCCACTGGTCTGTGGGTCTGTTTTTGTGCCAATACCAAATTGTCTTGATTACTGTGGCTTTGTAGTAGAGCTTGAAATCAGGGAGCATAATTCCCCTGTTGTATTCCTCCTTCTCAGGATTGCTTTGGCTATTCCGGGTCTTTTGTGGTTCCATATGAATTTTAGAATTATTTGTTCCAGTTCATTGAAGGAAGCTGTTGGTAGTTTGATAGGGATTGTGTTGAATCTGTAGATTGCTTTAGGTAGTATAGCCATTTTGACAATATTTATTCTTCCTAGCCAAGAGCATGGGATCCATTTCCATTTGTTAGTGTCCTCTTTAATTTCTCTTGGTAGTGTCTTGTAATTTTCATAGGACAGGTCTTTCAGTTCCTTCGTTAGGTTTATTCCTAGGTATTTTATTCTTTTTGATGCAATTGTGAATGGAATTGTTTTTCTGATTTCTCTTTCTGTTAGTTCGTCGTTAGTGTATAGGAAAGCAACTGATTTCTGTGTGTTAATTTTGTATCCTGCAACTTTGCTGAATTCAGATATTAGTTCTAGCAGTTTTGGAATGGAGTCCTTAGGGTTTTTTATGTACAGTATCATGTCATCTGCAAATAGTGACAATTTGACTTCTTCTTTACCAATCTGGATGCCTTGTATGTCTTTGTTTTGTCTGATTGCTCTGACTAGGACCTCCAGTACTATGTTGAATAACAGTGGAGAGAGTGGGCATCCCTGTCTTGTTCCCGATCTTACATGAAAAGCTTTCAGCGTCTCGCCGTTAAGTATGATGTTAGCTGTGGGTTTGTCATATATGGCCTTTATGATGTTGAGGTACTTGCCCTCTATACCCATTTTGTTGAGAGTTTTAATCATGAATTGATGCTGAATTTTGTCAAATGCTTTTTCAGCATCTATGGAGATGATCATGTGACTTTTGTTCTTCTTTTTGTTGATGTGGTGGATGATGTTGATGGATTTTCGAATGTTGTACCATCCTTGCATCCCTGGGATGAATCCCACTTGGTCATGGTGTATGATCCTCTTGATGTATTTTTGAATTCGGTTTGCTAATATTTTGTTGAGTATTTTGCATCTATGTTTATCAGGGATATTGGTCTGTAATTTTCTATTTTGGTGAGGTCTTTGCCCGGTTTTGGTATTAGAGTGATGCTGGCTTCATAGAATGAGTTTGGAAGTATTCCCTCCTCTTCTATTTTTTGGAAAACTTTAAGGAGAATCGGTGTTATTTCTTCTCTATATGTCTGGTAGAATTCAGAGGTGAATTCATCAGGTCCGGGGGTTTTGTTCTTGGGTAGTTTTTTGATTACCGATTCAATTTCGTTGCTGGTGATTGATCTGTTTAGTTTTTCTGTTTCTTGCTTGGTCAGTCTTGGAAAGTTGTATTTTTCTAAGAAGTTGTCCATTTGTTCTATGTTTTCCAGCTTGTTAGCATATAGAGTCTCATAATATTCTCTTATTATTCTTTGTATTTCTGTGGGGTACGTCGTTATTTTTCCTTTCTTATTTCTGATTCTGTTTATGTGTGTAGATTCTCTTTTTCTCTTAGTGAGTCTGGCTATGGGTTTATCTATTTTGTTTATTTTTTCAAAGAACCAGCTCTTGGTTTCATTGATTTTTTCTATTGTTTTATTCTTCTCCATTTTATTTATTTCTTCTCTAATCTTTATTATGTCCCTCCTTCTGGTGACTTTGGGCCTCATTTGTTCTTCTTTTTCCAATAAAAATTGGGTTTCTTATGAAACTATTTATAATTTAGTTCATTAAACAAAGCTATAACCACAAATCTCCTTGAAATTAACCATTCCTTATCTTAGCTCCCTATGAGCTTTCTATGTGACTACAACTCTAAGATTCTTAGAAATTCAATTTACCAATAGCGGAGACCAAAACTAAGTCCCTGATATGGCATTATTCTCTAGGATGATCAGTCAGCTACCTGGTAGCAAATTGATTAGTTTAAGCCACTTTCATCATGGAATGGGCAGCCTTTTGTTTTTATTGGAATAGACAATTACTCTGGATATGGATTTGCCTTCCTTACATACAATGTTGCTGCTCAAACTAATATTCCTGTATTTATAGAATGTCTTATCCACTGTCAAAGTATTCCACACAGCAGTGCTTCTTTTAGGAAACTCCACATTAAAAAAACTGTGGCAATATGCTCTTGCTCATGGTGTTCACTGTTCTTACCATGTTCACCATACTTCTGAAGCAGCTGGTTTGACAGAATGGTGAAACAGCCTTTTGAAGATTCAGTTACAATACCAACTAGGTAGCAATACTTCACAAGGTTGGGACGAGATTCTTCTCCAGATTGCTGTATGTGCTCTGAATCGACATCTAATATATGGTGCTGTTTACCCTAGAATTCACAGGTCTAGGAATCCAGGGATGGAAATGGGAGTTGCACCACTTACCTTTACTATTTCGCTTCCTGTTATACCATAACCTTAACGTAAGTCTCTACTCTCCCTGTGGTCTTAGTTCCAAAGGGAGGAATGCTTCTACCAGAAGACACAATGACACAATGATTCCACTGAACTGGAACCTAAGACTGTGCCTGGGTATTTTGAATTCCTCATGCTTCTGAATTAGGTAAGGAGGGGATCTATTGTGCTGGCTAGAGTGATTGAGCATATCCACCAATGGATACATTGGACTGGTACTCCACAATGGAGGTAAGAACGTGTATCTGGAATAAGGGGCATCCCCTTGGGTATCTCTCAGTGTTACCATGCCATGTGATTAAAGTCAACAGAAAACTAAATCAAATTCAGGCAGGACTACTAATGACTCAGATCTTTGAGGAATTAAGGGTCACCCTACCAGGTAAAGAAACACAACCAGCTATTTTGCTTGCTGGAGGAAAAGAGAATACAGAATGAGTAATGGAAGAAAGCAGTTAAAATTACCAGTTAAAGTCACATGACCAGTTACAGCAATGAGGAATATAATTGCCATGAGTATTCCTCCTTATTTAGTGTTATGTGTATGTGTGTGTAAACTTGATTGTATCACAGGATGTACAGATACTTAATTAAACATTATATCTGGGTATGTCCATGAGGGTGTTTCTGGAAGGGATAAGAATTTGAATTAGCACACTGAGTAAAGTGGATTGCCCTCCCTAATGTGGGAGGGCACCATCCAATCCACTGGGTGCATGAATAGAACACAAAGATGGAGAAAAGGATTCACTCTCTCTCTAACCGAATGCTTGAGCTGGGATGTTAATATTCTCCTGCCTTCAGTGCTTTTGTTTCTCAGAACTTTTGGTTCAGATTACAATCAATACCATCAGCTCTCTGGCTGTCAGGCCTTTGAACTACACCTTCAGTTTTCCTGGGTCTCCACGTTGTATATAAGATTGTGGGGTTTCTCCATAATCACATGAACCAATACCTTATCATAAATCAATCCCTCTCTTTCCCTCTTTCTCATTTTTTCCCTCTCTCCTATTCCAATTGTGTGTGTGTGTGTGTGTGTGTGTGTGTGTGTGTGTTTTGAAAACTCTGATTAATCCACTAAGGAATGTAAATGTAAGGACTGTAGATATAGTTGATTTCTTCAGAATAACTACAAATAAGTGGAAGAGCCAGGACATGATACTATATATTCTAGCTTATCATTTTTGTTATTTTCAGAAGCGAGGGAATGGAAAAGAATGGGTTATGGCTCAAATCAATTTATTTCTTAATATGTCTGAATTAACAATGAGAAGAAGAAGAAAAAAAAAGAGACAAAAAGCCTGAAGTAAACTTCTATCCATTATGTTCTTCCTGAATATTTTCTTGTATATAGCTGAAACACTTTGAGAAGCTTAGCCTTTCTTTGGCATACTGTATTGTATTTTGGTTGGTAAGTCATTTTCATTTCTGTGCACATGCATTCTGTTATACAAATAAATTACACAATTCTCAAGGACAAAGTAACTGGTTTGTTTATATCACTCTCCAACATTGTCCACAATGGGTTCATAAATGCTGTTAATTCCATTTAAGTAATTACATAAAATGTGAATTTATTTGGAAACAGTTCACCTGCTCTTTATGTCTATTTTGTGCATGTGTATGTTCAAATACAAAACCTTCACATCACAATAATGAAAGACTGAATTTTCATTAAATGTGCCAAATTACAAATTAATTAAACTTTAGATATAAACTCAGTGAATGTAGTTTCTCTTTCATTAACATTAGTAAATTCCCATTACATAATAACTTGGACAAAATAAAATACCTATTAGTATTTTAAAGACTTGTTTTCCTAAAATGATCATAAAATAATTGTCCTGCATATGTATTAATGTAGTATTGTCTTGAAAGAGAAAATAATTATATTTAAAATTATTTTAGTTCACAGAGAAGCTATAAATATAAGTACAAGTTTATGATTTATAAAACATCCTTTTTACTTATTTATTGAGTAAAATCAGTGAATTAGATGACGTTTCATAAAAGAGTGTGGAAAAACAATGCTCATTTCAGCCACATACAGTTTTCCTCAGTTAACAACACATAGAATGTGATATGTAACAGATGGTATAAAGGCAAAGTAGTGTTTCCCTTTTGGTGCTTTTATATGTATGTACCTATTATTGGGGAAGAAAACAGCTAATCTGCTTTTTTAAAGAGAAATGGAGTTTTAAGAGAAAATTTCTAAAGACAGGATTGCTATTTATCTGTTATACTGCATTTACTACAAAACTGTAGAAATAAAAATAAAATTTCTTCAATTCACATAGTCTGTGGAGTACAGCAATGAAAGGAAAAAACAAAGGCATCTGTAAAGTTTTGACTTTTTTTGCAAAACTATGGTTGAAAACTATACTTCCTCCGTCTTTTCACTGATGCTTGGTATATGGTATATAATGAATTAACTGACTTAACTTTGTTATTAATATTGAACAGTATCAGGTCAAATTAACTTTGTGTTAATTGTGAATGTGTTTGCGTGTGTGTGTGTTTGTAAATGAGGCTCCATAACCCTAAAACAAACTCAAATATACAAATAATATCACTGATTTTCTATCTTGTGTACAAACCTAAAGCAGTTACATTTATATTTTTTCTTACGTAAGTTTCACAACAGTGTTGTCTTATTTTCTTAGACAAGGAAATTGAAGTTTAAATAGTAATTTATCTAAGTTTATGGAGCAGGTATGTGGTGGACCTGGGATTATGCTTTACTATACAACTTTCAAAATTATGCCACAACATCAAAACTCAGAAGTCAACTTAATTTATATATTAGGATCTTGATGTCTTTCTTATTATTTTTGTTTATGAGAATTCAGAATGAATTACTCAAGCATGAACAGAAAAAGATTTGTTATGACATTAATAAACTTTGATATAATACTCCCTTATATAAAATCTCCTAAACTGTGTATACTTTCCCAGAAGACCCACTAGATTTTAATACTATTGTACTTCAGACCCCCCACCTGTAGTTTCTCCATGCTATCATATGGAGATATAATCATCTACAGTGCTTCACTACGGCCTTGTGTTTTAGAGGACTCCATGGCAACCTTGGGGGAAAAAAAATTAGCAATGTAGTGATAACTATGGATTCTCCCCTTCAGAATAATAGTTCACATCTCTATTCAAGTGGTTCTCAAACTTTAGCTCTATTGAGCTTTTCAGAACTCTGACCATGAAAGAGACTTGAGAGCTGTGAGCATATGTTATTCATTATTTTACTCCTAGTACCTAGTGCTCACTAGTAAGTAAGTTGATAGGCTGAAATATCCCTATTACAAATGTATTTATTTCAGGCAAGAATTAAGAGGTTAGTGTACTGACTTTTAGCTATACTAAAAAGGTTAGCATAGTATGAATGAATAAGGGCTCTTCAAAAACTAAATATTTCAAGCACTAATCAGCTAAGAATAAAAGATGTGGGTCTTCTCAAATATTGGATAGGGGATCTGTATGAGTGGACTTCAGATAAGAAGGGAGGAAATGCTCTGCTTATCTCTGACTCTAAAATAAAATTCAAATTGAATTTGTGTCTAATTTATAGATGCTGATTGGGGATAAGAAAAGTGAGACCTGCAGAGTAGATTACACCTTGGAGATGTAATTAATAGGCCAAACTACATGTGTCATGTCATTCTCTGTGTAAACCTCTACTGATCTGTATATACACATATAGCTTTCATGCTTGGGTTTTATGGCACAATACAATAGTACACCATGGGTTTTCCCCCATTTCTTTGTTTACTGATTCTATACTATTACTACAAATAAACATGCACAGACACACCCACACCTACAACATGCACACACACATGTATGTACACTTTAAAAAATTTTTTTGGCAATAGTCTTCTTATATATTGGGGTCTTTATGTCTTCTCATTTTTTATGAGATTTCAGCATTATTAGAGTTGCATTAAAATAGCATTAAAATCTGATTAACTTCATAAATTCAATTCAAAGAGCAGCAATTTTTTAAGAGAAAACTTTCATATATATTGCTTTTAAAAATCTCTGGCTCATCAACTTTCTAAAAAGAAGACTCAGAGAACCTACTCAACCATGCAAAAACTGATGAGCACAAAGGCAGGGAGAGTCAGAAGAATTTAGAGTCCTAGCAGGAAATCTATTATCATATACATACACAAAATGGCTCTTGTATTTCAAAGATCTAAAACACACTGAATTATGTTGGTGAGGTTGACAGAAACAATAGTGTTGGAAGCCAGAATTACAACGCTAAGTATATTAAAATATAAAGCAGTGGCAAATAAATGGTTATTTTTAAACACTATTAAAAATTATTTTATTGGATATTACGTAGCAGATGCCACATTATCATGATGTTGCTTCCTGCTACCTGTAGGGTAAAGTCTAAAGTGTTGAAATAATAAAAAATTTGTATATGAGCTGTCCCTAAGCAATTAACATCTTTAAACTCAATACCTGAGAAAACTAAACTGCACACTCTCTCATCCCTACAACTTTACACAAGATGTTTCTCTATAGCAAATCATATCCTGACATATCTCCAGGGAAGCCTATGGCCCTCTTGTTAAACTAAACACTTCTCAGTCTCCTCTACTAGATTGTGAACTTCAGTATGTCACAGGCTGTTTCCTTCTTCCACTAACCTGGCACAAGCTAAAAGAGAAGCATCCCTCCATACCTACTAATATGAATGTTTTTCTTTCTATGTTCAGGACCAATATCTTTCCAAGATGAATTTTCATTCATAAAAGGAGATAATACCTCTTCCTGTTGACATAGCATACAGTATACACAGTAAATGATTAGTTGATTAGTCAACATATAAATTACAGCTTTTCTTCCCTTATTTGACATAAAGAAAACAAGTTATAAGGGAGTGATGAGAATTTTGAAGAGTAATTTGAAATATTATTTTATAACACGTTAGAAGTTAACGATGAATTACTTAAATAAGTTAATCAAATATAAATTATTCATGTTTTAGGAATATAGAGTATTTGTTGAGTCATTTGTTTTCATTTCCTTCTCTTATTAGTTATTTTACTAAATTCTCTAAGAAATATATTTGAATTTAAGAATTCTTGTTCAAGAACGTGTTTTTTAAGCTGTTTTTAAAACTATTAATCTAGCACATAGCTAGATTAACTTATTAAAAATATGGAATTATCGGGTTTTGATAAAGTTATGTAGAAGAACAAAATAAAGCTAAACAGTGAAGAGAAGTGGCCAGGAAATCGAGCTTTGAAATCAGATTCTTGCTCAAATTTCACTTCTGATACTTATTAACTTGAGATTTTGGACAAGAGCATATTGAACGCTTCCATTTATAAAGAGGGTATAATAGTAGTATTTTCCAGTTAGGGTTGTTGGAGAGATTTAATGAAGTTAGAATTATACAAATATCTCACAGTGCCTAGAATGTAATAGATGTTCAATAAATATTATTATTTACTTTAATAATAAAGGGGTAACTAGCATAATCAATAATGCAGAAAACAATACCAACTCTATCCAGGCTTTCTAGTTGAGGATCCCAGGAAATACACAGTTATATAAGGATTAGCAATGATAAGAGTGATGAAAGTCTATGTGAAAATTGGAGACTGAGATAGAAGGGTACCACTAATGACCTTGGTGAGAAAAAACAATCAGCAGAATCACTGATCCATAAAGCATGCTGCAAGGTAGCCTAAAGGAGATATCTGAAAAGAGAAAATCAGCAGAGAATAAAGAGGAACAGAATTACAGAACCAGTTGGGAGAAAACCATTTTGAGAAGTGTTGAATTGGTTTTTATTTTTACTTTCAAATACATCTTGATGAAAACTCTTTAAATGTATTCTGCAATTATTCTTTTAAAGTCTAAAGGAAAGAACCAAATGGAATAGGTGCTGACTGCAAAAGGAATTCTACCTAGGAGATATCACTAAATAAACCACGAAGAAAAATATGGATTTATAATAAGCTATATTTAACCTTATATTTAAACTTACTATTATATCTGGTATTTAGTATTATTTCACTTATACTTACATTTATAATTTAACTATGGATTTATTTTTTAAACAGGATTTATATTAACAAATTTTATATCAGAGTATATAAATAGCAATTTGCTATTGTATCAATGGACTATTAAGTGACCAAGTAAATTTCTTAGTGAAGGATAACTGTTAGTTTCATGATTTAAAAATATACTTTTAATAGGCATTAGTTGTCTAAGGAATGGATTCAAACTATATTATTTTTAAACCAGTGGCAAAGTTATAGAGGACCAAAGAATATATGTAGCTGCATATTGCATAAAAGGAAGATATTAAATCAATGCTGTACCTGCAATACAACTACAATTCCATTACCAATAATTCAAATTCTCAGTATGCAAATCTGCAACAGTGTTGACATTTCTGTCTGGGAATGTTTTTCATTATTAATGATATGAGTAAAAGTTTCAGTTAAAGGAACTGCAAACCATTCTTCATTCAGATATCTAAGTCTTTTAATACAGTAGAGAAGTAAGATGGCCCAGAATCTGGTAGTTTCAGTGAATCCTGAAGGCAAGACCCAGTTGAACTGTTTGGTTAAACACTGTAATAACCTGGTTCTTAAATGATTTCTGTCACTATTCCTTGGATTTCATGCAGTACTGATGCCCCTCTATCCTATAAGAGATACAGAAGAAATACTTTATAATATGAAGATGTTAGAAGTCATTCAAGAAAAAAAATTATAATCTAGAAAAGCAATTTTGAACAAAGAAATTACATAGCAGATAAGTAGCAATTAGACAAATCTAGGTACAAAGTATAAACTAGTTCTAATTTCAAACCAAAAGAGAGAGGGAGTTTTAAAAACCTTTTATTCTGAACCAATTTTAGAATTATAGAAAGACAGCAAAGAAACAAAAACTAGTACATAGAGTTCTTTTATAACATTTGCTGTTACCCAGAAGGCAAAAGTTTGAGAAATAGGATTTGCATAATCTCAGTATCTCTCCCAAGATATTTATCTGCCACCAGAGAAAGAGTAACTCATGCTTCCATTGAGAAACATGGCAGATATCAACTAAACCAAAAGATTAAGGTAAGCACTAATTAAAATATCTATCATCAATACCTCAAAATAAAATCTTGTTTTTAACTAAAGGAAATCTTTCACCAAAAGTTCCGTTAAGAATGTGTTGGATTTTAATAATTGAGAGTCTCAGTCTTTGTTTAACAATAAATTCATCATCAGAAAACCCTAATGTGAAAGCCTTAAATATTATTTAAGAGATATGATTCTACTTAGAAATGTGTTTATGCAATCTTCATAGAGTTTTAAAAATTAGACATTTTACATCAAATTCAGAGAGCTTTTTTGGTTTTGTTTTTTGGTCTTTTGCAAAGCTGGAAGACCTGTCATCCTAGGTTGATGGCTTCCTTTAGACAGAAAGAAACTCTGCAGTGTGCCCCAGTCCCCACCACTTCATTGCCTTATTTTTAGAGCCATTTTTCACATTTTGTATGCTAACTTGCCTGGACATTTTATTCTGTTCTCCCCAATGTGCAGTATTATGCCACTTTGAACCATAGCCCCCCATCACCATTGTGTGAGTATGCATGTGTGTGATTTTATATATATACATATACGTGTGTGTGTGTGTGTGTATATATATATATATATACAATATATTATTTTATTATAAATTATATAATCTATGTTATATATATTAAAAAACTTAGAGAAGGAAGAGAGAAAATACAACATACTTAATACTTAACTCAGAGGGGATATAATTAAAATGAGATGGTGGGAAGGTTATTATTTTTTTATTTGCAGTTCTCTGTATGTTCAAATTGTCAAAATAAATATGTACAAATATGTATTATTTTTTAATCCAAAAAATATCATGACAAAGTTACTATTAAAGACTAAAAAAAAAAGATAAAGATAGATAGAAAAGAAAGACTCAAGTTATCACTGGGATCAAGAAGTATGACCACATACATTTTATCAGGATCTAAATGTGAGAAAGAATCCCATATAAACAGGTCTAGTTTTATCAAATTGCAGCTATACAGGCAATACTAATAATTCACACAACACACACTAGAAAATGGGAAATTGCTGGAGGTTGAAGAATCTAATTCCCTTCCTTGAGGGATTTTTAATCCATTGGGAGAATATGAACAACAAATTTACCCAAAAATAAAACAAAAATAAGCAAACACATAGTTCAAATAGTAAAAGAATGAGTGCAATTTTCTAAATATGTGTATGATATATGTTTGACACTTAGTAGAAGTTTCCATTTTTTTCAAGTCTCTTCTTCAATTCTATGAGTCTATTAATTCAACTCATGTTCACCCATATTTAATAATGAGCAAGGTATTATCATTCTTGTATTTCAGATGAAATTTTTTAAAAAGAATGCTCAGAAAGGAATTTAACTCCCTATATCTACATCAAGCTGGAATTAGAAGCAAAATTGTTTCTATTTTTTCCCTGGACCACTGGACCTTTCACTACAATGCTCTGTCTTAGAAAATATATTTTTAAAAAGGTCAAATAATGGAGTACACAATTTTATCTTTATGAGATGAGATGACGATCGATTCTTACAAAATTGATATTTGAATTTCATTTGGAGTAGAGGCCTATTAAATTTTACGTATAACATTTTCTCCCAATAGCAATCTGGTATTGCTCAGCCTCATTAGAATCTACTAAGGTTGATAAAAATCTCAGATTTTCACTTGAAAAAAATACAGATTTTTAGCCGTCTTTCTATATCTGCACTAATAGGCCTGGGGTTAGTATAAAGAAAAACGTGTGTTTTTAAACAAGCTTTCCAAGATTAAAAACTTCTGATGCTTATACAGGTGTGGGAACCTCTGGCTTGCTAAAAGGAAAAAAAGAGGAGAGAATTCATCTGTGTTGAAAATGTGAGAAAAAAAGGACTCTCAACAGGTTTTATTGTAAAAGTACAATGTGTGTGTGTACAGAAAACTTGGCTTGAGTAGAACATATAGAAGCTTAATCTGGACAAGGTTAAATGAGTGGATTTTAGAGTTGCTGTCAACTGGACTCCATCTGGCCATTATTGTTGTTCTGAAAGTAGCTTCTCTTTCAACTCAAGGTCAGCATCAATATAGTTCTTAAAACATCAACGGGAGTAAATTTTATTCTGCAGGAGCCTGGGGCTATTGCTTATATTTCCTCTGGTTCTGTGTCTGTATCTGTTCCCGAATGCCCATTCAAATAATCATTCATATAATATATTAGTAACAGAACTTGCAAGGTTAGTCACAAAGTTTCCAACAAAAGTGTCCTGAGAAAAAGCAGTCCTAAATTTATTCTGTAAACTTTGGAATAAATCAAGTTCTTTAATCAGTGCTTAATATTTATGTTGCATTATTTTAGGTTGAATAGTTTTGCAAAGCGAGGTTCAGTTGAAGGAGGGAGTGATCAAAGGCTGGCTTAACAGGAGGAAAATTATTTAATCATCCCCATAAAATATGATATAGATATGAACTAATTAAGTGGGAATGGTATGAAAAAGGCATTTGAGAGAGTTTAGAAAGGGAGATTTGAAAATACTTGATGATGGAATAAATACAGAGGTAGAAAATTAGATAAATGTCAAGAATGTCTGTGCTTTTTGTCCTAACCAAAAATTATGATGGTCTTGTTTTTTAAGGAGGTCCAGAAAATAAGCTGATTTTAAGAAATATAACGAGTTTACTTTTCAACTGTTGAGGCATTTAAGGTGAAAGGAATGTTATATGGGGATTAAAATGATTTATAAACTTGAATGTTCAAAATTGAGTATAAGCCAAAGAAGCAGTTATGCATAAACTGTTAGAAAGGACAAAAGTGGTTCTTTTTAATCAAATTATGTAGCAGTTAAAACATTTCATCCCCAAAATTTGTGAGATCCTCCCACTGAGAGGTAGAGTGTATGGTCATCTCCTTGAATCTGGGCTCTTTTGTGGCTGCTTTGATCAATACACTACAGCAGAAGTGGCATTATGTGGCTATCAAAGTCACCTGGTTCTCTCAGAATGCTTTCTCTCTGTAAACCCTTTCTCCTATCGTCCCTCTGAAACACAGCCATGATGTGACAAGTGTAAGCCAGTGAAGATGCCATATGTTGACTCTCTGGTTTGAAGTCCATCTGAGCCCATCCAACAGCCATTCCAGCCCAGGTTCCAGACACATGAATGACAATGACTTCTTGCAGGTCAGTTATCCAGCCTTAATTCTTCTACTCCTCAAACCTTTGAGACTTTCCAGCTTTAGCTGCCTTTCTGAATTCCTGGAATTGAGCTTAACAGAACCTGTGAGTTTAACAGAAAATCGTGCTGCTTTACACAATAAGATTAGGATGCTGTATTTCAGTAATAGTAACTGGAGCAGCCTCTGTAAATCACCCCATCAGTCAGATCTCAGCTGAGGCCCAGGCGTTATGGCACAGACACAAGCCAGACCTACTGTGTTCTGTCAGAATTCCTTATCCACAGAACCCATGAATATTATATAACTTTTTAAAATAGCACTTAATTGGGGTAGATTGTTACCCAGCAATAATTAAAACATATAGCCTTTTGAAAATGTGATGGATTTCACTGATTCTTCTCTGAATTGCATTCGATCACAATATTGCTTACATAGAGGAGTTCTCAGATTCCCTTGTTTTTATCTCAGTAATAAAAACAGTTAACACTGAGTAGATACTACTGTTAACACCTTCAAGAACAATTTGTTGGAAGAAATTGATCTCTCATAACAACTATGGAAACAAGGACTCTCATTATCTTTACTTAACATACACAGACGATTCTCCAATACTCTGTGTGGTACACATCATTACTATTAGTTCAATATTACATGTGGAGAAACTAAAGGTCAAAGAGAGTTATTTTTCTAAATGTATGTGATTATTTAGTTATGGAGAAAGCGAATAAACTCAGTCCGGTTTGAGAATCTGTGCTCTTAGCCCCTATATTATCACACCTCTCAACTAATCCTATAGAAGGTAAGTACCTCAACTAAAATTAAACACCTGGTTACAGATTGTGTTTAACCTAAATTTTTTTTCTAACTCTATTGCATGCTTCTTCAATCAGTCTGCCTCAATAATGGCTAATTAATAATTCCTCTACTTTTCTATGTGAATTGAGCAGTAATTAAGTTATTTAAGATATGTTTTTCTAAAAATATAAGGCTGAAAATCTATACAAGTATGTACATTGAGTGTAGCAGGATACCAGACAAGGGTCATTAAATAAAAATAAGTTAATTAAGGACATTAAAGTATTTCTGTGCATGGTGATCTGACCTAAAAATATATAGCCTTTTTCTGCTCTATTAAATTTGAACTGTGCCCGTGTAGACCTCCTCCCTTTGGAAAAAGCTAAAATTTATGTAGAAGTAGAATAGAACATCAAGAAATATTTACAATCTCACAGTAATGTCTTATTATTGAACTTGCCTCAAATTGTTTTCATTAGGAATAGTTTAACAAGAGAGAAGTGCTTGTCCTGAAGGAAAAGTGATTTTTTTTCCCAAGGTTGGTATTCCTTTAACTGGGAGGGATACCTGTGAACTAAGAAATGATAGGAAGGAAAGAGCTATGTCAGCTAAAGCAATTGATTCACATTCTGTTAATAGGACAATTGTTCATCTTAATCACTCTCAAGCCCTCTTTCACTGGGCTGTATTTCCACATTGTCATTCTCATAGCTTCCTTAAGCATGTGCTATCTCTTCTCCATCAGCATGTTGCATCTGACCTGACAATGGTTGCTATATAAAGCAATGCATATAACATTTGGGGTGGTCCAGCTCTTTTTCAATCATCTTTATTATCACACTGATTCTATTATTTGTGGTATTGTTAATTTTAATCATGCAGATATAGATAACCTTTGAAAAAATGACAATTCTCTATAATGTCCTTTGTCACTTTGTTTAGCTTTTTCTTGTTTTGTGATAATAGAGATTTTTGATGTAATAAACCCTTTATTTCTACAGTTGAACTTTGAAATTTTCTCCATCACTCTCCTTATTAATGGCTTTCTTCTTGATATTTATTCCATAAATTGATTCAGTATTATTTTTATTGCCTCTTTTCTTATAGGAACTGATAGAGAATCTGACTTTTGATTGTTTCCTCAATTGTTCCTTAGGTTCAGAAAGATATTTCCTTTTTTGGTCAAACCACACATAAGTCATATACAAGAAAATTGGCATCAGAGGCAGCTTTTCCAAACCTGTGTTCAAGACAGTTTCCACATTTAAGTTTTACTCTCTTCCTCCTGTATATTAAATTGGTTTTATTATTGGATTTTACTTCACAACAAAGTATACATTAAGAATTCTCTCTAATCTAATCTTTAATTTTACAACTTTGGTAGCATGTATTACTCTCTAACACCATTCATTTTTAAACAAAGCCTGCCATTTTCATTTGAACTTTTGATCTCCCTGATTTTCTGATGATGATATATATTAGATACTATGCATTTGTATGTATAAATTTATGTCATGTATAATAACATTACCATTGCATTTACATTATGTATTATAATAAACACCACAAACTAATCTGTTTTCTTTAAATAAAGTGTGTTAATTCTGTCTGTGCTAGGGATGCATTAAGATGCATATCTCTTTTGATCGGTAAATATCTCTTAATATGACATATTTCGTACAATGATTAAGTGTACATTATCCATAGAAATGATAAGCCCTACATCAAGATCTTTTCATTTTATATAAGCACATTCATTACAGAATTCTTGCTCATCTAATCAGTCCCAGCTCCTGCCACAACCCTTTAAGTCTATAGCAATAAACTATTTGTAGTTTCCCAAATATCACAATTACACCATAAAATTGTAATTGCTGGCATTGAAGGCATGGACCCTTTTTTCCATTGTTCCCCAAACAACTAGCAGCATGGTGTCATAAATATTTGTGAAAAAAAAAATAAAGTTTGTTACTTATAGTATTTGCTACACAAATATTTAATGAAAAAATAATTGTTTTTAAAATATTGCTTGTACCTGAGATGCTGTCATCAAATCTTTATTATCTGTATGCTTTCTTCTTAGCATGGGCCATTTACTCACTGATTTGAGTTTTATTTGGTTCCAGAGACTTGGAGCATTTCAGCTCAGTAAGATGATAATGAATTGACTAGTGACAAAGTCAGTTTGCTGAATCCTGCTCTTCTGGATTTCTAGGGGTCCTAGGACAATATTTGGGAATAGTAATTGTAGCAACATTATTCAATGTATGAATACATACAGATTTTTAAATCTGAGAAGGTGTGGATTTTTCACAAGAAACTTTTAAGTGAAAAATAACGATTTTACAATCCTTGTTATTAGAGTTCTAATAAAGGAATTATAGCACTGGGTCTGTTACAAAGTCCTTGAAAAAAGTGCTGCTCTTTGTAACTGCAATAATTATCACTGTACAGTAGGTATAAAAATATCCCACAATCATAAACACTCAGAAATAAAATGCAAATTAGAAAAATTTGTTGAAACGTGACTGAATGTACATAAAATGATTCATTTAATCCCTGTAACACTAATATTCTAATATCATTTACAATTTAATCAACATATTGGGTTCAAATGCTTTTTACATAGAGTCAGTGCAGTGAGACACAGCATTGACCCCCATTGGTACAGACACTTCATTAATTCAAACAACCTTTGCATTTGCCAGGTCTTACTCTTTAATACTTTTCCCTCTCCCTTCAGTCCTTTGACTAAATGGTTATCTTGTTCTTTCCTAAAATCTTTTTGCAAAGTTGGACTGGGGAGAACTAAATAGAGCTTATAAATGATACATTTGGGCATAAGTAGTGAAAAAATATAGTTCTTGACCAGTAAGTGTAATCTCTAGGTTCACTTTTCTAATACTCCCTGTTCTCTTTAGCTTTATATTAAATATCATATCACAATTAGCATATAGTTTATGTAACAACATAGGGTAATGAAGGTGTGTGTGTGTGTGTGTGTGTGTGTGCCTGTATGTAAATAGAACAGTCTTTTTGGTTTTACATAAACCAAACTAGTAAGATATAAATTAAATATTTTTTGTTTATTACTTATTTTAGAACATTTATTAAGTAATCATCTTACACATTTTTATAATATCAGAATGCAGTCTTTATCTTAAGAAATGATATGAGGAAAACTATATTTTATTATGCTTAATCTAGCAAACATAAACAGAAAGGATTTATCAGAAGAAAGACTAAATGCAGAAATTTGGGGGGGAAATACAGAAACTTGAGCCTTATAATTTTGCAAACAGATCTTGCTTTCATTTAGTCCAAAGAGACTATTTCATTGTTCCCAGACACACTTCCTTAAGCAAGGAATCCTATCAGCATTTCCTACTCCCAGAAGACAACCTTTCTTCTTCTTTCAGAAAAAAAATAGAGGCCATCTGTTGTATATTCCCTCAATATTTTTTTCTTTTCCCCTTTAAACTTGCCTCAAGGGAAAATTATCCCCTTCTATGTACTTAATTACAATCATTGCATATTTTTGGCAAACTTAATCTTTCAGTTACAAGTTCCTTAATTTTACTCTCAATCTGTCACCCTCTAATGAGTCCTGCTCCATCCTATAAACATTTTAAGAGGAAATGAAAATAAACAACAACAAAAAGGGCTCACATTTCCAATTTTCAACCACATTACATACACATTTCCTTTAATATCAGATTTCCCCTAAATCACTCATTAGATCCCTCTCATTTATTCTTCCTTGGTTCTCTCCTAAATTCCTTTCTCTTTATGCATTTAAGTAAAAAATAGGTATTAAATACTTAATATGCACAGGATAGATGAAGAGGCTGTGTAACCAAAGGAAATACTGTACTCTTTGTAGGTCAGAGTTGTATAAGTCTGACCAATAATAAGCCATGAAATACACTGTGATAAGTCCAATGAAAAGGTAGATATAAAAAGAAATGAGAAAGATAATAAAGCAAAATGATTAATATTTCATAAATGAAACATTTAAAAAAATGAACTAGAAAAGAACATATCCATCATATATTTAGAAGTTATCCATTTATTCACTCCTTTCATTTAATAAACACTTGCTGAGAAACAACGATATGCCTAGTATTGTGGTAGGCAGCAAGTATGGATAGGATAGGAGAATTAAACAATGGCATGGCCCTGAGGTAAGTGAATAGTTAGTGAGGGCTATGTAGTGACTATGAAGGCAAAGGACAGATGACTACTTAAGTCTGGGGGTGGCACAGAAATATTCTAGGGAAGGTTATTTGTGACTTGAGCATGAACGTCCTGACAGCAAGGTGAGTCTATGGAGAGGTAAAAGAAAATGTGAGAACTGCAGAGGTTGCCTTACACACAGACTCACACAGGGCTTTCACAGTTTTCAATGAAAGTACATTTACCTACAGAGAATAATGGCTCATAAGCTCAAAAGCTCAAAGGGTTTTGTACTATGAACAAAATTTCACTGGTTTCACTTTAAAAATAGAGGCAAACTGTACATATTCATAAGCAGCTTAGTTTTTTTGTATGTTTGTTTGTTTTCCTGAATTCTGTGAGAAGGTAGCAGAAGATACTGAGATGGAAAGTGACATGATTAGAATGGGTATTTAGATACATCATTTTGTCAGCCTTGTTAAGAATAGGTTCAAGTCAGATGGGATACAGGTTGATGTTAAGAAGTTATTTAAACTACAGGTGAAATAGTAAGTGTGTGAATGAAGGTTGTGGCATTTGTAATGAGATTCGAAGATTAAGGAAATATAATGCACTGTCTTTGAGGGCTACTTGGGTAGAGATTTTACTAGAGGAGGAGATGTCCCTGAAAACAGGCAGGCTTCATATGAATGAAAGAAGCTGCTCTTTATTGAACTGGGTAACATAAACAAAGACGTTTTGGAGAAACTGAAGATCACACACTACACACTTAAGGAAAAATCCTACCATGTCTGTATTGGTTTTCTATCACTGTGTTTAAATAACCACAAACCTAGCAACTTAAAATAACATACATTTACTAGCTCACAGTTATGTGGGGGCAGAAGTTCAGATATGGTATGATGGGATTCTTTGCTCAGGTCTCATTAGGCTGGAACAAAAGTGTTAGTTGGGGCTGCAATTTCCATCTGGGCTTTGCGGTCTTTTTCTGAGCTCACTGGTTAAGTTGAAAAACGGCCCCCAACAGTTATCCATGTTCTAATCATTGGAAACTGGAAATTTTACCCTATCTGGCAAGGTCTTTGCATATGTGATTAAGTGTCTTGAGGTTATTCAAGTGGTTCCAAGAGAGATACAGGAAGGTTCAACCCACCACAGAGAGGAGAAGGACATATAAAGATGGAGCAGAAAGGTTTAAAGTGCTGGCTTTGGATATTGGCATGATGTGACCACACACCACAGAATGCTGACAGCCACCAGAAGCCAGAAGAAGCAACGTACAAATTAGAACTGCTGGGAAGAGTGAGGCACTGATGAAAATTTAATTTCAGCCCAGTGATACTGATTCTGGACTTCTGGTTTAAAAAACAATGAGAGAATAAATTTCTGTTGTTTTAAGCAACCCATTTTGTGGTTATTTGTTACAGTAGTCTCAAGTTGTTGGCAGAATTTATATTCTTGTGGTTGTAGGACTAAGGTCACCATTTTTCCTGATAGCTTTTGGTCTTGGGCCACCTAGTTTCTAGAGGCTACTCACTTTTCCTTTCCATGTAGTCCCCATAACAGTTCACAACATGGAAGTCTATTTTCTTTCAGACCAAATGGAGTGCATTCTGATTTTACATTTTAAAAGCAATTGGAGAAAACACTGAATTTCAGGGCTCATGTGATTAAGTCAAGCCCACCAGGATTATATCCCTATCTTAAGGTTAACTAATTTGGGAACTTAATTATTTCACAAAATCTCTTCACAAGACTTTCTAGTGCTTGGCTGAATAAGAAAGAAACTATGTGTATACAACTTAAGAGTGCCGTCTTTGAATTCTGCCTACCACTCTCCCCTTATTATCCAAATATTCCTAAATGAGTATGACAAAAATCACCTGGGCACTTGTTCAAAGTAGTGATTCCATACCTCAGCTGAGACTTAAGAAACAAATATCTAGAATTAGAACATGGAAAATTGTTTTTCCTACAGCTTCCCTGTGAGAATCTTAACACCAACTTAATAAGCTCTACATATTTGTCTTTGCAAGAATAAAAGATAGAAGAATCATTCTAAGCTTCTAAAACTGGCCACAAACTGATCATTTATATGTTTCCTAATCCTAAATTAGTTTCTGAAACAACCATTTCACAGTTTATATCCAATGTTGTGAGAAAGACAGAGGTTGCTACCTTCCTTCCAACCTTTCGTCCCCCCAATCAGATAAATTTAAATATGGATTTGTTCTTAATTGGTTATAAATTATTATTAATTTTGTTGGGAGATAATTACAGAGTGATGATGTATTCAAAAAGAAGTCTGTAAATGATTAGAGATAATACAGAAGTATTCTGGGTGAACAGAAATAATGTCAGATCTGTGTTTAAAAAGTGGGAGAGTAAACTAAGTAAGATTCATACAGTATTGCATACATTGGGGCTGTATACCCTGGAGTTTGTTATCATATACTCCTTACTTTTATAAAGGTTTGAAATTTCTTGAAATGCACTTGCCAAAGCACTAAGGTTATTAAGTGGTAGAAGGATCTGTTCTTATACTTAATTTCTAGTTCAGCAACAGGCTCCAGTTCCCATCCATGCTGCAGTTTGTGTATGGACATACAATTAAATTCCAGACAATGAAATATGAGAAATGATTTTTCCCCATTTTCCTGGACTTTTAAAGAGAAAAAGTCTCCTTCTTAGATATACTCTTCCATGTTTTATCTGCTAGAACCCAGATGTGGTGAGCCAGTCTCAACAACACACTCCCCACAGCAATAGCTTGGAGGTTGTTGGAACCTCCAAAGGAGAGGCTGGGTTTTTAATGCAGTGATTGGGATTCACTGAAACTCTTAAAAAACACAACAAAACAAAAACCTTGAATGGTTATGTGAACATCAGATAAACTACTTTTGTGTTTGATCCATCACAGCTATGAGTCTTTTTATGGCAGTTTAGCCTACCCTAATAAATATGGTGAGAATTTGTTTTGTATGGCTGTATGAAAAACCAACAAAACTAAGTTAAAGATTAGAATTTTTAAAATAAAACATTAAATATTAAACTAAAATAATACTGATGGAATAATCACTAAATTACTTAGAAAATTACAATATCTATCAAGATGTAATTCTAAATGATCAAATTACATCACTGCATCATGTAAACTTCTGTCATAAAATTAAAATTATAAATTTAGGTTCATAGTACATAGTAAATCTACTGAATTTTAGGAAAATAACATACTAAGGCATACTAATAGCTTATGTGGTATTTATTTATTTTTTTATTAATTTCCTCAAAACATTGTATAGAACACAAGCTATAAGCAAAAAGTTGAATTCATCATACAACTCTATTAGGAAAAATGAAAAATTAAATAGGCAATTATAATATAAAGGGTTTAGTGCCACATAAGTCTAAATATAAGTTACTAAGAACTCATCACTCAAATAAATTTCGGACTTTGTGGGTAAATAATTATGTTCTGTCCAAGAAGTAAATTTTGCAAAGAATATTTGAACATTTGCATGATATATGTACATATACATATATATGTGCACACACACACAAGGGTAATAAAAAGCATTTAAGTATCAGTTTGAGCTGGATCTTCAAGACAATAGATACTAAAATCCAAAATGAATGTAAAACTACCACACAGAATGTCTCAGGTTTGGCTCTCTGGTAGTAGATGCTCTAATGGAGTTTAATGTGCAGGATTTTTATTAGAAATGAGTTTTGTGGAAAAGAAAGGGAAGTGAAGCAGGGTTGGGTAGAAGTCATATGCAATGCAAGTCTTGCAAAACCTCAGCTCACCCCATAAATAGCTCTATCACAACATAGCCTGTTAGATTTGTTCTGCATCCACTCATCTTTATACCTCTGGCTGACTCAGGTTCAGGGAGGGGCACCACCTTGGTTAAGAGTGGTTATATGAAGTTGAGGCAAACCCTGAAATAGAGAACAGGTTGGAAAATAAGTCTTCCCCTCAAAAGGGGTATAGGGGGCACATTTCCATGTCCCCAGGAACTTGGAACCAGGGTCTTCCTCTGAAATAATACATCTTAAGAATGTGAATGCTTTACAAATGAGCTGGTTCTGGAAGGAAGAGAGGTGGCTGGGTTAGGATTGGCCCCATAACCTATAGTTTGCCAGGGCAAAGGATTCTTAGAACATGTACCCTATGTACCAGAGAAAAGCTATGAAAAGAAAGTGGCTAGCACGGATTGTTGCACAGCTCTCCAAGACGGCTTACCAAGGGGATAAGGAGACCTCAAAAAAAGAACCTAGAGGCGTACTTCCAGATGTCTCGGAATCAACAAAGGAGTCAAACAACAGCCCAAACAAAGATGCATGTTAATTGCTGACATGCATTGTCTTTATGCCCAAAAGCGCCTTTAAATATAACACATAGTAAACGTGATGAATATATATAGAATCACTAAATCTCTTCATTACCTGGAAATGAACAGAACAATATAGGATCCATCCTACTTTTCTCCTAGACAGATAGGGAAGAACTAGTGTTGTAGTAAGGTCAATCGATAGTGATAGAAAAGTTTTCTGATTATTTCTGTCACCCACTTGTTCAAAAAATGATTACACATTAAATTTCATTTTTTATGCCCATCAACATTATTCTGCCTAAAGTATGTGTAAAAATATTTTGTAAAATAGGAACTAAAGTTAAATTTATGGTATGAAGTTATGATTCATTTATTCTTTATGTATCCTGAATACCTCTTCCTTACTTTGAGACATATCTATATATTTTAAATCCTGGTAACCAAAGCTTATACAACGCTTGTACTTTAAAGCCACTGAAACATCAAAATTAGCATGAAATCAAAACATCAAATTAAGCTATTTCAAATGGAGAAACTTTGACTATGTGCTGGGTCCCTATATTTATTCTCTAGTCACTTGCAACCATTTGTCATCTTGCTCAGAAAATAGAAAAACAGAGAGCCTGGTCTTTGATAATGATACAGCTTTGTCTAGAGCAAATTAGAAGAGACTTGAACAAACAATAAGTCTTGATATATAGTAATTACCTGAAAGAATGGCTCTGTAACCATAGTTTATTTCCTCTTCTACACACAATTTTGTCTATGAGATCAAAGTAGCCACTTAATCTTTACTTGACTAAACTATTGGTTTATAATCAGTAAAATATCTCAGTTGTAGTTTTAACTTGTAGTGTTTTCACTGACAAATTACCATAAAGTATAATCACACACTTAAAAAAGGAAATGAATGAATACTGTTTTTTTACCCACTTACATAAGTTACCACACTGCATAGTGAGTGAGTGACATTATTGCCAGGAATATTCACCTTGTATAAAAATAGAAATCAATCACTGGAGTCATCATATCCTCAGGGACTAATAGCACAATAGAGCTGGAAAGATTCTAGCAATTATCTAATCCAGTGGTTTTCTAACTGGATCAGTGGGAATTAGGCTCCCCCAGAGATGCCCCAAGTACCATTCCTGGGGAATGATTCCTGGGTTTCACTACCATTTCAGCAAAAATATATCAACTTTTTATCTGTTCAATAGATTGTGAAAAAAGCTAATTTAATTTATTTAAAAACTTTCAAAATCACAGACTTCAAAACACTGTGTGTAAAAGAAAACTGAAGCTCATTAGAAGTAGTTCTTAAACATGGACAAAATGCAGAAGTAGCGGAAGAGGACAGGTCATGGTGATCTAGATGTGTTTTAGCTGTCTGTGATTTATTTTATCAAAGTTTATATTTTGAAATACTTCTTTATCTTCATATATGATTCCTACAGTTCTTATCACAATTGATGCCCTCTTTTCTAACTTCTGGTATAATATTCCTATCATTTTTCTTTCAGATAATTGTAATAGCTTCCTAACTTGCCTCACTGCCTGTATCCTCTCCGTCTCTAGTACATAACCTTTATACCACCTTCTCTACTAAAATGCCATCACTGGCTCCTACCAGCTATAGGATGCATTAGATCACAGCTGACAACTTATTTTATGAACTAGATGCCACCACTCCTTCCTATCTCAGCTTTAACTGCCCATCCTTTACACTCCATGCTACATACCTACTGTTCCCTGTTCACACAATGCTTTAATACACAATACCTGGACACATTATTTTCACTTCTTGGAATAATATTAAAATAATCTCTGCCTGTTAAAAAATAAACAGCACTTTTTTTTTTTAGAATCTCATGTAAACTCTTCTATTAGGTTTTCCATCTCAGGCAGGTTAGGTACTGCTGTGTCTGTGTTTTTACAGATATTTTCCATATATGATGTGGATTATATTGTTTAACTGAAGTATGCATATGTATTATCTTATATTTATGAAAGAGATGCATGCCTCTAAGAACAGGTGAGCATTCCTCTGATCCCTTGCTAACTAATCAGCACATTGCCTTCCACCTAACTACTTTCCTTAATCATCACAGTGCGTGGACAAAGAGGCATAATAATACTAAACACAGTTTGAAGAGGCAGTCCACTTTTCCTGGCTACAATATATGCTACCTGCAGACTCGCGAGGTGCTTCCCTGGACTGGCCTGACACTTATCTCCTGTACTTTAATTCCTCATGGCCCGTGGGTGCCTAACAAACTGCAACTACTGCCAAGCTACCTTTACCCTCCCCAGTCTCTCTGCTAGCATTTACAGCTCCATTTCTGAATACTTCATCAAGCAACCATGGAGATGCATCTGTAACACACACTGTCTGGTGTTCACCAGTGGCAAATATCCCAGCTCACAATCAATCAAGGGGCAATACTACTGCACATAGGAAGCTTTTGATTTGAGTATAAAAAGTATACTTGACAGCAACAAAATCTAAACAAAAGGGCTAGGGCTATCTGATGAACCAAAATCGTGACATCATGAATCAGGGACACTTAGCTAATTGTAGACTTGTTCAGGGCTGGAAAACCTTTTGAATAAGGCTGGCTAGCACTAATTCCTGTAAGATCCTTAAACTAGAGGAACACCCTCAACCATCATCACAGGTTTATATTGACTTGATCTTGTGATATATAATGTATTTACTGTAATAAATACATTAGTTTAGTCCAGAAAGGAAATCTGTTATTGTTATGCTGATTTTCAGGAATCTCTGAAGTACATTTTCCCACATGTCTCTGGCAGAAAAGATAAGTAACCTGGAGAACAGGGCTATGATCCCTCCACCCTGGCAAAAGAGCCAGATGTTATTAGAGCATGTGTCCTTTGTTGAGTTCCTGTTTAGCTTCTTTTATAAACTGAGTATGCTAGTGAGAATTTAACTTCTTAGCCTTTACAAAGAGGGTGGACTTTTTTGTTCCCCTCATTCTCACACTTGGGAATAGTTTAGCTTATGACATTATTACACACAAACTGGGACTTATACTTTCTTCCTTTTGCCTTCAAGATTGTATCTGAAGTAAATCATTTATACTTCAGAGCAGGAACACAGAAAAGACATATGACCCATAAGCAGATCAGATCCTGGTCCCTAGGGATTTGTGATATAAACCTGCATGCACTTGGCACATACTTAAGACTCATAAGGTCAACTGATATTGAGTAAGCATGGGCTGATCATATACCAAAGCATGCAAAAGCACTAACATTTCTGTATCACATGGTATAAACCTAGTTTTAAGTGTATACATACCTGACATATATATAAGAATACTAAATATACATCATAATTTACTATAGTTCCTCTAAAGATATATTTATTTTAATCATCTTTATATCTCTGTGCCTGGCACACACAGATATTCTATCAAGGTTTACTCAATAAAGGGATAACTTTGTTTTTTTCTATAATTTCAATACCACATATACATTGACATTTTAAGTTTTGCATAAATATTTCTGGGTCATATATACACTAGTGAATTAAGATCCCTAAGTCTCTTTTTCACCCCTCACACTTAGATTTCATATTTAGTGAGTAAAATTTATTAGGAGGGTACTCAACAAGTGGTTGTACTGATACTGGTTTAGAAGTATGCACACAGAATTCACACAATTTGAATTTTTTTCACAGTACTAAATATATTTCCATAGGACCACATTTAAAAAAATAATAATCCATGAACATTATTTCTACAAGGGATATTCATTAATTCTACAAAATTTGGGGCCAAAGAAGTTTGATTTAAAAAATCAAATAGGCTATATAAATATAGGATTTTGGAGACCTATTTAAAATGCACATGTACTATGAGTTCCTAAGATTGAGATAAGAGATGCAAATTTTTACATGACTGTGTCTGGCTGAGTTCCTTCTCTGTAAACCTACTCATAGGAAGTGTATTCAGCAGATTATACACTAGGAAGCACCATCTTAAAAAGCCCTACTTAGGAAATTAACTTCACCAATTTTCAACTACTCTTAAACAATTCCTAACACACTCCACCTAACACGCTCACCTGTAAGTTCAGATTATTTTGTCTGTGATTTTCCTTCTAATATAGTCAATTCAGCATCTTCCCTCATATTCTAGATGTTTGAGCCAGTATCCAGGCTATTATTTTGTTCAACCACCCAACAACTTGTATGTTGTGAAAAATCACTGGCATTAACAATATATATATTGTAAATTTTCTAATTTATTTTCAAGTTTTTAGATATATTGGTTCATATGTGATTAAAAAATACTGTTATTTTAATTTAGCAAGAAATAGTACAAGAAATCAACATAAAATCAGGAATGAAAGTTCTATGTAAAGGCCTTATCTAAATCAAAGCAGTGTATATGTGAACTCCACAGAGTTAATTTTGTATTTTCAGATCCATGACATTAATATATGAAAAATATTGGTCCAGGAGTTTCTAGATCTCACACTAAGATGCATTACAAATTAAGGCAAATTAATAAACCTTTTGGTATTTAAAGGATCACGATCACTAAAATGCTTTCCAAAAATGAGATTTATTATATAAATTTATCATCACTTAAGTTTAATAAATGAATATTAAATAAAGTGAAAAATGTAATAGTAATGTACAAATCATAATAATCAAATAGAGTTAAGTTTGTAAAGAAATTTTATTTTTCCTTTCCATCTTACCTTATACTCTCAAAAAGGAATTATATCTCTAGTGGACTTAAAAACTGTGACTTTCTTATAGTTGAAGCAAAGTTTCATGAATAGAACTTTATAAAGTATATGACAAAAAAAAATTAGTGTGCACTAGTGAATTCTGTAATGAATGATCAAATTATTTTATTGTAAATATAATGCAATTTTATATGCATTTAGCATTGTATATTTGAGCAAAAAAAATCTCTTCAACAAATGTTGACTCATTTTCAAAAGCTCTGTAGACCATATCAACTATATCATGAATAAAAATTATAATTCTCAGATACAAAAGTTTCTCTAGAACAATATTTTAAACTGTCAATTTAATACTTCTAATCCCCCATAATCTGAGGTATGAAATGTGAAATTTTATCAACTGGTAATATTGTTGGTTGTTCTCCCAATACAAATCCATGACATTAATATATGAAAAATATTGGTCCAGGAGTTTCTAGATCTCACACTAAGAGAAATAAATTGAAATATATGTGTATGAACTAAAATTGAGCAAACATATGATCCTTAAGTAATATTAAAATGATTTAAATAAAGTAGATTATCTGCTATTTAAGAGCTATTTTCTTGTTATTGAAGACACATTTCTTTCAAAAGAACTCAATATTTTATAAATTTTAACAACCTGGTTGTAGAGCATTTGAATTTTTATTTACACAAACATATGTAGATACACTCCAAAATTATATAATTATATATCCTTCTCATAATCCACTAGGTAATATATACCTCTTGAATTTATGGAGGGATGAAAACCATAAATGATAAAAAATCAAATACTATACAACCCAGGACTGAGACAACAAATAAATTTTCATGGGGGAATATGACTTTCACCGAAGGTCCAATGAGCAGATTCAAATAGGTGTATGATTAATTATCAGTGACATCCAGTAGAAAAAATAAAAGGGTAGTTTCAGGAAATTTAATAAATATAAGCAGACATGATTTTTCTCATATTGAGAATACAAAATATAACTTTATTCACAAGGAATATCAATGTAATGGTAGAGCCCCACAGTTGTAGAAACAGGGATGCTGAATAGCTTACATGGAAGAAACACGGTTATTGGATAAAAAAGCAGTGACCTAACTAATAGAACTAGATTATGGGACAAGCATTCAACTATAGAAAAACTTATCTTACCCTTTAGTTATTCATTCAGTTTAAAGGATTGAGAAACTTCCAGTAATAATTTTAGGTATTATGGATACAAAAATAAATTAGATATACTTCTCTGAAGAAACAATAATAATTGGAGATAAACAAATAAAAATGTAGTGGAGTGTGATGTGTGTTATAATTAAGTCTTCCTAAAGTATAAGAGATGACACGAAGTAAGAATGTTGAGTTTGTTAACGAGAGACTTCAGAGGTGTGTTAAATCTTGTGTTAAGGGATTTGGGAAGAAAACTTCAAGAGTGAGAACAATAATATCTATAAAGACATAGAAACATGAAAATTCCTGGCACACTGGAAATGAAGTGTTATATACATAGGGCAAGAGTGAACAATTAAAATAAAGGTCGTCATGTAGTTTCTATTCTTTGCAATTAGAGTTGAGAAGAATATGTGTATGCAGGCTGAAAAACCCAACTACTTGTCTGTCAATGTTCTAAACCTTATCACAAAACCTTTTAGCAGGGTCTGATTTTATACATTTAAGAAAAGTTAAAGTATAATGATTAGCCTATGATTCATCTTGTTTGCCTCTCAACCTGATTTTTAGTTCTTTGAAGAACCGATTTACTGAGAAAGGTCAGTGAGCAAAAATTGGCATGCTTATTTGCTCTCCTGGAAGTGAAGCCTGGACTCTGAAGGACAGATTTCTGAAAATGGCTTTTTAAGAAACTCATATAAAATCTTTACAAAAAATTAGCTAATAGCCATGACTTTAGTCTCTAAAACACAAATTCTTTGCTATCCTCCCTTTGTGGTTCTGCTTTATTAAGAGCATTATAAATAAGATGAATTATATGAATTCATTAGAATTTTCAAGATTATGAAGCTTTAAAAGTATATGTGATCAATATATGTGAGTTTGAGATAAAAAACTGAATATATTTAGTTCTTCTGTGAATGTATCAACCCATACATTGTAATAGCTAGTAGTTCAGGGTCATACAAATCAATGATGGTAGGAAAAGCAACTGCCACTCCCTAAATTGTGGAGACTCTTCCCAAAGACCATTATTACCACTGTATGATGAATACAAACATAGGTTATATAGTGTTAATTTTTGATGATATGGAAATTGCTTAGCAGAAAACAAAGCCAGTTAGAACAACTAGGAGTGGAAAAAGTAGGAAGAGATTTGATTAAGAAATACTTGCCAAAAAACATCTGAGAACAAGTAAACATGAAACAACTAAGAGGTTATTCAAGTATGGAATTAGGGAGAACTTTTGAGGGGCTTCTATTTTAATGAGAATAGCAATTCCCTTTTATGGGAACTACATGGGAGAGAATGTTCAGTTCATACTGTTACAGACCTTCTGGAAAGAGCAATTCCAGTGAAAGCATGAGAGTTCTTTCTCTGAGAAGCCAGGAATAGCAAAACAAAACAAAATAAACAAGTAAAGATACAAAATATTCTATCTTGTTAGTGGTAAAGGATCTTACTGAGAACTTTGTTATTTCTGAAACATAAGCAGGGAGAAACTAAGTCAATAAATTAAGCCTCTCATTTGCACATTCTAAAATGATCTCTACTGACTATTCCTCAGAAGTTTATCTGAATATATTTGAAATAGTCCAGAAGAAGCAATGCCTGCACATCGAGTGGCTAAAGTATCTGAAGTATCACTACAGCTTCTAGTACCATCTTGCTTCTACTTATTTGCACCTGTTGCAGTATCAAAAGTTCCTCAAATTGAACCTGGTTTGTCTGTTGCATTCATGTGCTGAGATTAACTCTTTGGTCATTCCTCATGTGAATCACTTTTATTGTATTTTTTAATTCATCCTCCCTCTATTAGCCTTAATTTATGTCTGAACAATTTCAACTTCTGTGTTCCCATCACCTGCCTTCATTCTGCATTTGATCTAAGCTTTGGAAATCTCCAGTTTTGCTCTACTTTACCACAAACAAGTTTCCACCTATGGCATGTGTTATTGTAGTTGGCAGAGTTTCGTCTGGATACAGGTCACTTAGAGATTAAAATTGATGCTTAGCTGCTTTTGTACTGTCTCCTAGCTGCTCTGAAGCCAAGGCTGAAATACTAAAACGGTCTGAAGAAAGTCTTCAGGCATACTCCTGGAATTCCCATTCTACAGTATGTGGTTAAAAACTATTAGGGGATCAGGCAACACTTCATATACTTCCTTGAGAATGACTTGCTAACATTTTTAGTAAGTCAGATGACAAGCTAGGCAGAGAAGTGGGTTAGGCTCTACACAGAACTAAAGTTCAGTGTGAAAAAGTCATGGTTGAAATATAATGAGGTTTTAGAAACACTACATGAGTATAAACTTCTACATTATATATGTACTCATTTCATCCCACAGTTATATCATGGGACCAAGATTCAGTCTAGGGATAGCACCTTCTTCCTCCCAGCTCAGAACATGATTGAAAGAAAGAAAAGCATCTATGAATCTCTTGTGGTTTCTAATGGGCCAGTGTGTCCTGAGTCCAATATTGCCCCCACAACCACTGAGCTAGGACATTCTGAACATAAAGATATGAGGGAACCTAGATTATGTAATTCATGATGTCACAATTTTGTGAAATTTTAGAAGTGTGATGAATGAAACAACCTCCCAGATACAGTTCATTTTAAACTATATTGGTTGAGAATACATTTCTGAAAAAGTATTGAATCAAAGGATTATATTAGTTAGAAGTTATAATACCATGTGAACCTGAAATGAATGACCAATAATGCAAATTGTTGTGGATGCTTTTAATGGAATCATTTTCTCTACACTGAGGGAAATCTGAATTATCCATCAGTAATGCTTCAGAGTGGAAATGTCTGATCACACACATTATCTCCACTTAGTTCTACTTTCCTTCTTGCAAAAACAACTGGCCCTGAAGAGGCAAATAATCTCCTGTGCTACATATTCTTCCTTCCATAAATGATTCTCCAGGAATGGTCTCTTCTTTCTCTAACTATTCTCCTCCTCAGCTTGCCTGCATTGTGCCCAAACATGGCAGGCAGAGAATCCTAGGGATCCAAGATTCTACAGTACCTGTTTGCAAGAGGGGAGGAGGCTACTCTAACTGCCATACTGGATACACTATGTGAGAAGGAAAAGGGAACATATCAGCAATGCCTCTCGTGTATAAAAGAGTGGGATGACAGGATACCTGAGCAGCCCAAGAAGCCAGAGATAACAAATTATGGGCAAAAGAATTGAAATTATGGGGAAAAAGGCTGGAAGAGGAAAGGTCTGCAATCAGCGGTATTTTCTAGCTCTTGGTGTTTGCATCTAATGGGCAGAGTTCATTTTGCAAAGCATCAGGCTCTGAAAAAGAGCACCCCTGCTGCTGGAAGTTGACAGAAAGTAATATCCTTGAGCATGAGAATGCTGGATCAAGGCTTGTCCCAGAAACAATGCCTATAATGAAGAAACCTGGCTTAGCCCAGCCCAGCCCAAGGAAGATAGGATTCAAGGAGAAGAAACTAAAATGAAAGATCTTTGGACCACATCTTTCCTCACGAGGTGCACTCAACAAATTCGTCCAATTCTTGAATGAAGTTACAAAAAGAGCTCCTTAATCCCTTCCTGTGCTCCTAAAAAAGGACAAGCTCATTAAACAGATCAACTGATATGATTTCAGAACAAATGTAACTGTTCAACCTAAATGTTGCTGCTTCCTAAGGATATTAATGAACAGTACATATAATTTAAAATGTGTCATATATGTTATAAAATATATTTTAAATAATTATTAGTTTTTATATTAATGAACATCTATAAGAAATGTTAACATGATTTCTCTAACATAAGATCGTGGGGGATGATGAGGCTGACACTTGTCTTGTAGGATTCCACCTTCACAGAGCTCAGCTATTTAGGTGTTGTTTTAGCTCTACTACTATTCCCTCCATCCAATCCTGCCTTCTTGTTGGGAATCTGACCTCCCAATTGGCTACCTCATACCTTTAAACTGTCTGCTTTGTGACATCATTCTTCTACCAAGCTACCACACCTGGTAGAATCTTGGGGTTTCCATGCAGTTGCTCATAAATAGACTTGGATCATCACAAGCAACCAGTGACCAGTGATCTTCATACTGGACACATGTACTCTTTGGCTTCAGCCACTTAGACATTTTCCAGTATCTTCTCCTCATCTCTTTTGTCTACAGTTGTTGTTTCCTCTTCTTCTCTGACCATGTCTGGTAAGGAAAGAACCTTTTAAAATTTTTTCATTAGATTTTTTTTGCCCCTAAATTTAGCAGCAGATTTAAAATAGCATGAAATAATCGAGGAAAATGTTGAACTAGAAATCTGAGACCTAATTTCAGTTTTGACTTTGACATTTACTAGCTCTGTGACTTTGGACACGTCACCGACTCTTCAAGAAAATCTGTTTTTTGCTCATCTGTTGCATTAGGATGGCAGATTAGTTCTCTCTGGTCCCTTTCTTTTCCAATATTGAATTTTAAAGGGCACCCATGTAGAAAATGAACTCAGAGGTATCTTGAAAGTGCTTCAACAGAAACAGAGAAAACCAGGTGATGTGGAAATCTGGCAGTATATGTTGAGATGTATCATCTGTTAGTGGCTTCCCTACACTAATGTTTCAAATTAACCATTTTTAATTTTAATTTTAATTTCCTACATTAAAGAACATCAAAAAGTACTCTCCATACATTTTGGGGTGTTCTATCTAAACTAGGTGAAAAGAGAAAGTAGGGAGAAAGGATAGAGAGTACTGGACTATTCAAAAGGAAGGAAGTTGAAGATTGTTTTCATCAGCACAGGCCAACAGGAACCAAGAGGGTAGAGAGTATATAAGAATGAAGGCAAGCATGGAGCAGCTCTCAAGAAAAAGTAGTAGTTTGAGTGGAATCGAAGATATTAAATTAAAGCAGAAGCATAGAATGAAATCTCCTCAGAGCAGGGCAGAACACAGTTGATTTAAGCAAATACTTACATAAGTAGACTAAGAAGGAAAGCAAGGTCAGATAGGGTATCACATATCAGCATAACAGAAAAAAAGAGCTTATCAGAAGTCATACACAATTGTTTTCTTTTTCCTATTGCCTCTGAACCACAGATGGCACCTTACAGTCTTGAATACAAGCGTTTTGGAAGTATGTTTTTAGAAATCATGCTTCCTATAAACAAGAAACTAAAATGGTTATCTAGGAGAGTGAAGGAAACAGAATTTTCACTATTTTATGTCATTCTGATTTTTAAACTATGTAGATGTTTTGTCTATTAAAAATAAAATTAAGTCTTTTAAAAAAATTTTATCTTCTAACTTGAATCAGGACTAACTGCTTTTGTGATAAGTTCCAAGCCAAGACTGCTTCTTATCTTCAGTTATTTTCTTCCTAATACAAAGAGCACACTAATAAACAGCTGTTATCTGCTTTTAGATATTAGCTATTCTAAGAAGGAAAAATCAAGCCCCACAACTTTAATTCCACATTTATCTAATAATATTTTGTGGAGTCCTTTGGGTTTTCCTACATTAAAAAAATTAAATTTAATTGTAGCCATGATAGTTTTTCTGGGCCTTGGGGATGACATTTTCCTGGATGTTGAAGATGATTCTGATCTAGGCTTTAAGATAAATATTAAAACCTTCATGATACTTGTTAAGTGTTCTTTTCTCTTAGTGATTATATTAATTGAAATATATTTCACTAGGCTTAATATCTGTTACTTGCTGGCTAATATTCAGACAGCTATGAAAGAGCACAATAATGGAATTCCTTTATACTTAGTATCTTGCTCTCTGCTTTGCACCAGTTTTTACTGAAATATTTGTCTATAAAAATTGTAGGTACCTGTACTTGCACATTTACTCCATTTTGCTGCTGTTTATGCAACTTTTTACTGATTATAATGCAGGCTCATAGGGAAGAAGGGCAGGGAGAAGGTTGCTTCTAGCCTAGAGAACCATTAGGAACCCCTCTCCTGGGTATTCTGGGTATTCTGCACATCTGCCCAAGCTGGGAGCACAGGCAGTGAGTACTGAAGGATACCATAGTGCTCTGGCATTGAGAACCATCAGAAATGGACTGATTCTTGCTATCTCCAGTGGGTTGGTATTATAGTCTTCCTGATAGCAGCAATCTTAAGGTAATGCTAATTCTCCAACAGAGAATTTTCAACCTCACTGATTATTTTTTCCCTACAGAAAATTTGCAAAATTCATCTTTACTTGGAATTTCAAATTCTTTGCACCTCTCTCTTCCCATGATGAGCCATATGGCTTCTTCCTTAACAGAAAGTGTCTGAGATTTCTCCAGAGTCTCTGCTCCCACTGCCAGTTCGACATGGCTGTTGCTATCAGTCTTTGGCACCTCTTTCCAGCCACTCATGGGTAGTGCCTACCTTTACCAACATTCTAGCACAACTATGTTATCTGGAGTTATGAGCCAGAGCCAGATCTCCACTTCAGCTGCTTCGTATATATGTGTTTTTGCGTGGGACATCACAGGAAGCACTGAAAAGAAGTCCTCTTCCCTTAGAGACTTCACTGTGACTGTCACTGACCAAAATACAGCCATGTCTATGGCAACTCAGTATGATAAGACTTCAGATGTCAATAATATGGTCCCTCTGTATCCATCACTTTCTGCCAGGCTTGTTCAGTGAACACCATCTCAGATTTTAAATCAGGGACATAGTCTGTCACTTCCTTACCAGGAAGGGAGCCAGGTATATTATTACAATCAAGGCACACTGGGGCCTCTGCTATCTGGAGAACTTGTCCCCTGCCTGCAATCCTATGGCTCTGTGTCATATACAGGAAGTAGGCCCTCTGCCCCTCAACCAGAAATGGTGGTGTTGCTAAAGGAGATTCAGCCCACAGGTACCCTACCACCAGTCTCCACATCTGGAATCTACTACTCTGAGTCTGTTCAACCCATCACAGAAACACATTTTCAAGTGATGGAGACTTCCCTGGATTTGTAGCCTCCAAGCCAGACATTTTGTCCGCCACAAACTCCAGAATACCCCAAGACCAGCAGAGGCAGAAATATCCAGACACTTGAGAGTAACCCACCACTTGAGGTTGAGGGCATTTCAGTGATAGCTTCAGTCCAGAGTTCTAGTAATCCCTTGGCACTCCCTCCAGCTAAAAATGAGGAACAGAGAATAACAATTTGGAGGATATTAAAACCAAGCTTTCAAAGCCTCTGGATGCCTGCCAGATCCCAATAGAAAACCAAGACGATGTACTGCTCCCTATACAAACCCCTGATATTCACCAGCTCCTGGTCTGCATTGATCCCCTTGGCCAAGAGAAGCAGCTAGGTTCTGAAAACACAGATCTGGGAAAGAACAGCCAGAGCCTGAGGACCAAAGGACACTTGGAAATGAGACTGAATCGAGCAGTGGTTTTGCAAACATTGCTGCCCTGTTGGGTACAGTCACCTTCCTCAGATCTTCAGTTCTTTGAAAGACTTTGATCAGTCCAAAGGTCCCGAGGTGATCAAAACTGAAGATACCAGAGCCATTGAGTTAAATAAGGTGTGGGAAAGGTCACATACCAAAAAGGGGTCCTCTGGTCAAACCAGGAAGAACAAAATAAAGCCTCTAAGCCACTCAGTGGTGCTCCCGAGGACCAGAGAGTCTGTTAGCAGGAGACATGAGTATTTGCAATGTTGTGGATGGTGACAAGGCTCCTGTGAACACACCCAAGCATTCTAGACACAAATCTCCAATAATTGCATCAAGCAGGACCAGAAAAACTAGGAAATGTGAACAGGAAAAGACCAAAAGAACCAGAAAAAGGAACTCCAAGAAAGCTGAAGAGGGTGAGCAATCCGGGAGCAAAGTCATGGCAGAAGAAAAGCCAACCATCTCCAGAATGAAGTGGAAAAAAATCAACTTGAGTTCAGCCAAGAGAACTTTAAAAAACCTCCAAGCAGGCTAGGCATGCACATGCTGGAGTCTGTGCAGGTTTTTCATGTACTGGGGAAGACTGATAAGAAACCTGGATTCTCTTCTTTCCAGGCTTTGGGAAATTCAGGGAACCCCAAAGACCCCCATCTTCCCCCGGCCACCAAACCATGGCTGAATACTCTACGTGAGGGTAAAAGTCTTGAGAAAACTCATGTCAAAGCCCAGAAACCAGATGGCAGTGTTGAAAAAGAGTGCCCATCTCCATCCCAGGATGAACTGCCACCTCCTGGGAAGGTCAAGTTGGTGCCTTTGTCTTTTCTGACTGAGGACAGGCCTCCAGTTCGAGTTCCTCGGAGGCCACAGTCTCTGGCCTCACACCAGCCAGCTTTGGCTTCCTCTACCCAGCCTGGCTCTACAAACACAGCTCAACTTACTGCAGTCGATTCATCCCAGCAAGCTCCTGCATCTTTGACATATCCTGCGTGCTCATCTCAACCAACTCAACCCAACCAGACCTACCCAACTCTACCCAGACTAGTTTCACTCAGTCCACGGCTTCTAGGCCTGTACCCTACAGAACATCATCATGCACTTCTCTCCAGCAGGAGCCCATTCCCACTGCTTTGCTCCAGCACGTCTCCACTCAAGCCTCAAACCCGGTTTCCACCCCAAGAATTCTGCTTCCTACCACGTCCATGAAGGAAACATGATATTTCTGGCCAGTAATGTCCAAGCCCATCACAGAACAGCAGAGGCCAGAGAAGGAGGCTATGAAGAGGCAGGCTCAACAAGAGCATGAGAATGTTGCCAAATACACCTCTCTGGGGAAAATACAGTTTTTCATTGAGAGGGAAAACGAAATGGAAATTGCTGACTCCTATGGCTATGTAATATAAGAGCTGATAGGATTGTTGGTGCCACTTTGGTTACCAGTTGTAGATAGATAGATATGTTTCTACATGTAGATAGATAGATATGTTTCCACACGTAGATAGATATGTTTCCACACGTAGATATTCCTATCCACACATAGATTGATATAGATATGTTTCTCTATTTATTCTGACAGATTTTTAAAGCAATAAAACAATAAATGTAATAGAATTAATAAAGTAATAAAGCCACCTTTTCAGTTTTGAAAAACTATAAATAAAAATAAAAAATAAAAAATTATGGCTACTCCTTTAGTCCTACTCAGTAAAACCAAATGAAAGTTTTAAAAGTTATTTATTTAAACCTTAATTTTTCACTGGATGTTGTGACCCCTTACCCCCTCAAAAATATAGACATATAGTGAGAAATTTTGAAAAGATCTTGATTCTCTTCTCTTACAGAAACTCTGTTGGTTTCTCCCTGTTGTCCTGGTTAGTCCTCTCAGAGATTTTTCCTTTGTCATTATCCTCCTTGGGCTCATCTGAAAAATGTTGGAATGTTCTCCTTTGCTAATCTGACCTTGAAGGTTGTCTGTCTTGCATGGTTTAGCAGCCTGAAAAAGGCATTTTTAGTCTGTGCTCATGTTTCTCTGGTAATATGGTTCTCTAAAAGGATTCTGATTTATTCATTTCCAATCAGTTCCATGCACAAGTGACCATTCTCAGAACTTTTCCTCTTGACATGGTCCTCAAATCCAGTTGTATCCTTTATTTTACATCCATATGTTTCTCATCCATGGCTACCTTGACACCAAGAGTCTTTTATGGAAACATTATACCTTAATATCTTCTTTGACTTCTGTCACTTTTTCTAAACAAAATGTTTTATTGGTTTCTTACCTTTGAAGAAATTTTTTAAATTCTATCAAAAAGTAGTCTATTTGTCCAGATCTACAAAATTCTGTATTTATGTAATGTTATCTTTTACATTTTGGCTTGACAATTGGTTCATTTCTATGTCATAAATTTTGTCAAATATAGACAGTAATAAGCAATACACTAACATACTTCCGAAACACTTCCTCTGAAGTTAAAGTAAGCATGAGTCTTGCCTCACAATGATCGCAGTTGTCCCTTTTACCAAATGTGCTGCACTAGGCAACATGTATCATGGTCTTTCCAGTCCCTGATATTGATTTATTCACTCCCTATCACCTCTCTAATTAACAAATATTTTAGAGTTTTGTTATAACTATACCTCTCTTCTGATAACCTGTTTCTGTTTTAGGTAATTTTAGCATCCACAAATGATAAAAAGCCTAATTCCAGCTTTTTATTCCCCCCCAAAAGGTATTTATTACTAATACAAAGTATACTGAAGGTTGGGTTGTCCTCTTTCTTCTAGGTACACCTTCCAGAATTAGTTGCTTCCAAGGTATCTGCAGCAGGGGAAGTGAAGACAAGAAGATTGGATGGGATGATTTTAAGACCCATATCTATGAGTGGTTTAACTACTCCTGTCCGAATCAAATGGGCCAAAACCTAGTCTTACGGGATTAGCCTAAAAGAAGTCTGGAAAATGCAGATGAGCATATGGATCAGTGAGAACTAGAAACATTCATCATAGTGGTTAATTCATGAAGAGAAAAAGCAATTGTAGCTAAAGATGCAAGAGAATTATTATTGGATACACTGATTGTAAGGCATCTGTGAGATACAAAGAAGTTAAGAAAATGAACATAGGGTTGAAAAAACAGACAAGTAAACAAACTGCTCTAGAACACTTAAGTTTAAAAAGCCTGTGAAAATGACTCAAACCTCAAAGTCACAGATGCACATAAAATATAAGGTATTCTAAAGACATCAGAATGAGAATGAAAACCATCTTTGAAGTACAGCTAGCTGAACAACTCATAATCAAATCTTGGAAGAACTATTTAGAAAACATAAATGGAAAAGTTATTAAGATTAGAAGAGATATAGCCATTTTGAGCAGAAAATACATTTATATTAAATAAAATGTATTTTCTTTATTTGGAAATCATTTGGAGAACAATTTCCAACCACAGTGATTTTTAGAAAGTGATATTTCACCATATTACAGATGGTAAAGTCAGTATATTTAGAAATATTTAATGAAACGTTTGTCTCATTTTAGAAGACCATTTTGAAAAAAAAAATTCCTCCAAGGAAAGAAAGTTATTATATGTATCTACATATCTCTAATGATGGATGAGTTTCCTTTTTCCTATATTATTATATAATAATTTTGAATGTACTATACACAAATGTATAGATTTGCATGTTAGAAATATTAGAATATTTGGGTTGCAGAAGTATTGTACACTCGACAGATACATTTTTTGTGTTATGCTATGTTGTTCTGTGAAAGAGAAATGATCTGGTATAAGAATACACAATATTTAGGAGAAAAGAAAGGAATGATAGTCAATCTACTTTACAGGATACTTGTAAATGTCAGTCATATATCCAAGACCAACTTTAATACACCAAGAAAACAGAATTTTGCTATGAAAAAGGGATTGCTAAGCAGCAATTTGCAGATTATATGTCATCTATCATCATCTTGAAGAATATTTTGACATGAAGTTTAATTTGAGACATCAGTTACCATTAAAAAAAAAATCTACAATGCTTGCTTCTTACCATCCTTTTCATCAACTGTCAGGAATGAAACTAATCCAAAGTGCTTGTATGGCCTGCAATTTCAAAAATATGCTCATCCACCAAATGCACACGGATCTCTCTGACTTGCTTAAGAGAATATTTTTGTTATTAAATTAAAAGCTAGGCCAATATTTCTTTCTCAGTTGAAGTAATAAGAATAAAACAATAGCCCTTAGCTATTTCAGACACCATGGAGAATGTAGCAGATGATATTTTCTAGGGCATGACTTGGAAAGAAAAGATGAGACTAGCTTATATTCAAGATCAAGAATGACATTTAAAAGAATTGAGTTCAGTCCATAATTTTTGCCTTTAAAAATGAAAATAAGTTTAATTCTAAGAAAAGTGACATTGTGCTACGTTACACAATAAATTAGAATTTATGGATTGAATGTATATTAAGAATGGATGTATCAAGAAAATACACATAATTTTTTTAAACCTCATTTGGAATTTTAATTAGGAATAAGAATTCAAGTTTGTCAAGTATGCACAATATTTTACAGAGCTGGTTTGTATAAGTTAACATCGAAAGGAGGGAAACATATAAATTAATTTTGAAAATTCACAGTTGATTCATGTTTCCCCAGGTGAGGCTGATATTTAGATACTGCAGGATAATTTTTATTCTGAATACATACATAAAAAGTGATAATAGCCTTAGATTTTTGGGGGGAGGGGAATTCTTCAACAGTATGGAAATCACTATATTCCTGAAATGATAACTTACATAATATCCAACTATAGTTAACTGATTTATGTTAATAAAAATGATTAATGGCCACTATCCCTAGGTAATCAAAATTGTTCTTATATTTCCATATTGATGCCCTATTTCTTGAGTATATCAACAGAACCCACTCAAGTGGAAAATAAGCCATCAGCAGTAGTAATTTGTATTCAATATTTCTTTAAAATTCCAGCAGTGAGATAGACTCCCAAGAAACAAATGAGAGAAGGCATGAAACATTAAGTTTATCATTTCTTTATCACCACAAACACCATTAAATGCCTATTTACACATGTGGGAATAGGACTTTGAATTTCTATCATTTGATACATTATAGAAACACCATACAAAACTAGGAAAATCATTGGGTTACAACTTATGAGACCTAACATTAAGTAATGGTTCTACTAACCAGCACTATAGTTTCTCACAAACCACTTAATTCTTTTGGAAACACTATAAATGGATTAGCTTATTTTAAAGAATTTATTATTTTATGAGCTTCTGATTCTCTTACTAGGTAATTTTTAAATAATTGTTAAACAAAAACATCTTTTAAGAACTTGAACTACTACATCTAGCTGAATAAAATGATTAAATGCATTTTATGCAATACTGGAAGGAGAATTATATTTAATGAAATAGTTGTACTCTTCCTTCTTACCATTGTATCTTAATTTATATCGTGCTGATATAGAGGCATTAAAAGGACAATACAGAGCACAGGTTAAGAGCATGGATTCAGGAGCTGGGAAAACTAGGTTTGAATTCCAACTCTGATACTTATTAGCTCTATCATCTTGAGAATGTTATTTAAATCCTATTAGTCTTCTCACATGTGAAATGGAAATACTAAGAGTACTTAGCTCATATTATTGATATAAATAGTAAAAAATAGAGCCTATTGTAGCTTGTGTGAAGTGTATCTATGATTATTACATTTATTTTCCCCACATTATTAAGGGTTACTAAAAGAAAATAAATACTTTTTTTGTCTTAAATAATTATGCATTTGAAGGTGATTTTCAATATGCTTTCAAAGAAGTAGGGCAATGCATATTTAGTTACTTTTTTCCTTTCTATTTCAGAAAGCCTAGAGTAAAGAATTGTGTGAATTTTGGAACATTTCTCTTATTTTCTTATGTAAGTTCCAATTATTTTTACTTTTTGCTTTCTGTGATATCTAGAGAATGCTGTGAGAACAGTAATCACACTGTGAATACTTATTACTTTTTATTATATTGCATTTTTTCAGTTGAATTAAAATTTCTATATAAAGTAACTGAGGATTAGATGTGTTTTAACAAATAAAGGTACACAAGGAATCCTAGCTGCCTCTAGGCTAGCTAGAAAAAATGCATAATACAGAGTGAAGTTATTTAATACTTAACTCACCCATAGGGCCTCAACAAACCAGACACAGAAGGTAGAAGGCTATTTCAATGGAGTTGACAAGAAAAGAAAGGAAATGGCTGTCATTCTTTGCCTTGTAGTCTTGGGATGATTGTCTTAATTCTTTGAAAATGGCTGGTAATAGATGAAGTCATAATGACTTACTTTGTATCATGGCTTAACTGTATTGTGGCTGTCCTACTTTAGCTATTTGTGTAAGGGAGAAGATGAGTACATTTAGGGTTTAGAGCATTAGATACAAAAGCCTTATGTATGCCACATTAGCCTCTTGTTTCTTATCCTTTTAAGAATGTCTACCATGGTGAGCCACTATTATTGACTGAAAAATTTTCAATTTTTTATATATGACTTAAAAAGAGGCTAACAACAGTGCCTATTGTTTTGAAAATCTTGAAATGACTGTTTAACTGTTGGAACAACCATAAGTAACAAAATAAATGTCAATTATTGAATTGCCCCCATTAGATCACTTTTTCTGTACCTGAAGATAGGACATAGCTTCATTAATTTTCATTTGGAAATGTGGACTTCTTAAGGTACTCAAGCTTGATATATAAAGAGAATGTCAAAATTATTCTGTATGTTACCCATGTCTTAATGTTAATCTGAATATATTTAGCTATGGCTTCATTGTTCAAGACATGGTCTAATCTGAGAAAATGATACTGATAAAGGAATATGGACACACTCCCTCTTTAGAATTTCACTAAACACTTTTATTTTAAGGGTAATCATTTCCTTGATCACCTATTCCCTGGGAGAGTTCTTCAAATGAGAACATGTGAGATTATTTTAGGTTGACAGCTCTCCAGTGGCAGCTTACTTAAACCAGTAATAAGCTCATTAAATCTAAAGAAACTGTGATAAGAGACACAATCAACTTAAGGGCTTTTCAGGGAAAAAAATCATAAAAGTATACTTTAAAACAACTGAATAAGAGCTACTTGATTGCCATCTTTCCAAGTGCCACCAACTCAGTCTCAGATTGATGGGTAATGATACTAGAAATTCACCAGGCTTACTGCTCATTTCAGCAATGTACACCTTGCCTGGAATGCTCTTCATTCCTTTCATCTATCAAAATCCTGTCCACTTATCAAAGCTTAGCTCAGTATTTCTTTTCCATAAAAATCTGAATCTGACAGCTTTCAATAATTTTCTCCTTTGAATTTCTATGGCAATTTTAGTCTCTATAGCTTGTTTAGCATTTCATCACAGGATTTTGTTTTTAAATTCTGTTTTTAGTGCTATTATAATCCTGTTTCACATTATTATTTACTAACTACTTCTATTTAGCAGTACATGCCAATTACAGCAGCTTCTCAAATCTGAAAATATTTTGATATTTTATAGGTTAAATTTTCTGGAAAACAAACTTAGAGACAGAAATTATTATGCAGGATATGTGTTAGGAAGGCATTTATTTTGCGATAAACATCTGTGGAAGAAGGGGGAGGGGAGGTTGGGGAAAAAAGGAAGTAGGGTTGTAATTTAGTTTCAATATGACCTCAGATGACCCCACAGGGAGTTCTCAAACTAGAGTGGCTCTTCAGAGGCGTCCTACATTGAGACAGGGGAGCTAAGTCATAGTATTCTCTCACTGAAAGGTCATTAGAGGTAGGCTGCCCAGGAAAGACGGATGAGGCAGTTTTCTCTAGTTAAGAGCAATTTATAAAGAGGACTAAAAACTGAGAACTGTCTGCTGACAGTCCCAGCAACTGGGCAATTAAGTTCTTCAGTTCTGAAGTTATAGGTGGCACATAACAGTATCCACTACATATCCTTAAGTGACAACTGGAAAAAGAATAAGGAAAAGTCAGGAAAGCAACTCAACTAAATCCATCAATTTCAACAAAGACGCAATATGGTACTACAAAAAACTATGTTAAAACAAATAGAGGATGTAAAATGGATCTATATTTGCTCCTTTCTCCAAAATGGAATAATGAGGCAGGATTACTGTATTGAGAGTTTCCTGTGGGATTATGGGAGCTCTTTATCTAGACTACTGCAGCCTAATTTCTTCATCTGCCCAGATCTGCTTCCTGTTCATCTCTTACACACTTGAATTCTCAAGAGCCCACTCCATAACAAAATTCTTGCTTGATAGCCTGCATCCCCAAATTTAAATTTCATAGCATATAGATGGTTTCCTGGCCTCAGAAAATAGAAATACGGTTTCATTTCTTCTTTTGAACTTTTTGAAGCACTTAGGTACATGAAGAACCACTCCAAAACAGCAAAGAACTTTGTTTAAAACTACCACATTGAAGGTATAAGGTGAAAGAACCCTCTACACCTATTGCATATTATATTTAGCAAAAAAGTAGACTTTGGACTGTGAAATCTTTCCTTAATGCAACATCAACTTCTACTGATAGGACAGTAGGAGGCTACAGCTACATGGTACCTCTTTCTAGAGCATAGGCTAGCTGATCAGTATCACTTTAATGAAATATCAAGACTCAGTGACAGCCTGCAGGTAGGAACTTCAGTGGAGATCTGAGATAATGAGGTGGTATAAAGCAACATTGTATCATGAAAGGGGTGTGTTGGAAATGGTAGGCATAAGGAATGAAAGTAAGGGCTATCAAACATCAGAAAAATTTAGAAGGGGGGATGGACACATAAAAAGAGAATTTAGCAGTATAGAGGTCATATTAAAAGTTCAAGGGACATTGTATCACTGGAAGGGAAAGAAATGGATAAAGGGATAGGAAACATAACAGATATGGCAAATTGGCTTTGAGGCATCATACATATTAAACAAAAGGACAAAACAATAAATACATTAACGGGTAATGGATGGTATCCACAACTCACATTTTAAAATTGTGTACATGTTGTATGTGTTTGCTATGCATATGAGAAGGTAACAAAAATTTGGTAGAAAGTACTCATACTAAATATTTACTGAGTGTGTACCATATACTTTACTAGACATTGGAGATTCAACAGAATAATTACTAATTCAACAAGTATTTATTGAGTGTATACTATGAGCCAGTAAGTGTTCTTGAGCCTGAGGGTAGGGAATGAACAAAATAGGTAAAAATTCCTGTCCTTCTGACATTTACATTGTAACAGATAGGTAATTACATTCTTGTAGCTCTCTTATTCAATCACTTTCTAATGTGTCTTTAATACTGCAAAGGCTAAATGATTAACTGAATGCTAGACTTTCTCTAGCCAGGATTCTAGGTGAAAACTAATGTGTACCTCTTGAATGACCCTCATGTAACTTGGCATCAGAAACAAATTGGAAGCTATCTTCTGTTCTTATTTAGCTCTTTTCTTCTCTCAAGAAAGTTGATGAGTTTTTCTACAGAACTCCAGTTCAAAGCCAGATGCCAAGAGGCAACTGCAGCAGCAGAGTGAAGACTCGGTTCCAGCTCTGGGATGGCAGCTAGATGCACATGTTCTTCATCTCCTGGCACGTGTTGCAGTCTCATGGGTAGTGGATTCCTAGGTAAGTCTGTGTTTTCCATTTTCCAGGACTCATCCTGGAGACACACTTTTGGCTGCTCTCTCAGACACTGGAGCAATGTTTTAATATCTAAATATCTGTGTAAAATTTCTTCTTACTAAAAATACTTGGAGTGATTTCTGTTCCCCTCACTGAACTTGGACTGATAGTGTAGGTACAGCATTATCTTATCACTCAAGATATTTATAATACAGAAAAATAGGTTAGCATGCATCTCCATTAGGAGTTGGATATATTCTTTTTACTTCATTAGTTTAATTAGACTGAATCAATCTACATGACAGTAAAATTAATTCAAATACACAGAAAGAAGTTTCATTTGCTTTGTTTGATAACTGTAAATAAAACTTTTTTTTTAGTTATAATTAGGCTCACCTAGCTCCAGTTAAAATAATACTGAATAATTCCTCTACTCATTATCAGTGGACTTGATTGTTCAATGCAACCAAATAATACAACTGTTCACCAATTCCTCTTAACTTACTATTTGACTTTGTCTAAGACATCATACTAGAAAGCACTTATATGTGAACATGCTAAAGAGTCTTCCCTTTTTCTACTATATTTGTAACCCAATAATGTCTTCATTTCTAACTGCATCAATCAATCACATCTTCATTTACTCCTGGTTCAGATGAATTTCATTTCTCTTTTCAAAGTTAAATGTTCATTTGTATGTAACTACAATCTATCAGGCTTCATAAACCTTTGTACGTAAACGGAATCTGTTAAGTCCCATAATTTTTCATATTTCTGTATTATCCCGGCTTTATTATTGAATGTCAGACATGACATTTGCTTATATTCTAAGGTAATGGACCAGAGACAACTTTCTTATCTCCCTTTGAGCCATCTGTTTATATCCCAGGGTATGGACTTTCCCCATACTTCCTAAAGATTTGTTTACCTTATAGAATAACAGCTATTTGTCGCTCTCTGGTGGAAGAGCAATAGATGTGATAGCTGCCCTATTTAAGTTCCAAGTCTCATAATTTCATCCTCTTCTGTGGTGCAAGCTTCACTCTCAACTTAGGTACATCTGGCCTACATCATGTCACCCTGTGGAGAATTGAGACAAGGTGAACCAGTGACATCAAGGTGATCTGTAAGTAAATAAAATAACTCTTCCTCATCTAGAGATGTTGTATTTCCTATCATAATAAATGAATAAATATAGACATGCAAAAACCTAACATGGTCATATTTTCATGAAGGCTTAAATTGTGATAATTGTTTTCTCCCATGAACCTATTAAGAACTCAGCAGTCCTCCAGGGATTCATATGCTTTTCCTACTCTTGTACTTTGAAACACTTAAAAAAAATCTAATTTCATATTTAACTAAGATACAATATCATTATAAAAGAAGTACAATGTAGAATGGGTCTTCAAAAACTCCTAATTAATTTTTGTTCAAAGTGTTGACTCTGCCTATCATGTATTACATGCTATTTGTTATGCTGAACATAAAACTGACTGAATCTCCTTCCTGCAACACTTTCCTATAAAACTCTATAATGATATAATTCTTTCTGGATACTTTAATATTTATATGTTCTTTTATTCAATTCTCCTCCTCTCTCATATTATCTCCTAAACTTACAGTTTGCTTTTTAACAATATTCATTTTTAGTCACCTTTATCATGTTAATGATGGTAACATTATATATATATGGATAAATAATCTGTATATTTTTCATTTAAATCAAACTTTCATTTATATATGAATGGATTATCTCATTTTTCCTAAGCATCTGGTAAGTCACAAATGTGTTAAAAGTTTTCATACAGTTCAGAGAATGTTTTGATTAAGATGCTTATGCTGTGGACCACCCCTGCTATAAATACAAGTCTCACTTAAATACTGAATTACAATTTTTTTATGGTGATGGAGTACAGGAAAATGTAAGCACCTCTAGTGAACAATGGCAGAATTGAGGAATTTTGATCAAGATGTTAGCTTTGAGTTTTGCATCCTGGCACATCCCCTCTGGTAATTATGGCTATCATTTTGTAATGGGGGACTAGTTGGCCTTGTGACAAGGTAGCATTGGAAAGAAAATGGCTGGGTTAATTTTCTGGATTAGTCAGTCTAATAGCCTTAAATATCATCCTTTTTAGTCATATATGAAATACCCATTTTGGGGGCCATACAGTCTGTGAATCCTATGTGAGCTAGTACAGTTTGAGGGCCTTACAGTTTTTAGAGGCAAAAAGGTATTCTGCAGAATGGCGATGTTCTTTATTTGGTAGTACTGTCTTCTGAATTACAAATGGTTTCCATAATCATGGTGAATGACACTGTCTAGACATTGGTTTTAAGCATCTAACTCTTGCTTATCACTATTTCTTACTCAACTTAACAGAGTCTACCTTAAGTCTATCTGAAACTATTGGCTATGACTAGAAGCCTATACTGCTACTCCTGAATCTGCCAGCAATCTCCTAATCTTTGGTATGAACGAACATAATTTTAATATTTCCGCTAAAGCTGCTGCTTCAGTGCTATTTCTTGTAACTAATTAATTGAGAGAATAATAAGCTGCTGGAGTTTTGAACACTTCAAGCCTGGACATTACAGTGTTCTCAATTATTTTAGTTTTCAGAACTCAAGCACATTTTGTGAGAAGATATGTATTCCCTTTCATGGTTGTTTGAACATTCATTATTTCTCACATAAATTTGTCTCTTTTTGTGAGTTTTGCTAAAAGTATCAACAAGCAACCAACATACACCAATATTCTGAATCCTTCCTTTTATTGTTCTCAATGCTAAAAACTTTGTTATTAAGAGTGAACTTCATGAAATCTTTTAGCTTAGCCTAACAAAGAACATCTTTCTAGTTTCTCATACTGAATTTCTGATATTTAATATTTAACAACTAAGCCAATACTATTTTTTATGTATGTGTGCATGTACATGTATCTATTTTAAGTTTTGTCACATTCAGCCCCTCATTTTCAGGTTAGATAGGCTATTCTACATGGAACCAATTGCCAAAGTACAGTACCTTAAGCAAAATAAAATCTCATGTAAAATTCCAGTTGTATGCAGTTCAGGCTTTATATGGCAATTTTCAGTTATCAAGGACCCATAATTCTTACAGCCTCTTCATCTACAGAATACGACAATCTTCTCCATGCATCAAGATGGAGTTGTAGCCACATCCACATTCAGAGCAGCAGAAAGAAAGAAAGGGTAGGGGAGTAGGGTCTTTGGCTACATTTAAAGAAATATGCCAAAAGAGGCTGTTTCTGCTAATATCCAACTAGCCAGACATTAGGCATATAGACAGACCTAGCTACAGAAGAGACTAGGAAATGCTGTATTTATCCTGAGTGGTCATATGCCCAGCTAGATTTTATTGCTAAAGAAGAGGGATATGATGCATATTAGGAGACCACTAACAGTCCATGCTAAACCTTACAGAAGAGAAAAATCCAATCTTATGCAAACTATTTTTAAAATAGAAAAGATGAAAAGCTACTCAATTCCTTCCTCTAGGCTAATATAAATTCTTATAACTAAAACCAGACATGGACTCTGTAAGAATAAACATAAATCAAATCTAAAAAATAGACACAGACCAATCCAAAAAAAGTTAAACAAAATATGAGTGTAAATACACAGTACAGTAATGTGTTTATTTTAGTAATTCACATTGAAGATGGGTCAACAATTAAAAAGAGAAAATTCCTAAAAGGAGCACTAAAACAGACTAAAGGAGAAAAATATATGTGACAGTTCTAATTGATGGGAAAAACATTTAATAAAATTAAAAAGAGTTTTAGTTAAGCAACAGCTATATATTATGGGTCAAATTTACATAAGGACATCACATCAAAGCAAATCAAAACTATAACGTGATATTGCCTTAAATCTGTCTGGATGGCTAATATTTTTTAAAAAGACCACAAATATTGGAAAGTATGTAGAGAAATAGAACCCTTGTATACTATTAGTGGATCTGTAAAATCAAGCAGTCACTACGGAAAACACTATAGAGGTTCCTCAAAGAATTAAAAACAGAACTATCATATACTCCAGTAATACCATTTCAGATTATTTAAGCAAAAGAACTGAAATCCAGATCTCACAGAGATATTTGCACACCTATATTCACAGCTGCACTATTCACAATAGCCAAGATGTGGAAATAGCCCAAATATTCATTGATGGACGAATAAAGAAAATATGGGGTGTGCACACAATAGAGTATTATTCAGCCTTAAAAAAATAAGGAAATTCTGTAATATGCAACATCATCGATGGACACTGAAGACATTAAGTGAAATAAACCAGTTCACAGAAAGACAAATACTGCAAGATTCCACTTACATGAGGTAATTAAGATAGTTAAGTCTATAGTTCATAAAATAAAAGAGTGGAATGGTGGTTTCCAGGGCCTAGGAACATGAGGAAATAGGTATGGGCATAAAGTTTCAGTTAAGTAAGATGAATAAGCCCTAGAATTCTGCAGAATAACATTGTACCTACCTATTGTCAACTATAAACAGTTAAAGAGGCTAGATATCATACATAACTGTTCTTACCACAACAAAATAATTTTTTTTAAGTGGATCAGTTAGGTTGGGATTAAAGATGGTAGCATGAGAGGTGAGAGAGAGGCTTCCTCCTAAAATCACATATAATATGAAAATATAACTAATACAACTACTCTTGAAAGAGCAACAGGAAAGAGGACTGCAACAAACTGCATACACCTGGAGACAAGAGCCGACCTCATGGAAAAGGGTAATGTATTAAAGCTGTGGTCCTGCAGGATCCAAGCCCTTCCCCAACCCCAGCTCACTGGCAGGAGGAAGAGGAATGGACCAGGGAGGGAGTGGAGATCTGGGACTGCTGAATACCTAACTCTGGAGATCTGCTCTGGGAGCACAAACCTACATTTCATGGTGTTTGCATGATATTCTCGTAATTAGGGGGTTGGAAAGCTAAGACAGGCAGAATTCCTGGAGAGACTAAGATTCCAGCTGCTTATGGAAAGCAGGGATCTATATCCAGCTGCTCTGGGACAAAAGAAAGGTGGGCATTCTGAGAGACTTCCTAACAAAGAAGCCCTTAGCAATAGGGCTGCTAAAGGGGCAAGGATTGCACAGAGCTTACTGCTCAGGAGAAAAGACAGGTAGACAAAATTGTCTGGGTGCACTCTGCCCAGCAGATTGGGAGCTTTCACGATCTTCAGGTGCTCCAGCTCCCTGGCTGCCTACACAGCTCCAAGAACCCCTTCCGTGACAGGCAGACTAGTGTACCTTTCTCCTGGCCAGCCCCACCGGGCTCTCAAACCAGCAAACCCTACCCTGGCGTTAGGCCAGCGAGAGGGAAGATCTGTCTATAGAAAATAAAAATGCAAAGCACAGAGGCTTATACCTGTGTGCCCAGCTCACTGGTTCAGGCAGTGGAGACAGGTATAGCAGCCGGGAAGCAGGAAACAGCTCTTTCTTCCCTGGAGGCACCAATACCACTCCCCTGCAATCCCCAACATTGCTTCAGGGGCTGAGCAGCTCCAGAGAGTAGAGCATCTGGGCACTAGAGGATGCCATACACAAATATGAAACGCCAAAGGAACCTGGTCCAGAGTAAAATTATTAATACAACTTCTGAGAAAGATTTAAATGATATTGACCTCATGACTCTCCCTGACAGGGAATTCAAAATAAAAATCATTAAGATGCTCATGGAGGTACAGAAAGATATTCAAGAACTCAGGAATGAATTATGGTCAGAGATCCAATCATTGAAGAGCACAATGGACAGCATTAAAAGCAGATTGGATATGGTGGAGGAGACGATAAATGAAATAGAAACTAGAGAAGAGGAATACAAAGAAGCTGAGGCACAGAGAGAAAAAAGGATCTCTAAGAATGAAAGAATATTGAGAGAACTATTTGACCAATCCAAACAGGACAGTATTAGCATTATAGGGGTACCAGAATAAGAGAGAGAAAAAGGGATAGAAAGTGTCTTTGAGGAGGTGATTGCTGAAAACTTCCCTAATCTGGGGAAGGAGATAGTCTTTCAGGCCATGGAGGTGCACAGATCTCCCAACATAAAGGACCCAAGGAAGACAACACAAAGACATATAGTAATTAAAATGGCAAAGATCAAGGATAAGGACAGACTATTAAAAGCAGCCAGAGAGAGAAATAAGATCACATACAAAGGAAAGCCATCAGGCTATCATCAGACTTCTCAGCAGACACCTTAAAGGCCAGAAGGGAGTGGCATGATGTATTTAATGCAATGAAGCAGAAGGGCCTTGGACCAAGATTACTTTATCCGGCAAGATTATCATTTAAATTTGAAGGAGGGATTAAACAATTCCCAGAGAAGCAAAAGCTGAGAGAATTTACCTCCCACAAACCATCTCTACAATGAATTTTGGAGGGACTGCTATAGATGGAAGTGTTCCTATGGTTTAATAGCAGTCACCAGTGGTAATAAAACCACAGTAAAGAAAGTAGAACAGCTAATTACTAAGAAAATGCAAAATTAAATTAACTATCCCCAAAGTCAATCAAGGGATTGACAAACAGTACAGAATATGATACCTAAAATATAAAGAATGGAGGAGGAAGAAAACAAAACAAAACAAAAAAAGAACCTTTAGATTGTGTTTGTAATAGCATATTAAGTGAGTTGTTAGACTCTTAGATAGTAAGGAAGTTAACCTTGAACCTTTGGTAACAACGAATCTGAAGCCTGCAATGCCACTAAGTACATACCTATCCATAATTACCATAAATGTAAATGGACTGAATGCACCAGTCAAAAGACACAGAGTCAGTGAATGGATGAAAAAACAAGACCCATCTATGTGCTGTCTTCAAGAGACTCACTTTGAACCCAAAGACATACACAGACTAAAAGTGAAGGGATGGAGAAAGACATTTCATGCAACTAATAGGGAGAAAAAAGAAGGATTTGCAGTACTTTTATAAGACAAAACAGACTTCAAAACAAAGAAAGTCACAAGAGACAAAGGACATTACATGATGATAAAAGGGTCAATCCAACAGGAAGATATAACCATTATAAATATCTATGCACCCAACACAGGAGCTCCTAATATGTGAAACAAATACTAACAGAATTAAAGAGGGAAATAAAATGCAATGCATTCATTCTAGGAGACTTCAACACACCACTCACTCCAAAGGACAGATCAATCAGACACAAAATAAGTAAGGAGACAGAGGCACTGAAAAACACATTAGAACAGATGGACCTAACAGACATCTACAGAATTCTACACCCAAAAGCAGCAGAATATACATTTTTCTCAAGTGCACATGGAACATTTTCAAGAATAGATCATATACTAGGCCACAAAAAGAGCCTGGTAAATTCAAAAAGATTGAAATTGTACCAACCAGCTTCTCAGACAACGAAGGAATGAAACTAGAAATGAATTACACAAAGAAAATGAAAAATCAAACAAACACATGGAAGCTTAATAACATGCTCCTAAATAATCAATGGATCAATGACCAAATAAAATCAGAGATCAAGCAATATTTGGAGACAAATGACAACAATAATTAAACACCACAAAATCTGTGGGACGCAGCGAAGGCCGTGCTTAGAGGAAAGTATATTGCAATGCAGGCCTACCTCAGGAAGGAAGAACATTCCCATATGAGCAGTCTAAACTCACAATTAATGAAACTAGAAAAAGAAGAACAAATGAGACCCAAAGTCAGTAGAAGAAGGGACATAATAAAGATTAGAGCATAAATAAATAAAATTGAGAAAAATAAAACAATAGAAAGGATCAATGAAAGCAAGAGCTGGTTCTTCGAGAAAATTAAAAAAATAGATAAACCCCTAGACTGACTTATCAAGAAAATAAGTCTCCTCAAAGAAACAGAATCAGAAATGAGAAAGGAAAAATCACTACAGACAGCAAAGAAATACAAAGAACTATTAGAGAATACTTTGAAAAATGATATGCTAACTGGATAACCTAGAAGAAATGGACAACCTTCTAGAAAAATACAACCTTCCAAGGCTGACCCAGAAAGAAACAGAAAATCTCAACAGACAAATTACCATCAATGAAATTGAACTGATAATCAAACACGGACCTAAGAAAAAAAACCCACGGCAGAATTTTTCAAACATTTAGTGAAGACCTAGTACCCATCCTCCTTAAAGTTTTCCAAGGAGTAGAAGAAAAGGGGATACTTCCAAACTCATTCTATGAGGCCAGCATCACTCTAATACCAAAATCAGGCAAACACACCACTAAAGACCAATATTCCCTGATGAACATAGACGTAAAAATACTCAACAAAATATTAGCAAACCGAATTCAAAAATACATCAAAAGGATCATCCATCATGATCAAGTAAGATTTATTCCACGGATGCAAGGATGGTTCAACATTCGAAAATCCATCATCATCATCCACCACATCAACAAAAAGAAGAACAAAAACCACATGATCATCTCCATAGATGCTGAAAAAGCATTTGACATAATTCAACATCCATTCATGAAAAAAACACTCAACAAAATGGGTATAGGGGGCAAGTACCTCAACATAATAAAGGCCGTATATGACAAACCCACAGCCAACATTATACTTAACAGCAAGAAGCTGAAAGCTTTTCCTTTAAGATCGGGAACAAGACAAGGATGCCCACCCTCTCCACTTCTATTCAACATAGTACTGGAGGTCCTAGCCACGGCAATCAGACAACACAAAGAAATAAAAGGCATCCAGATTGGCAGGGAAGAAGTGTAACTGTCCTTGTTTGCAGATGACATGATATTGTACATAAAAAACCCTAAAGAATCTACTCCAAAACTACTAGATCTAATATCTGAATTCAGAAAAGTTGCAGGATACAAAATTAATGCACAGAAATCTATGGCATAGCTATACATTAACAATGACCTAGCAGAGAGAGAAATCAGGAAAACAATTCCATTCAAAGTTGCATCAAAAAGAATAAAATTCCTAGGAGCAAACCTAACCAAGGAAGTGAAAGACCTATACTCTGAAAACTACAAGACACTCATGAGAGAAATTAAAGAAGATACCAATAAATGGAAACACATCCCGTGCTCATGGATAGGAAGAATTAATATTGTAAAAATGGCCATCCGGCCTAAAGCAATCTACAGATTCAGTGCAATTCCTATCAAAATACAAACAGCATTTTTGAATGAACTAGAGAAAATAATTCTAAAATTCATATGGAATCACAAAAGACCTCAAATTGCCAAAGCAATCCTGAGAAGGAAGAATAAAGCTGGGGAGATTATGCTCCCCAACTTCAAGCTCTACTACAAAGCCACAGTACTCAAGACAATTTGGTACTGGCACAATAACAGACCCATAGACCAATGGAACAGACTAGAGAGCCCTGATACACACCCAACCATATATGGTCAATTAATATATGATAAAGGAGCCATGGACATACAATGGGTAAATGACAGCCTCTTCAACAGCTGGAGTTGGCAAAACTGGACAGTTACATGCAAGAGAATGAAACTGGATTATTGTTTAACCCCATACACAAAAGTAAACTTGAAATGGATCAAGGACCTGAATGTAAGTCATGAAATCATAAAACTCTTAAAAGACAACATAGGCAAAAATCTCCTGAATATAAGCATGAGTGACTTCTTCCTGAACACATCTCCTCAAGCAAGGGAAACAAAAGCAAAAATGAACTCATGGGACTACATCAAATTAAAGAGTTTCTGTACAGCAAAGGACACCATCAACAGAACAAAAAGGCATCCTACAGTATGGGAGAATATATTTGTAAATAATGTATCTGACAAGGGGTTAGCATCCAAAATATATAAAGAACTTACACACCTCTATACCCCAAAAACAAAACCCGATTACAAAATGGGCTGAGGATATGAAGAGAGTTCTCCACAGAAGAAATTCAGATGGCCAACAGACACATGAAAAGATGCTCCACATCACTAATCATCAGGGAAATGCAAATTAAAACCACAATGAGATATCACCTCACACCAGTAAGGATGGCCACCATCCAAAAGACTAAGAACAACAAATGCTGACGAGGATGCGGAGAAAGGGGAACCCTCCTACACTGCTGGTGGGAATGTAAGCTAGTTCAACCATTGTGAAAGCAATATGGAGGTTCCTCAAAAAACTAAAAATACAAATACCATGTGACCCAGGAATCCCACTCCTTGGAATTTACCCAAAGAATACAACTTCTCAAATTCAAAAAATCATATGCACCCCTATGTTTATTGTAGCACTTTTTACAATAGCCAAGATATGGAAGCAACCTAAGTGTCCATCAGTAGATGAATGTATAAAGAAGAGGTGGTACATATACACAATGGAATACTATTCAGCCATAACAAGGAAACAAATCCTGCCATTTGCAACAACATGGATGGAGCTGGAGGATATTATGCTCAGTGAAATAAGCCAGGTGCAGAAAGACAAGTGCCAAATGATTTCCCTCATTTGTGGAGTATAATGACGACGGAAAACTGAAGGAATAAAATAGTAGCAGACTCAGAGACTCCAAGAAGGAACTCGTGGTTACCAAAGTGGAGGGGTGTAGGAAGGCGGGCGGCAAGGGTGGGAGAAGGGGATTGTGGGGTATTATGTTTAGCACACATGGTGTGGGGGATCACGGGGAAAACAGTGTAGCACCGAGAAGGCAAAAAGTGAATCTGTGGCATGTTACTACACTGATGGACAGTGACTGCGTTGGGGTATGGGTGGGGGCTTGATAATGTGGGTGAATGTAGTAAACACATTGTTTTTTCATGTGAAACCTTCATAAGAGTGTATATAAATAATATCTTAATAAAACAAAAAACTTTACTAGCTTCATAGCGGTAATCAAACACCTTACAAAGAAAAAGATCATTCAAAATCTGGCTTTCTAAATTCAGCCTTACATCCTGTTCTTTCTAAAAATACTGATACATAAGTAAATAAATAGATTTTTTTTCACATTTGTTCATGTATATTGTTGTAGTTTGTTTATTTCTTGATTCATGATATGTCATTGTACAAACATGCGACAGTTTTCAATCCGTCCTACTACTGATGGATGTTTGGACTGTTCTCAGGATTTGGCTATAATTGTGCTGCTCTAAACATTCTGACACATGTCTTTTGGTAACAGAAGAACACATGTCTGCTGAGTATAAACCTAGAAGTGAAAATGCTAGGTCATAAGGTATGCAGATGTAAAGTTGTAATAGATATTGCAGTATAGTTTCATCTGGATTAATTTACTCCACAAAAAAACAAAAGGCAAAGGAGAATTTGGTCTTAGAAATTTCAACTGGTTGGTTATATTAGAAGATATAATATATACATGCATTTGTTAATCTCTAAGTAGTCTCCTTAGAATTTTTTTTCTGTTGAAATGAGAAAAATCTATTAACTGATAATCATTAATTTGGTTATTTTTTGGCTTGTTTTTGTAGTTTTAATGCTATTTTTAATTATCCACATTGCATTAACATATTTGATTAAAAATTGTGGTTAATAGAAGGAATGTATTATAGTCATAAACATGACTTATGTTCTAAGTATATTAGAACTTACCATGACTGTGGAAATAGAATTAGAAATGATATTTTTCCGTTTGCATATTTGAAATAAAAAATAACATTTTTAAAAATAAATAAAAATATAAATATAAATAAATAAATAAAAAGGGGAAAAAAAGTAGATCAGTTATAAATCTTAATGATTACACTTCATAAGCTTCCCACCAAAATAATGAAAAGTATGGATGCCTTCTAACACTGCTATTTTATACATTATTGGAGATGTCTCATTAAGTATGATGAGAAAAGAAAATGACTTGCAGGGAGAATGTTAGAGAAGAATGGATAAAAGATTATTTTCCTATTTCAAACTAAGATAGATGAGTTGTGTGGGAAGACTAAAACACCATGATTATACACAAATATTTTCCAATGTACTACATAGCAACAACCCACAAATGCATCAAAGAGAGTCCTTTAAAATCAATGAAGAAAGGGTGGATTATTTAAAATACAATACTGGGATAATGGAGTCATTTTTATGGAAAAATTTATTAATTAGATATATGCCTTACACAAATGGAAACTAGCAGCCTTAATATGAAATTCAAATATTTGATTAATAAAAAATACAGAATACTTTAAGTCCTCAATAAAAGTGTAGAAGAAAAAACACAACTCATTTAGGTAAGAATGGATTAATATGAATACACCAATAGTAAATTTTCTTTTCAAATAATTGTCACCATAAACAAAGTGAAATTACATCTTGGAATGGAACACTTTATGTAGCTGCATAATAATACAACCAAAAAAAAAGAAAAAAGAAAAAAATTCAAGATATTAATGAACAATCCACCCAAAAAATTCTTACCCAGAAAGTTTTATATGAAAAGATGCGTAGCCTCATAAATAATTTAGAAAATGCAAATCAAAATCTTGAGAAACCATTTCACATGCTTCAAATTAGGAATCGTTAAAATATATGATAAATCAAAGTATTTGAGATACATTTATGATACTGGTGTAGCTTTGAATTTGTACAATATTTTTGGATAGAATACTGGAAGTTGATAATACTGGAGATGATGAACCAACATATCCAGTTCTAAGTAAAGACCACTCATCTGCCTAATCCAACATTGACAAGTGTGGTTATTGGAGTATTTTTTTGGCACAGCAAAAGTTGTAAATAATAGTACAACAGGAAAACCAATGAATAAAATACATTTTTATAGTAAATCATATACAGAATTTAAGTGATATACAAATTACATCAGAATTGATAATTTCCAAAAACATGATATCCAATGGACAATTACACTGTGGAATAAGTATTCTGTAAAATACAGTTTTTTAAAATACTCAGATGTAGAAATACTACAAAAACATGCAAGAAAATGCTACACATCAAATTTACCCTAGTGATTAAATAGAGAAAAAGGAAGAGGGTAATATTTGATTGCTACTATTGTAGTATTTAAAAAACTAGAAAGGAAAATATCAGATATCGTGGTTATTTTTCTTCCCTTTGAAAATTATTTTAATGAAAATGATTTCAGCAGAAAACAATAATTACAGTTTTAAGATAGCCAATTAGTTACTATGCATTTGCTGTGATGTAAAGGTCTCTAAAAGCAATAAACAGTTTCTTCCAGTTAATTTTAAAGACCTTTGGTTCATTGTTATTATTTAATTTCTGAAGTAATTTCCATGCTAATTAAAACCTTTAGTACTTTCACTGAAGTATCCTATCAAAAGCAACTTAATTTTTTATGAATCAGGAAAATAAATCTAGCCTTTAGAAAATTTAAAGCAACAAAATATGGTATCATGGAAGCACTGGATTACAAGGTAAGAATAGTTTTCTTATAAACTGCTTCCTGGTTTTAACCTTTCCCTAAGATAAACTTCATTATCAGGAACCACTAAATATGTGAATTTAGAAGAACAAATGTTTGGAAACAAGCTTTCATGATCTTTCCTCATTTCCTAAGTAATCTTAAGCCCTTTTATAAAGGAGATATGATTGTCTACAAATTCCCATATTAAAAAGAGAATAAATGATTTATATCTAAAAGGTATATTCATCAGATGGTTTTCAGCAATAAATAGATGTACACATTGTGCTGGAATTTGAGTCTAAAAACAGGTGAAAAAGTGTAGTCCCGGCCTTAATGCATTAAAATTAAGTTTAATTATTAGAACGATCAGGAAATGTTTGAGAAGGAAAGAATAAATTCTGTTACTACTTCAACAAAAACATCAAATCTAGCCCAATGTAACGATGCAATGTGAACCATCAGCCTTGAACTCTGCCCACATACTAGTTATTTTACTAATTCCTTTAAGCCTTCATTTCTTCATTGACACAATGAAACTATTAATATATCATAGGATTGCTGTTAGAATGAAATGATACAAATTAATATAAATTACTTGGAATGTACAATGCTTAAAACAGTGATGTTATTAATTATAGTTATCAGGTTCTCAATTCAAGTTTTACAATGGTGACAAAATTACCTAAGTTGATCATATATATTAAGTAATATATATAATATTATATATACACATACATATGACAATATAAATAGGTTGGCTATTAAAATGAAAGCTTGATTTGTGAATAAATCATTTACCTTCAATTATGATAAAAACACTGAGTTAAAATATGCAATTCATCCCACCAATGTGATCCTTATAAATAAACTACATTTTGAATTAAGCTCTGAGACAACTGCAGTTTTGAAATTTCATATTATGCAGTGTGTCAAATATGTGGAAATACTGTCCTATTGTTTACACTGCAGTAAAAAGGAAGTCAAGAACTATAAACATCAGAGAAAAATGACCTATTCACAGTGGTCTAAAGAGATGCAGGTAATTTTAACAAAAATACTATGTTATAGGCATAACTACTCATGTTATGATTAAATTCTTATCTGACCTCAAAGTTGATATTACCATATGAACATTTACATAAGACAATAAGCTAAGGAGTAAAACCTGAAAAATTAGATGTATTATGAATCACAGTTAAATTGGAAAAGAATCTCAAACTGTGAAATAGCATATTCACTGTTAAGAATGCCATGAGTCTTAGAAAAGATTAAAATGTTACTATTTTAGCATTCTTTACATTCCTTTGAGTAATATTTACACTTGTAAATATTGTAAATGCCTTAGTAAATCTTTATCTAACCCTTCAAGACATGGGCTCTATATTTGTATATTTAGCATTTATTAATTCAATAATTATTCACTAGGTGCTTACTATGTGCCTGACATTTTGGTAGATGACTTAATGGATTCTAAGATATATGTTGAATCTTAGAAACTGCTACAGTTCTTGATGCACAGTAGATACTCAGAAAAAAACATCTGATTAGCTAGCAAATGAATGAGGGTGATGTGTACTAGCTGGTTTAGAATGAGAGGTAAAAAAAAAAATCCAACACTGCCACATTAGATAAATTATCAGCCAAAATTAGTTTAGGGTAGAAAATTGAAAAAAAAAATCATAGTAACAGCTAAAAAAGTACCTGTACCAGCTAAAAAATACAGATCTGAAAAAGCATGAAAAATATGAGTAATGCTGCAATGAGCATTTGTGCATAAGTTTTGCACTGATGTTTTTATTTCTATTGGGTAGATACCTAGGAATAGATTTGTTGAAAAATATGGTAACTCCGTATTTAACATTTTGAGGAACTACCAAACTGTTTCCAAAGTATTTATAGTATTTGATATTCCTACCAGCAACAAATTCTCCATGTCCTCACCAAAACTTGTTCTTTTTTATTATAGCTATTCTGATGGGTCTGAGGAAGTATTGACTATAGTTTTAATGTGTACTTTCCAAATGTCTATCAACTGATGGACAGATAAAGGAAATATAGCATATCCACATATGGGAAATTATTCAGCAATAAAAAAGGAATGAAGTAATGACATATGCTACAACACAGATGAACTGCAGAAGTATTACTCTAAGTGAAATAAGCCAATCACAGGAGACCATGTATTCTATGATTCTATTTATATGAAATGCATAAGCAAATCTAGTGTAGAAGAAAATAATTTAATCATTGCTTAGGGTTGGGAGAGGACTGGGTGTTATGGGAGGCAACAGGAGTGACAGTTAAGGGGAGCAAGGCCTGTTTTGGGGATGATGAAAATGTTCTAAAATCGGATAATGTGATGGTTGAAAAACTCTGTAAATATACTAAAAATCATTACATTGCACATTTTGAAAAGCTGAAGTTTATAGTATATGAGAGCTTATAAAAACATGTATTTAAAAAATAAAAATTTTATAAAAAAACAATTTAATTAAATACCGTAAACTGTTTCAAAGATTTTTTTTGAGAATACCACAATATGTGTTTCAAATTTCCTGAGTAACCCATTCATTTACTCAATAAATATTAAGAACCCAACCCACAACATGACAGGTACTATATAGTATGCATTCAAATAATAGTAATGAAACAGGCACTTTCCTCTCATTATGCAATTTAAGAATTCTTAACATCTCTGCAAACATCATTGATTTTCATATTTTTAAGTATCTGAACCTTTACTTCAAAGGAAATTTTAAGTGTGTGAACATGTAAAGGACATGCTATTCTTATTGTATCAAAGGAGCCTTATCCATTCATCTTGCTCCAAGCCACCTTCCTTGTGGGCTCTGTGAAATCTTGAAAATTTATGTACCAGGTGGAAACTAGAACACTTTCATATAGTTCTTGGCCCAGTTTTATCTAAATATTTGTGCTATCCAAAAGGAAATGCTTTTTAAATTGTAAATAATAAGCTTTACATTTCTTCAAATTAGTCTTTAGATTTAGCTCTTAAATGTCAATCAGGACTTCTGCTAAAATCAAATTAGGTAATTCTGAGGAAAACAGAGTAGACCAGTAGTTAAAAATCCCTCTGACTTGGGAAAGCTTCACTTTACAGGGCAATGAAGGATACTACGCAAGACCCAGGAGAAGAAAGAAACCCAGGGATGCAGATTCTGATTTGGGTGATATTTTTTGCATTATACACATCTGCAGATTCTCAAAGAGAAGACAGCACAGAGATGCTGAGCAGAGCTTTCAACATTAACGTAGATTAGGAGGAGATTTCCAAAGAAATGCTTAAAAAGCTCCACTCCCCTAGATCCTCCACCCTGACCCCCTTCCTCTCACCCTACAGGTACATTCACATAATTGCAATTTTAACCCTGAGAAGTTATACCCTGGAAGTGAGGGTGAAGTAGAATGAACAAGCCTTGCAAGAACTGAGACTTAAAACTGTGGTTTAATATGTGCCTTTAATTGATTCAGTATTACTAGAGCCCTTAGATGCCTGCCAGAAAGGAAACACACAGCTCCTTTGGAGAGAGTGAACCTTGTGTTAAGGCCCCGAATATATCTAGATTCATTGACTTTAAAATGACTGTTTACTATCTTCAAGGAAATAAATGACTAGTTTGAAATTTTCTTCAGTGAACTGGAATCTATGCTGTTCAACAAAATGTACAACCTAGAACTGAGAAATACTTTAATTGAAATAAAAAACTCAATAGATGTGTTTAACAGCACATTAGTTTCAAGTAAGAACTAGTAAACTGGAAAATAAGTCAATAGGTGTACTGAATTATAGAGAGACAAAGGATGGAAAATAAGGGTGAGACATAGGTGTTAAGAGTGGAAAGGTTTAATATGTATACTTGAAATTCCAGAAGGAATTTTTTGTTCCTATTTACAAATGTTTATAACTTCATGTCTTTGTTTTAAATAAATAGTGGTATATTACTGAAAACAACTCTTTCAATGCTATTCTATTTTCTTTACCTTGTTTTGCATCATATTCTTAAGGTTTCCCTCAAACTTCATTTTCTTTGTTAAGAACAAAGGGAAGGTTGATCTTGTCTGTTGAATGAACTGGGAGAAACTATGATTGTTAATTTATTATAGTAGTTCTGTGGCTCAGCTCAGAGGTGGGCACCATTGGACTAATTTTACCCACTCCCAAGAGTCTCTTCTAAAAGGCAGGGATATTCCTGTGTTTAGGGATATTCAAATCTTGATTATTTAGCAAGCAAATATGTACTGTTTTGCATCACCTCCATGCTCTCCTATATCAGGTATGATCAAATACATTGCTTCAGTTCTTCATTTTAAACTTTGATTCTTATGGCTCTTGATTTTAAACTTCTGGGTGGAGTGGGAATAGAAAATGGATTTTTTGTTGGTTCTATTAGTTGGTTGGTTTGCTTTTGTCATTTTATTGGGGCTGTTGTCAGACTTTCCCTTTGATTACGGCTTTGTGTATCCACAGCAAATCTTCTGGGGTTCAGTTTCCAGCTCAAGATTGCTGTTGGGTCTCCTCCTTCAATTTATCCTATACATCCCTCTCTATCTGATCTAGCCTCATGGACAGAAATTGTTCAATGTCAGCAGAATCATTGGGGATAAAACAAGTTATAGTTCTCTAAAGTTAAGATTTCATTCACTTAAAAAACATTTCCCAAATTTCTAGCTGTTATAAACCAAACTCTTGGAATTAAGACAAAAAATGCAAAAAGACATACTACCTTCTTCCAAGACAGTGTCAAGTGCAGCAAAGCAATAAGTAAATAAATTATTATATGAAGTTTTTTTTACTGGATGATGGACAGGATACTATGGAAATGTACACAAAAGTCACCTTTCAGCTTTAATCCAAAAAGTAGAGGAGGAATATTGCATATATTGGTGTTTCATGTTCTTCTGGGGAATATTTGGAAAAACAAAAGCTTGTCAAGAAACATCCCCCCCTCCATTTTCCCTTTCATAACATCTGAAGAGCTATAATTATCTTTCACCCTTGCTGCATCAAAGATGATTTAACCACAGAAATCCTAGAAATACATGCGTTTGTTATGAGTTCTGCTGTCCAACTATTAGACAGTCTACAATCACTATCTTTTATAGGGGAATCCTGTTCTGGTAGTGGCATTTAATTTGGAACATTTTCATTACTGTAGCAAATTGGCAGTCAGCCAAGAAAAATGACACTTTTTATGAAACAAAATATTCAGATTGAAGGAGGAGAATATACTGAAGATGGGGGTAATGAGACTCATTACATTAAGCTCCTGTTACTAATCAACTCCATAATGTAACCAAGACAGCAAAGGTTTCCAGGGGCTAGGAGCCTCCTGCTCCTAGTGAATCTTTGGCTGAAAACCTGACCTTCATTTTAATAGAACTGCATAAATACCAACTTTATCCCTTTCTTGGGAATTCCCACCAAGTTGTCTTAGCTAGAGAAAGCTTCTAATATTAAATGAAGTTGCCAGGGGAAAGATTAAAGATTATTATTAACATTCAGTCTTAACGAGGCAGCTAAATATTATGTCACTATATAAAGGTGAAGTATGATTTTCTGTTATTGCTGATTGATGGACCTAGGGTTTTGAAAGCATTCTGTTACTTTGTAATTCATACTCTGATAATGCTACCATTCTTTATATATTTACACAGACACACACATATACACAAACACATGGAGTTGGAAGAGAGTCTCAGCATGAAATTCATTCAAATACTCAGTAAAGGCACAATCTAATCATGTTATTTTTCAAGATAAACATGTAGTCTATAAATGACCAGAGGTTGTCAAGAATGGTAAAAGGGCTGAGATCTGTCATATTTGCAAACTAACATGTTTGACACATTTTCATGGGTATCTGAAAACATGAGACTCCTGGTCTGAGACCAAGGTCTTTATTACTCATGGCACAGAAAGCAACATGAGCATTAGCATATTTACATAGTTCATCTTATCCCCAAGCCCTACAGGGCAATGGGAATGGTTACAGATGGATGTCAACACCTATATAGGACTGTGTTTCAGGAAGGGAATATTGAGCTTAGGGAACATGGCTCTTTTGATAGATATGAAGTATGCTTACCCTATTCTCTGAAGGAGGGCACCATCTTTATTATCCAGAAGAGTAAGCATACTTGTCTTTTCCTCTGAAGGGAGACACTGTATCTTCCAAGACTGTGCACTATGCAAACATTTTTGAAAATGGCTCCCTTAACTGCTCCCCCCAAAGGAGGCAATTAATGTCTTGTTCACAAGAAATGAATAAACATAAAACATGAAAGATACATGGAGCATGTTGTCATGAGCATGTTACTTGGTCAGCCATTCTAATTAATCTGTCCTGCTGAGACTAGGACCATATTTGTACAATTGCTTTGTATAACATTTAGTGAAGGCTACCATCAACAGGTCTCCAAGTAACAGGATGAGGCCAGATTAAGTATTGACCTCAACCATCCCCTCCTCAATGTCTTGGACAAAATCATCTGAACAAATCCCATAAAGCACCAGAGTCTACCTTAAATACATGTAACTTTCTCATTAAATTTTTGTATAGCCTTTCCACCGTTCCCAAAGCATTAATCCACACTGAGAAGGTTGTTTTAGAAATTGTCAGGGCTCTACCTTGACCTACAAAGAGTAAGTCTAGGATAATTCCATCATTAATAACATTCTGGTAAGTAAGTAGTTGAAAATAAGACAAAACCAAGTGGGCTCCACTTCCCCCCAAATCCAGCTATACCAGCCAATAAGATGGATTCCATCTGGTTACCTGAGACCCAAAACAAAAGAGAGTCAGACAGCTGTGGATTGACAAGTGGCGATATAAGAAATATATGTCCTGGGAATAACCACAAACTGACATGGACTCCTTGAGGATGAACCAGTCTAAAACAGGGAATAGTTGGGAAAGCAACCAATCAAGACTAAACAAGCCTGGATCCCTCGCTTACATAAGGGAAGTGATACAGAAACCTGGGCAAAAAATTTTACTATAAAAAAAAAACCCTCTTTGTTTCTTCGGAGGGTACTCTTGGTTCATAGGCAAAAGCTATGCCTCCCTGGTTTACAAACCGTTTTTAAACAATAAGTTTTTCTTAATTAAATTACCTGTTTTACAGAGAGATTTAAAAGTAGAGACCGACCTGAATGCCTTACAGTGCCAAAATCCTATCACTGAAAATTTCATTTAAAGTCAGGGATAAATTCTATTATCCGTTTTTAACTGGATGACTCCCATTATATGAGTAACTACCTTTAAGGTACACATGAATAATGCTAGTTTTCTTCCCAGAAAGTTGGAAGATTGCCTAAGCAGCCAAGGATAGCCCACTTTGAAGAGGTCTTTTCAGCCATTTGCGGGAGTGTTTATTTAGCTAAATCCTCGAAATCTCTACAACCTCTAAAAAGCAAATCATTTCCAACAGGGAAGCAATACACCTGGTCTTCTGCACAAAAAAAGCACGGCCCTAATCATGCCCTGGAAAAAAGTTCAGTCTGCATTTGTTGCGGCCTGTCAAGTGTGACCCTATCGGCTGAGGGCGCAGGTTGCCAGGACCTCTAACATGACCTTTGGAATGATAGTTTATTTCAAATACCTGAGTTGAGCTCTTGATTTTGAAGTACAGGTCCTAATGAGAAGGCAGGGAGAGGGTGGGCTGGGGTGTGCTGCGCTTCACAGCCGCTCGGAAAACCGCAGCAGCAGGCTCAAGGCGCGGAGCCACAGCCACACTTGCCAGAGAAGCCCCGTTCTTGCGCGATCATGAGAGACCTGCGGTGGGCGCAGGGGATCCTGGGGTGACACAGACTCGGGGGTTTGGAGCCAAGGGCACTTTCTCCTGGACTGGTTGGTACCAGTCTCTGTCTGGTGCAGTCACCGGGACTTTTAGATTACCAGGCCTTCCACAGTTAGTCACAGCGCTGCAGCGCCTCGTCCTGGAGGCTGCCCAGGTGAAGAGAACCTGCGTGGGCCCAAAGGCTGTGCACCGGCAGGGTGAGGGAGCCAGAGTGGAGGAGCGAACTGCGCATGCCCGGGCCGCGGAGCTGTAGTCTCCAGGAGCCCTGCACGTCTGCCTGTGAGTTTGTCCTGCCGCAGCCGCGGTGAAGCCATCCTCCTCACTGACTGACTCCGTTGTGGCTGTGGGGCCCGGCGTGGGGAAAACAGGCGTGACACATTTGTATGTGGTAAGCACAGAGGCTGGGTGCCTGCCTGCTGTTTCGATAGACATCTCAGTGAATTTAAGTTTAATCGTGATCAGTGAAAACTGTCAGAGAGTGGAAAACGCAGTGGTCAGAGTAAACGTGTCTGCAGGGTTTGGGAGAGTTGCTCCAGAATACCTTCTTTGAGGACGGCTCTGGGGTGAATCTTAAAGAGCTAGATCATTCTTATCTTCCTCACACTTCCTGGATCTAAAACACTCCTCAGAGGTGTTTCCTTTGCCACAAAAGTCAGTGTGCCACAAAACCCATTCCAGTAGGTATGACCTCACCCTTTTCCAATCATTCCCTACTCACATGAAGAACTCTCATCTGGAAGAGGAGCATAAGAACAAGGAAATTTTTTTTAATTACAGAGTTCCGTTATGATACCACTTTGGGCCATTTGTGGTTTTGGCAAGGCATGTACCTGACTAAGCAGTCATTTTTCCTTGCAATCTAGGACTCTTTCAATCAAACAAGATAATAGAGTTGGCTGAATCAATAATTAATGCTGTGGGACCTTTTTTGACCATCTTGACACCTCCAGGGTGTTGCCGTTATGGAAAGAAAAGCATCATGTCCCAGAATGAACAGGCAGAATCCTGAATTTTCCATACTATTTTTCATAGTGCCTGAAAAAATTTATATTCCTATCAACAGTGTCTAATGGTACCCTATTCTCCATATGCTTGATGATTCTTGTTACCTCTTATCTTTTTGAACAAAGCCATTTAACAAGTGTGAAGTGCTATCTCACTGTGGTTTGAATTTACATTTCCCTGATGACCAGTGATACTGGGCACCTTTTCAATACCTGATGGCCATTTGTATGTCTTCTTTGGAAAAAATACCTGTGCAAGTTTTCTGCTTATTTTTTAAGCATTTTTTGCTGTTGAGTTAAATGGTTCCTTATGTATTTTGGATATAATTCCTTATCAGATATATGGTTTGCCAATATTTTATACCATTTTATAGATTGCCTGATAATTTTGGTGACTTACTTTTGGTGTGCAGAAAGCTTTTCAGTTTGATGTAGTCCTACTCATTTATTTTTTATTTTGTTGCTTGTGCTTTTGTGATCATATGTAAAAAATTGTTGCCAAGACCAGTGTCAAGATTTTTCCCTTTTTTTCTTTCCTAGGAGTTTTACAGTATCAGCCCTTATATTTAAGTCTTTAACCTATTTTGAGTTACTTTTTGTGAATGATATAAGATAGGGTTTCGGTTTCTTTTTTTTTGCATATGGCTATCCAGTTTTTCTAACACTATTTACTGAAGAAACTGCACTTTTCCATTGAGGGTTCTTGGCTCCCTTATCAAATATTACTTGGTATTTTTGATGAATTATTTAATAAATATAAGCCCATACTTCTACTATAGTAGTTAGGTAACAAATGGGAAAGATATGGAGGGGGAGTATATGGCAAGGGGAATAATAAAAGTAAATTTTCTTTGTTTCTTGTGAGTACAGAGAATCTTCTCCATTGTACCCCTCTCCATTTTTCTACAGACTTAATCATAGTACTGGTACATGTCCCTTGGTGTTTCACTCACCCCCAGTGGTTTCCCTTAGCTCTACTCAAGTCTCTGAAAATAATCTCCTTATTAAAGTATACTTAATTACACACTGAAGGTGTCATAAGTTTTCTCCCAGACCCCTGACTGAGGTAGGGCACTTGGCATAATCATCACTATTTAACAGTGCAAAATCCAAACATACAGAATTGTATGGCTTGCCTAGTAACCCATGGTTAATAAATTATGAAACAAGGAATAGAACCAAGATCTTATCCAAGTGGCCTTCCACTTAATCATGATTTTTTTTCCTTCAATTATCTTGGCCTCAGTTTGCTTATCTAAAAGTTTTAAATGTGAAGTTATTTAAGTAAATACTACTGATGACATGCCCTCTTCTAAAATTGATTGATTTATATGTAACAGTAATAGCATTATTTAATGGTGTAACAGTATAGTATTTTGCCCTGTGGGTCTATAAGATTCTGGTGCTCTTTATATACCAGAGGGTGTCTAAGTACATCGTGAACATAAAAATTTAAGTTAGAAGTTAATGATTTTCAATGATGTACTTAGACACCTCTGGAATATTCTTTGTCTTCTATTTGAAATATTTCCCTAAAACATCTAGAACTAAATTGTTAAACAACCTATTTCTATTCCTCTATTACTTTAGAGGAGTCTCCAGTCCTCCCTACCATGCTCTAATTTTTGCTTCCTGCCATTTCATGCATCCTGGGCCAAACCATTCTTTTACTTCTGACTCTGCTCCTAATTAGACTGCTTGCAATTGTCCTTTACCCTGCTTACTTGCAGTTGGTCTTGAGTGGAACATGCTTATTGATATTTAATAAATCTGCACCACTGTAAGCATGAGCATCTTTTCCTGACATCTCTTGGCCTTCTGATTCCTCCCATTGTAAATGCTGACTCATCAATCAACTTCTCATAGGCTTGGCACTCTTATGTGAAAGGAAGGAAATCAGTCCACCTTGTTCCATTGCAAATTTCCACTGAACAAAAGTGGACCTACTGAAATATTTTTAACAGGGCACTAGAGGTAGCTTTGGAATAGTTCATTGTTACCAGCAATGATAGTCTTTTGGAGTTTACAAAATTTTGACTGTAGAAAATGGAACAGCTACACATTTAGATTGGACACTTTTGTAAGTAATGGAGTATTAGAATTTAAGTGAAACAATTAGGCACTCCTACTTCTAAATTTTTAAGTTAAAAGGTCAAAAGACTTATTACATATATAGCTCTACTAAGGGCAATCAACTTGCCCAAGGCCATCAGAGGTAGTGCTAGTCTTTAAGTTTTGCTAATAATTCATTTTGCTACTGATAAGACAATACCTCATTCTCAATTAACATGAATAAATTACCACTTCCCAAATTCATTTGAAAAAATATTAAGTGAAGTGGTTTGTACTGAGTAATTGCTAAATAAGATGTTTGAAAATAAGTAGTATTTTGGAGATAAAACAATAGTGGATTCCACCTTTGATGAGATGCTAACCATTGAGATAAGAACCATAGTCTGAAAGAAATACTGAGTCAACAAAAAGCAGTAGTTTTTTTTTTCCCCTATAAAGGTGAAGCTATGTAGCAGACGAATGGCATATCATTATTTAAAGTATGAATTAAATAATGAATATAACGAGCAATTTTTAGTACAGTTTCAATTTTAGTAAAACAGAGATTTTTCTGCAGGATCTTTAAATTAATTCCTTGGAGACTTATTTTAAACATGCCTTTCTGAATATAATTCTCTATGATATTAGGGCAATAGATGTTCTGAGGTCGTTCACTTTGGAATCAAAAGAGATTTTGTGGAAGTCCAGAAATTATTTTTAAAAATAATAGCAATGTTTTATAATAAAATGTATTCACCAGATTATATATGAGGATACAGACATTTTTTAAAGATAGGCAAACATTCTGAAATGCTTCAACATTACTTTTGAATGATTTCTTTTGGGAGATTGTTTAAAATGTTAGCAGTTACTCTGTTTTATTATTGTTTGTTTTTATGCACATAGACTAAAAGGTTTACACTTAAAATAGAACATGTCTACTTCAGTCACTTACATCACATTAAGTGGAACAACCCAATTTGACTTATCCTTACATGGTATATCTAATGAATGCAAAAACTGATCCCAGTAGCAAGAATGCAATTATTACAATCAAGAAATAATGTTAGACTACTTTCAACATGAGAGGTTATTTTTTGGTAAAAAGCAATCTGATTGGATTCCTGTAGTTGTTGAGATCAAAAGGACGTCTTTTCCTTAGGTGGTTTATTAATGTCCCATCCTCATCTTGGCATAACATCATCCCCTTCTCTAACTGGTCTTCACCAAGAGAAAAAAATACATTTTTGTAAAAATGTTTGGAAACTGGAAATGCATCCCATGCTCTTGGCTAGGAAGAATAAATATTGTCAAAATGGCTATACTACCTAAAGCAATCTACAGATTCAATGCAATCCCTATCAAACTACCAACAGCTTTCTTCAATGAACTGGAACAAATAATTCTAAAATTCATATGGAACCACAAAAGACCCCGAATAGCCAAAGCAATCCTGAGAAGGAGGAATAAAACAGGGGAATTACACTCCCTGACTTCAAGCTCTACTACAAAGCCACAGTAATCAAGACAATTTGGTATTGGCACAAAAACAGACCCACAGACCAGTGGAACAGAATAGAAAATCCAAACATTAACTCAAACATATACAGTCAATTAATATTTGATAAAAGTGCCTTGGATATACAATGGGGAGATGACAGCCTCTTCAGCAGCTGGTGTTGGAAAAACTGGACAGCTACATGTAAGAGAATGAAACTGGACTACTGTCTAGCCCCATACACAAAGGTAAACTCAAGGTGGATCAAAGACTTGAATGTAAGTCATGAAACCATAAAACTCTTAGAAAAAAACATAGGCAAAAATCTCTTGGACATAAACATGAGCAACTTCTTCATGAACATATCTCCCCGGGCAAGGGAAACAAAAGCAAAAATGAACAAGTGGGACTGTATGAAGCTGAAAAGCTTCTGTACAGCAAAGGACACCATCAGTAGAACAAAAAGACATCCTACAGTATGGGAGAATATATTCATAAAAAACGTATCTGATAAAGGGTTGACATCCAAAATATATAAAGAACTCATGCACCTTAACAAACAGAAAGCAAATAATCCAATTAAGAAATGGGCAGAGGACATGAATAGACACTTCTCCAAAGAAGAAATTCAGATGGCCAACAGGCACATGAAAAGATGCTCCACATCGCTAGTCATCAGAGAAATGCAGATTAAAACCACAATGAGATATCACCTCACACCAGTGAGGATGGCCAACATCCAAAACACAAACAACAACAAATGTTGGCGAGGATGTGGAGAAAAGGGAACCCTCCTACACTGCTGGTGGGACTGCAAATTAGTTCAACCATTGTGGAAAGCAGTATGGAGGTTCCTCAAAAAACTCAAAATAGAAATACCATTTGACCCAGGAATTCCACTCCTAGGAATTTACCCTAAGAATGCAGCAGCCCAGTTTGAAAAAGACAGATGCACCCCTATGTTTATTGCAGCACTATTTACAATAGCCAAGAAATGGAAGCAACCTAAGTGTCCATCAGTAGATGAATGGATAAAGAAGATGTGGTACATATACACAATGGAATATTATTCAGCCATAAGAAGAAAACAAATCCTACCATTTGCAACAACATGGATGGAGCTAGAGGGTATTATGCTCAGTGAAATAAGCCAAGCCGAAAAAGACAAGTATCAAATGATTTCACTCATATGTGGAGTATAAGAACAAAGAAAAAATACTGAAGGAACAAAACAGCAGCAGACTCACAGAACCCAAGAACGGACTAATAGTTACCAAAGGGAAAGGGACTGGGGAAAATGGGCGGGAAGGGAGGGATAAGAGGGAAAAAGGGGCATTACGATTAGCAGATGTAATGTTGGGGGGGCACGGGGAGGGCTGTACAACTCAGAGAAGACAAGTAGTGATTCTATAGCATCTCACTACGCTGATGGACAGTGACTGTAATGGGGTTGGTGGGGGGGACCTGATGAAGGGGTAGTTTAATAATCGTAATATTGCACATGTAATTGTAAATTAATGATAACAAAACAAATTATATTAAAGAAAAAAAAATGTTTGGAAACTTGTTGGCCCTTTACCTGTGTATCTTGTGTTTTTTTGTTTTCCCTAAGGATGTCCTTATTTATTTAAGTATTATAACAGTGATTCATTACTTTATTCCTTCCACAGATACCTCATTTATGGAATGAGAACTTAATGTACCTGAATCAAGACTTTAAGAGCCTGTGAAGCACATAATAGTACTAACTCATGATTTATTCTTGTTTTTAAAAATATACACATGTATACACATGATTATTTTTGGCAAACTTACCTGCTCGTCAAAGATTTTCTAAGTTCACCCAAATATTTGGAGTTATACTGTTCAGTGATCAAACATATTCATAATCATTCATCCAGCTTTTCTAGAATACCTTGATAAATATCAATTAATTTATGAAATAACATTAATTGCAAAACACTGTTTTAAATGCTGAGAAATGTATTCACTGCTTATGACATGCCATTGCTTTAAAAAAATAAGTTCATTTAATCTTCACAATGGTTACAATGATCTTATTAATTTGTAATTGTATTAAAACCTTTCAGATGAGCGGATTTAAGTGTCGAGTTGTTAAATGATTTAATCAGTAGATAACAGAGCTACTCAGGACAAGAATCTGGCCACATCCATCATTTTGCTCAATCCCCAAGCAAAGTACTCTATTTGACCTTTTTCTTTAGTGGATATATATGCCGTATCTTATTTTGAAGACCAGACTATAGTTTGATATAAAAATTATATTAATTACAAGTTAGTAATTTCATGTCAATTTAAAAATAGTGAATGCAGATGTCCTTTTTGAAATTTTTTTAAAAAGATATTTTCTTTTTCAGAGTATGAGAGATCAGTAGTTTCTGAAAAATTGCTGTTCTTTTTAATATATGGTATACTTTTGCTATAAAAATACATTTCATCTAAGCCTTGTATGAGGCTGCTGAGGAGATATGTTTATGTTTATGCAGTTAGGAATTTTTGAGCAAATCTTACTGAAACTTCATATCTAGGCAAAAAGCCTTAGAAGTTAATTGATCACATTAGCTAGTAAAAAAGATAGATTTACTTCTTCGGAAATATGTTTCTATATTTCAAAGGGGACTGTGACCTAGGAGCAGGAGACTTTCTGTGGCTTGTAAAGTTGGAGACGCTGGTCTTATAACTACCGTGAAGAGATTTATTTGTATTCTTAAGAGTGAGGACCCACAGTCTTTCCTTTACATTTGTAAAAAATACTTGCTGAAGGTGGATGAGGGCTTTCCTATATAAATGTCCAGATATATCTTTATGTGGTTTCTTTCCTATATAAAGTCCAGATATTTTTTATTGGTCCTTACATACACTACAGACCCTGTATGTGTATGTGTGTGACGTGTACCATGACATCTGCTTTTCATTACACCACTTGTGTTAAAAACTGGGGCACAGAGGAATCACACTGCTGTTAAGTAAATAATAATATGTTGTACTTAAGAAACTTTGTGCATATATTTAAGATAATAATAACAAATACAGATATTAAAAGGCTAACAATGTGAAAAATATTCTCTGCTTGAAAATTAGAAAGTATGGTCTTGAAATGTAGCATTATTGCTTATCAATTACATTATCTTGCACAGTTTTTTTCTTAACTTGGGCCTTAGTTGCTTTGTAAGATGGTCATTTTTACAGTGCCATTGTAAGATTAAATGAAAAAGCACTGATAGGAATTGTAATTTTTCAAGAAAATGAAAGATGATGATGGAAAGATGCTGCTGTTGATGATACTGTTGATGATAGATAAGAAATTGAAATTATTTGGTAAATTATCTTATCTTTTTAATAGGGTCAAATAAAATACTCAATATGTGCTCCCTTTTTCTTCTTGTCCTTTCTTCAAATTCTAAATTCTTGAAGTTAGTGCACAACTTAAACTCCTAAATTATTGTCAAGCAAAGGGACTGTACATGATAAGCAATCTGTAAATGCTTTAGTATGTTGCTTTTCATAATGTGATGCATAGATGGAACAGGAATGAAAAAAATCATAAATTTTTTCAAATGATATTTGAAGATAAGGCAGTTGAACCAAATTATGAGAAGTCAGTCCCAGATGGTTGGTATTCAAGAAAAGCATCATTTTGGAGGTATGCACTATTATCCTAATCACTTTTTTTAAATAATTTATTTTGCTATCATTATTCTACAATTACATGTGCAATATTATGGTTATTAAACTACGCCCTTCATTAGGTCCCCCCCACCAACCCCATTAGAGTCACTGTCCATCAGCGTAGTGAGATGCTATAGAATTACTACTTGTCTTCTCTGAGTTATACAGCCTCCCCATGCCCCCTCAACATTACACCTGCTAATCGTAATGCCCCTTTTTCCCTCTTATCCCTCCCTTCCTACCCATCTTCCCCAATCCCTTTCCCTTTGGTAACTATTAGTCCGTTCTTGGGTTCTGTGGGTCTGCTGCTGTTTTGTTCCTTCAGTTTTTTTCTTTGTTCTTATACTCCACAGATGAGTGAAATCATTTGATACTTGTCTTTTTTGGCTTGGCTTATTTCACTGAGAATAATACCCTCTAGCTCCATCCGTGTTGTTGCAAATGGTAGGATTTATTTTCTTCTTATGGCTGAATAATATTCCATTGTGTATATGTACCACCTCTTCTTTATACATTCATCTACTGATGGACACTTAGGGTGCTCCATTTCTTGGCTACTGTAAATAGTTCTGCGATAACCATAGGGGTGCATATGTCTTTTTCAAACTGGGCTGCAATAGTCTAAGGGTAAATTCCTAGGAGTGGGATTCCTGGGTCAAATGGTATTTCTATTTTGAGTTTTTTGAGGAACCTCTATACTGTGTTCCACAATGGTTGAACTAATTTGCCTGCCCACCAGCAGTGTAGGAGGGTTCTCTTTTCTCCACATCCTCGCCAACATTTGTTGTTGTTTGTGTTTTGGATGTTGGCCATTCTCACTGGTGTGACGTGATATCTCATTGTGGTTTTAATTTGCATTTCTCTGATGATTAGCGATGTGGAGCATCTTTTCATGTGCCTGTTGGCCATCTGAATTTCTCCTTTAGAGAAGTGTCTCTCATGTTCTGCCCATTTATTAATAGGATTATTTGCTTTTTGTTTGTTAAGGTGTGTGAGTTCCTTATATGTTTTGGATGTCAACCCTTTATCAGATACGTCATTTATGAATATATTCTCCCATACTGTAGGATCTCTTTCTGTTCTACTGATCGTGTCCTTTGCTGTACAGAGGTTTTCAGCTTGATATGGTCCCACTTGTTCATTTTTGCTTTTGTTTCCCTTACCCGGGGAGATATGTTCATGAAGAAGTTGCTCATGTTTATGTCCAAGAGATTTTTGCCTATGTTTTTTTCTAAGAGTTTTATGGTTTCATGACTTACATTCAGGTCTTTGTTCCACCTTTAGTTTACCTTTCTGTAGGGGTTAGAAAATAGTCCAGTTTCATTCCCTTACATATAGCTGTCCAGTTTTTCCAACACCAGCTGCTGAAGAGGCTGTCATCTCCCCATTGTATATCCAAGGCTCCTTTATCAAATATTAATTGACTGCATATGTTTGGGTTAATGTTTGGATTTTCTATTCTGTTCCACTGGTCTGTGGGTCTCTTTTTGTGCCACTACCAAATTGTCTTGATTACTGTGGCTTTGTAGTAGAGCTTGAAGTCAGGGAGCGTAATTCCCCCTGTTTTATTCCTCCTTCTCAGAATTACTTTGGCTATTCGGGGTCTTTTGTGGTGCCATATGAATTTTTTTTCATTTTTTTAAAGTTTATTTTGATATCATTAATCTACAATTAAATGAGTAATATTATGGTGATTACACTACCCCCTTCATCAGGTCACCCCCCACCCCATTACAGTCACTGTTCATTACCCTAGCAATATGCCACAGAGTCACTACTTGTCCTCTCTGGGTTGTACAGACCTCCCCGTGCCCCCCTAACATTACATCTGCTAATCGTAATGCCCCTTTTTCCCCCTTGCCCCTCCCTTCCCACCCATCCTCCCCAGTCCCTTTACCTTTGGTAACTATTAGTCCGTTGTTGGGTTCTGTGAGTCTCCTGCTGTTTTGTTCCTTCAGTTTTTTTCTCAGTTCTTATACTCCACATATGAGTGAAATCATTTGGTACTTGTCTTTTTCAGCTTGGCTTATTTCACTGAGCATAATACCCTCTAGCTCCATCCATGTTGTTGCAAATGGTAGGATTTGTTTTCTTCTTATGGCTGAATAATATTCCATTGTGTATATGTACCACCTCTTCTTTATCCATTCATCTACTGATGGACATGTAGGTTGCTTCCATTTCTTGTCTATTGTAAATAGTGGTGCGATGAACATAGGGGTGCATCTGTCTTTTTCAAACTGGGCTGCTGCATTCTTAGGGTAAATTCCTAGGACTGAAATTCCTGGGTCAAATGGTATTTCTATTTTGAGTTTTTTGAGGAACCTCCATACTGCTTTCCACAATGTTTGAACTAATTTGCATTCCCACCGGCAGTTTAGGAGGGTTCCGGTTTCTCCACATCCTCGCCAACATTTGTTGTTGTTTGTGTTTTGGATGTTGGCTATCCTCACTGGTGTGAGGTGGTATATCTTTGTGGTTTTAATCTGCATTTCTCTGATGATTAGTGATGTGGAGCATCTTTTCATGTGCCTGTTGGCCATCTGAATTTCTTCTTTGGAGAAGTGTCTATTCATGTCCTCTGCCCATTTCTTCATTGGATTATTTGCTTTTTCTTTGATGAGGTGCGTGAGTTCTTTATATATAGTTTCGATGTCAACCCCTTATCGGATACGTCATTTATGAATATAATCTCCCGTACTGTAAGAAGTCTTTTTGTTCTATTGATGGTGTCCTTTGCTGTACAGAAGCTTTTCAGCTTCATATAGTCCCACTTGTTCATTTTTGCTTTTGTTTCCCTTGCCCAGGGAGATATGTTCATGAAGAAGTCGCTCATGTTTATGTCCAAGAGATTTTTGCCTGTATTTTTTTCTAAGAGTTTTATGGTTTCATGACTTACATTCAGGTCTTTGATCCACCTTGAGGTTACCTTTGTGTATGGGGTTAGACAGTAGTCCAGTTTCATTCTCTTACATGTAGCTGTCCAGTTTTGCAACACCAGCTGCTGAAGAGGCCGTCATCTCCCCAATGTATATCCAAGGCTCCCTTATCAAATATTAATTGACTGTATGTGTTTGGGTTGATGTTTGGATTTTCTATTCTGTTCCACTGGTGTGTGGGTCTGTTTTTGTGCCAATACCAAATTGTCTTGATTACTGTGGCTTTGTAATAGAGCTTGAAGTCAGGGAGCATAATTCCCCCTGTTTTATTCCTCCTTCTCAGGATTGCTTTGGCTATTCGGGGTCTTTTGTGGTGCCATATTAATTTTAGAATTATTTGTTCGAGTTCATTGAAGAAAGCTGTTGGTAGTTGATAGGGATTGTGTTGAATCTGTAGATTGCTTTAGGTAGTATAGCTATTTTGACAATATTTATTCTTCCTAGCCAAGAGCATGAGGTGCATTTCCATTTGTTAGTGTCCTCTTTAATTTCTCTTAGGAGTGTCTTGTAGTTTTCAGAGTACAGTTCTTTCACTTCCTTAGTTAGGTTTATTCCTAGGTATTTTATTATTTTTGATGCAATTGGGAATGGAAGTGTTTTTCTGATTTCTCTTTCTGTTAGTTCATCATTAGTGTATAGGAAAGCAACTGATTTCTGTGTGTTAATTTTGTATCCTGCAACTTTGCTGAATTCAGATATTAGTTCTAGTAGTTTGGGAGTCGAGTCTTTAGGATTTTTTATGTACAGTGTCATGTCTTCTGCAAATAGTGACAATTTGACTTCTTCTTTACCAATCTGGATGCCTTGTATGTCTTTGTTTTGTCTGATTGCTGTGGCTAGTACCTCCAGTACTATGTTGAATAACAGTGGAGAGAGTGGACATACCTGTCTTGTTCCTGATCTTAGATGAAAAGCTTTCAGCTTCTCACTGTTAAGTATGATGTTAGCTGTGGGTTTGTCATATATGGCCTTTATTATGTTGAGGTACTTGACCTCTATACCCTTTTTTTGAGAATTTTAATCAGGAATGGATGCTGAATTTTGTCAAATGCTTTTTCAGCATCTATGGAGATGATCATGTGGTTTTTGTTCTTCTTTTTGTTGATGTGGTGGGTGATGTTGATGGATTTTCGAATGTTGTACCATCCTTGCATCCCTGGGATGAATCCCACTTGATCATGGTGTATTATCCTCTTGATGTATTTTTGAATTCGGTTTGCTAATATTTTGTTGAGTATTTTTGCATCTACGTTCATCAGGGATATTGGTCTGTAATTTTCTTTTTGGTGAGGTCTCTGTCCGGTTTTGGTATTAGATTGATGCTGCCTTCATAGAATGAGTTTGGAAGTATTCCCTCCTCATCTATTTTTTGGAAAAGTTTAAGGAGAATGGGTATTATTTCTTCACTATATGTCTGGCAGAATTCAGTCGTGAATCCTTCTGGTCCGGGTGTTTTGTTCTTGGGTAGTTTTTTGATTACCGATTCAATTTCGTTGCTCGTGATTGGTCTGTTTTAGTTTTTCTGTTTCTTGCATGGTCAGTCTTGGGAGGTTGTATTTTCTAAGAAGTTGTCCATTTCTTCTGGGTTTTCCAGCTTGTTAGCATATAGATTCTCATAATATTCTCTTATGATTCTTTGTATTTCTGTGGGGTCCGTCGTGATTTTCCTTTCTCTTTCTGATTGTTTATGTGTGTAGATTCTCTTTTTCTCTTAATGAGTCTGGCTACGGGTTTATCTATTTTGTTTCTTTTTTCAAAGAACCAGCTCTTGGTTTCATTGATTTTGTCTATTGTTTTATTCTTCTCAATTTTATTTAGTTCTTCTCTGATCTTTATTATGTCCCCCCTTCTGGTGACTTTGGGCCTCATTTGTTCTTGTTTTTCCAATTTCAGTAATTGCGTCTTTAGACTATTCATTTGGGATTGTTATTCCTTCTTTAAATAGGCCTGGGTTGCAATATACTTTCCTCTTAGTACTGCCTTTGCTGCATCCCACAGAAGTTCTGGCTTTGTGTTTTTGTTGTCATTAGTCTCCATATATTCTTTGATTTCTCTTTTGATTTGGGCATTAACCCATTAATTAATTAGGAGAATGTTGTTAAGTCTCCATGTATTTGTGAGCCTTTTTGATTTCTTCCTAAAATTTATTTCTAGTTTTATACCTTTGTGAGGTGGGAAGTTGGTTGGTAGGATTTCAATATTTTTGAATTTACTGAGGTTCTTTCTGTGGCCTAGTGTATGGTCTATTCTGGAAAATGTTCCATGTGCTCTTGAGAAGAATGTGTATCCTGTTGCTTTTAGGTGCAGAGTTCTGTAGATGTCTGTTAGGTCCATCTGTTCTAGTGTGTTGTTCAGTGCCTCTGTGTCTTTACTTATTCTCTGTCTGGTTGATGTGTCCTTTGGAGTGAGTGGTGTGTTGAAGTCTCCTAAAATGAATGCATTGCTGTCTATTTCCTCCTTTAATTCTGTTAGTATTGGTTTCACATATGCTGGCACTCCTGTGTTGGGTGCATATATGTTTATAATGGTTATATCTTCTTGTGGGACTGACCCCTTTATCATTATGTAATGTCCTTCTTTATCTCTTGCTACTTTCTTCGTTTTGAAGTCAATTTGTCTGATACAAGTACCACAACACCTGCCTTTTTCTCTTTGTTGTTTGCATGAAATATCTTCTCCCATCCCTTCACTTTTAGTCTGTATATATCTTTGGGTTTGAGGTGAGTCTGTTGTAAGCAGCATATAGGTGGGTCTTGCTCTTTTATCCATTCTGTTATTCTGTGTGTTTTGATTGGTGCATTCAGTCCACTTTCATTTAGGGTGATTATCGATAGATATGTACTTATTGCCATTGCTGGCTTTAGATTTGTGGTTACCAAAGGTTCAAGGGTTGCTTCTTTACTATCTAACAATCCAACTTAACTTTCTTGTTAAGTTATTGGAAACACCATCTGATGTTTTTTTATTTCTCTCCCTTCTTATTCTTCCTCCTCCATTCTTTATATACTAGATGTTTTATTCTTTTCCTTTAGTTAGTATTTGGATGGTCTGCTTTCTTTGCTATGATTTTATTTTCTCTGGTGACATCTTTTTAGTCTCAGGGGTGCTTCCCTCTAGAGCAGTCAGTTTTAGATATCCTGTCGTGGTGGTTTATGAGAGGCAAACTCTCTCAACTTTCATTTGTCTGGAAGTTGTGTAATCCCTCCGCCATATTTAAATGATAATTGTGCTGTTTAAAATATTCTTGGTTCGAGGCCCTTCTGTTTCATTACGTTAAATATATCATGCCATTCTCTTCTGGCCTGTAAGGTTTCTGTTGAGAAGTCTGATGATAGTCTGATGGGTTTTCCTTTTTAGGTGATCTTTTTTCTCTCTCTAGCTGCCTTTAATAGTCGGTCCTTTTTTTGATCTTTGCCATTTTTATTATTATGTGTCTTGGTGTTGTCTTCCTTGGGTCCCTTGTGTTGGGAGTTCTGTGGACTTCCATGGTCTGCGAGACTATTTCCTTCTCCAGCGAGGGAAAGTTTTCAGCAATTATTTCTTCAAAGACACTTTCTGTGCCTTTTTCTCTCTCTTCTTCCTCTGGTTCTCCTATAATGCAAATATTGTTCCGTTTGGATTGGTCACACAGTTCTCTTAATATTCTTTCATTCCTAGAAATCCTTTTATCTCTCTCTGCCTCAGCTTCTCTGTATTCCAGTTCTCTGATTTCTATTCCATTAACCGTCTCTTGCATCTCATCCAGTCTGCTGTTAAGCCCATCGATCGCTTGTCTGATTTCTGCCTTGTCTTTCCTCACTTCCCTCACTTCCTCCCTCAGCTCTTGCACATTTCTCTGTAGATCCATCAGCATGATTATGACTTTTATTCTGAATTCTTTTTAGGAAGACTGTGCATTTCCATCCCCTCAGGCTCCCTCTCTGGGATTGTCTGGTTGATTTTAGTCTGGACCACATTCCTCTGTCTTTTCATGGCTATAGACGTTTTTGCTGGTAGTTGCCACGTATGTCAGCTGGGCAATTTAAGACTTTAAAAAGAAAAAAAGAGAGAAAGAAAAAAAAAAAGTAAAAAACGAAAGAAAGAAAAGAAAAAAGAAAGAGAAGGAAATACAAAAAGCAAAACAAAACAAAACAAAAAAAACGCCCACCAGGAGTAGATTCTGTGGGGATGCTGTAGGTGGTGCTGGTGCTCTACTATTCTGCAGCATGTCCGTGCTCCTCCACTGGGCCCTTTATAGCTCCGGCCGGGGTGGGAAGGAATGGGAGGCTGTTGATCTCCGCCAGATATCAACGTTTGGCCACCCTTTCCCAGTCGACACTAAGGAGTCCGAAACTCCCCAGGACTCCCAGCCTGCTGGGCTGAGTGTGCCGGGGCAATCAGGCTCCTCCGCTGGGCTGCTGTCTCTTTAAGACCGCTGAAAAAAGTGCGTGGTTTTCTTTTCTTTTTTTTTTTGTCCTTCCCGGGAGCAGGCTGCAAGCACCCTGGCGCATTCCCCTCTCAGGTCCTGCACCCTCTGTCTCTCCAATCTCCACTACACCGCGCGATGTGTGTCAGCGCTCCCCGCACAGATCACTGGGGCTGGTTATTTCGCAGGGTGTACTTCCACTCCCTCCTGGCTCTGAATCCTCTCCTCCTGCCCGTACACTGGTGTGGGTGAGTGCTCAGGTCCCGCTGGGTCGCGGCTCCGTATCTTACCCACCTCACGGGGTGCCATGTCCTCTCAGGTGTAGCTGCACGCTGTGCACTTTCCTGTGTATTCTGGTCTCTCTTTTAGGAATAGTTGTATTCGGTGTATTTTCATAGATATATGTAGTTTTGGGAGGAGATTTCTGCCGCCCTGCTCACGCCGCCATCTCCCCAGAAGTTTCCTAATCACTTTTAATGGAACTTTATGAGGAATATTGGGTTTAGCATTATGATGGTTTCTAGTGAATATACTTTATGTTGACTAATAAACATAAAATGAACTCAATTGCAACTGAAATGTATAAATATAGAAAGTGTGTGAAAAAGTAAAGCAATAATCCTAATAGTTTGGAAGGAGAATAAAGTTTCCTGTGTTCTGTAGACATTTCACAGACACGTGTGTTTTTTTTATTGTTGTTGTGTTGTATATTTTGCTTGACTTATATTGTTTCTCTCTTTTACTTTCATTGTAATTCTTATCTGTATAGGAAGATAGTATCCTGGGAAGCAATTCATGCAAAATGAAAGAGAATTCAGGTTATTTTATTTTAAACACAAATGGTGCATATCAAGAGTACAAGAAAAATTTCCACTAATATTCTTATGCAATCTACCTCCCTATCCACACAGACTGACAATCAGAAACACACAGTGAATAATGCTTCAAATATCACTGTTAGACCCTTTTCTATATTTCTGCTGAAAAGTAAAGACAATATCTGTGATGGCTTTTTCAGTTTGTATCATAGGATGAATAAATTAAGGACATACAAACAAGAAAAAGGAGAGACCACAAAGGCATTCAGTAAGTCAAGAAAATAGTCTATCAGGGAATACTGGGAGAATGGGAAATTTGGGAGATTGAAGCTAAAGTCTGCTCACATTTCATGTATATCTAGGTACTGCCTAATATTTTATACAGTTTACGAGGCTACAAATTGGATTATACCTACTAAGTATAGAATAAAACCCTAAGGTTAAATATTTCTGTTTTTTCTTTTTAAGAAAACATTCCAAGGTAACATATGGTAAGTTTTGGTCTATGGAAACTAAATGCTTGTCCACAGAAATATTCCATAATGATTTCTCTTGAAACTGAGATGCGTCAGATTAATTGCCAACTTCTCTCCTGCTAAAATCAGCCAAAAATCCTCAAAACACCAACAGATGTATACATACTAAATCCCAATGGAAATTTTCATTTTTTTCCTTTTCCTTCCCTTATTTGGCTTAAGTTTCCACATCCTAAAGAATCATAATATCTGTGGTTTATTGGCTGGAAAGCTATAGAGTTTTCTCTTCCTTGCATTTTTAATCATTTCAAGTAGCTTAATATGATAGTATCATCAAGGTATAATAGTCCACTGGGTGCGGGTTAAAGAGATTTGCATATGTCACAAAGGCACAACACTTTTGACTTAGGTGTAGAAAGTAGCCTAGATTAAATTGCTACATACTGAATCAGTTTTCAAAGTAATGTGGTTCTGAAAGTTTTAAGAAACAATGGTATGAATTATGTTAGTCACAGGCACATGTTTTACACTAATAAAACTGGATCACTTGTAGCTCCCTAGACCAAAAATTAATACTAATCATAAACCCATTTGCCCAGTTACCACTACTGCTGGTATAGCCTAAATTAGCCATGGCAGAGGTAAATCAGATTAGTCTATCAGCCCAGAAAAGTCATGCCAGTACATAGAGTGCTTCTCTGCTCAGAACAGTGACACCTTTTGGACAAAGTCCTCAGAACCTAAGCTTTCAAGGCTGACTCTACCATTGGGATTCGTATTTTTGTTTGTCAGATGCTTAAGTGTTTTGTTTAATCTGTGTGTGGCTTTTCTTGATTATTAGACTGGGAGTTGCATGGTGATTTATTCATTTCAATATCTTAACCCAAAAACCCTGACTTCAAAAGATTCTGGGAACTATGTCATGGTGTCATGATATATCCTCATATGTGGTTAAAAACAATTGGGCCAGGTATGGCTGGAGTGGTCATTGTTATATATAAGTGATAATGATGACAAACAGGGAGGCCATATATTAAATGAGTGCTGTCTGTCATACAATAGAAATACTGCTATCTTCATCTGTTTTGGATGCTATAACAAACTACCATAGACTGGGTAGCTTATAAACAGTAGAAATTTTCTTGAACAGTAACTGCTGGCTTCAGTTGAGATGGCTGACTAAACTCTATCAAATAGTTATTTGGCCATGTCTTCATTTTGTACAATATAGATAGGCTGAGAATTTTCCAAGTCTTACAAATTCTACTTTCCTTTTGATTAACAATTCCATCATTAAGTCATTTCTCTCCTCACATTTTTCTATAAGCAATCAAGAGGAAACAGACTGCTTCTTCAATGCTTTGCATAGAAATTTCTTCAGCTAAATATCCAGTTTTACCACTTACAAGTTCTACCTTCCCCAAAACACTAGAACATTAAAATTCGTCCAAGTTCTTCATCAGTTATAACAAGAATGCTCTTTCCTCCATTCTGCAGTAGCATATTCCTTATTTCCACCTTAGACCTCATCAGGATGACCGCTACCCTCTATATTCCTACTGACATTAGTATCAGGATTACTTAGGTATTTTTCTAAGAAGATTCAAGCTTTCCTCCAGAGCTTTCCTCTTTTCCTTTTGAGCTATCACTAGAATCACTTTTAATGATCATTCATGGCAATGTAAGCAGCTTTTGCTAGTATGCACCTCCAAAATCTTCTAGCCTTTCCAATTACCTAGTTCCAAAGCTACTTCCACAGTTTTAGGTATTTGTTATAGTATCACCCTACTGCTGGTACCAGTTTCTTCCTTAGTCCTTTTGTGCTGCTATAGCCGACTGCCATAGACAGAATGTCTTTAAACAGCATACATTTATTTTTCACAGTTCTGGGCATTGGGAAATTCAAGGTCAAGTCACCAGCAGATTATATGTTTAGTAATGGTCTCCTTCCTGGTTCTTCACATGGTGGATGGAATAAGGGAGCTCTCTGGAACCTATATAAGGGCCTCAATCTCATTCATGTGGACTCTGCCCTCTTGACCTAATCACTCTCCAAAGGCTTTACCTCCAAATGCCATAACATTAGGGAAGGCTTCAAAATTTGAATTTTTAGGGGACACAAACATTCAGTCTTAACAATTACCATTATCCAAAATTTTTTTAAATATATGGGTTCTTATAATTAAGAGTTCAGAAAACTGAGCTGTTAAGGAACTCGCCTAGAATCATACAGCTAGTAACTGATAGAGATAAATTTTCAATTCAGGTATGTCTACCTGAAAGCCTACAATATTTTTCTAACACTGTGCTTCTTTCTCATACTCAAAACCAGGCCACAAATGGATGGTGATTTTTTTAAATGTTCCCTTCCTACAATTAACAAACTGTAGCACAATATCTCTGAAAAATAACCTAATAACCTCTGCATTGCTTATAAAAGCTTTATGCACATAAATTGCATGACTAAAACTAGAATTCTAAAACTAGAGCTGAAATGCTCTATTTTCCTAGATAAACTCAAATTAAGGCAATTGCTCTGCAGTATGATAAATGGAAACCATTTTTAACATATCAAATTTTTATTCTTGCTCTTTGAAAGTGAGTCCCTTATTCTCAAATATTAACTAATTTCATGAAATAATCTTTTATTAATAAAAATATATCCTCAAATGGAAAGATAATTGCACAATATTTTGTATTTAAGCATTCTGCACTAGAGGAAATGTTTCATTTATTCAGTTCAGTATATAAGAACTGCCAAAAGAGTGGCTATATCAGTCCCATCAAAATATAAAAGAAAGTACCCTAAAAACATAATACTTCCACTTAGATAAGGTCTTCCAAACCTGGGAGACTCAGGTTTCTCAGATTTCAAAAGAAAGGCATCGTGTTTCCAAGAGTTTGTATCCTGACTACTTGCTCTTGCAGGAACATTTATCTAAAGGATTTAAGATCTAGAACTGCAGCCTGGAAGCCAGGGTACAGTCATTCCTTCAGGTTAGCCACAGCATGTCTGCTTGTATCTCATTGCTCCCAGTGGGATCTTTCAGTAACTGGAAACCCCTGCACAGTTGCTGATTATTCCATACCTTGTTCTGGCTGCATGTTACCACCAACACACTGGTAAACTCTTTTACTGAATGATTAGGGAACAGAAAAAAAATAAACAGGAAGGAGGGTGGGTGTAAAAGAGCAAAAAAAGAAGGAAATAATTTTGGCTTCACTGCTGTCCTGTATGAAGTTTATTTTTCCCCAAACACCCAGCAGCCTGTCATGGCTGGTCAATATTTTTGGTCAAGAGTACATAATGTCAAGTATTGATTTAATTAAGGAGAGTTGAGCTAAGTTTGGTTATGCAGAGGAAAAAAAAAATCACAGGAGAGATTTATCTAAAGTGAAAATATGTGCCAAAGAGACCATAAAAGAGAATCTTAAAATGGAAGGCTGATAGATTCACAAGAGAGAATTCATATTAGTTGCACAATTGGCTAAAATTTTAAGTATTTCGTAGTGTGAGAAGAGAACTTATGCTAAGTGTAATAATTTTTTTTTCCCATTGTTGGTGCTTTGCCACTCCTTACATTAGACTCTGTAAAAGGTGGGTGGTTCCATTTCAGGTTTCTCCTTCAAGGAGATATATTTCACAATTATTGTATAAGTATAAGGTTATAAAATATCAATTTGATACTATAATGTAAATTTATATATTCTCTTAAACAAAATAATTGAAATAAAGATTTATATTTTTTGTAACAAGTGGCATAAGTTAAATGTATGAGAGACACCATAGTGACAAACTTAAACAATTATGTGGTGTTAGAAAGCCACATTTTAAATTCTTTGACTTGAGAAAGGTAATTTGATATTAAAAAATGTAGCGTAAATGGAAAAGAAGGCTTTCAGTCAGACTGTCATTTGTCCAAATTATAGCTCTATTATTTATTGTTTGTGATCATGTGCAAATTACTATACAGCTCTAGATTTAACTTTCTTATCTTAAAATGGACACTAAATAGAACTTATCCTTTGGAGTCATTTCTGAGAGATAAATGAGAGAATACACAAAAGCTCCTGGCACAGAGGCTGGCAAGAAGATATAACTAGACATCTATAATCATAACTGCCATTATTATCATTTTAAATATCATCCATCTGACATGGAAATCTTTATCTCTATCCCTGACATCTCCTTTGGACTATATATAGACTTTTACATCCAACTGTCAGTGTTCCCACTTGGGTATAAAGCAACTCATATTAAGTATATCTAAAGAATTAAATTCGTACTTCTGCCTAATCTCCTTCTTTTCCTTTCTTCCCATCCCACTGACAGTACCTCCTTTCCACATATTGCTAAATCAAAAACCTTAGAGTGATCCCTGATCTTTCTCTTTTTTTCATTATGCATTTCTAATCTATCAGCAAATTCTGTTAGCTCTGGTTCCAAAATATAGCCTGTATCAAACCAATTCTTAAAGATTCAACTAGACCTGTCCTCTGTCATATTGACTGGATATGTAAAAGGATAACGAGTATCCTTTTTTTTCCAGTTGTTCACAGCCACATTTGTTCACACAGAGGCCAGAGAACTTTCTACACTGTGAATCCTATTGTGTTACTGCCTACTTGATTCTCTCCATTAGTTTCCAACTACATGAATTCCTAAACATTCATCATGATCAACAGGACCACTGCATGATCTTGTAGCATTCTCTCCCTTGAGCACAGTGTTCCAATCATATTAGCATTCCTCCACCCACTTTATTTCCCGTGTAGCTTATTTCCTTTCTTCTTGTGTAATGATTATTTAGTGTTTATTGGATACTAAGTATGTTCCAGACACTGCTCAAACCTCTTTACATGATTTAATTTATTTAATTATTAAAACAAGCTTATAAGGTAGCTACTATTTCATGTGTCATTTTATGTGAAATGATTTTGAGGCCCACGAAATTTGTCCAAGGTCACAAAATTAGTAAATGACAGTATCTAAAATCAAAACCATTTTATATTTATTTTTCAAACACTTGCAGTTCTTCTACTTTGTATTCTTGTAGTCTTTAGTCATTTGTACTCTAATAAAGGTATGCTACTTTTGTTTTTGTTCTTCCAAGTTGCCTAGGCTATTTGGCACTCTGAATTTCCATGTGAATTTGATAATCCATTTACCAGATTTGACCAAACTTTTCAAATTTTGACTGGGATTGCAGTGAATTTATAGATTAATTAAGAGAATTAATATATTTATTATATTGATTCTTACAGAACATGAGCATGCTGTATTCCTCTTTCATTCCTTTGGGTCTTACAATTGACTTTGGACGAGAAATCTTGCATATCTTTTGTTAGATGTATTTGTAAGTAGTCAATAGCTTTGATGCTTCATTTTTAACTTGGAATTTCCATTTATTATTGGTATATAGAAATACAATTGAGTTTTGTATATTGATCAGGTATTCAACGGTCATGTTACATTGACCTATTCAAATAAAATTGGTATGTTTTCTTTCTTTCCTTCCTTCTTTCCTTCCTTTCTTCCTTCCTTTATTTATTTATTTATTCCTAACAATACATATGAAGTTTCTGGAGCTGAAATAGGTGATTATTTAGTTGCAGAACTTTTTAGTGCTAATTTTTTACATCCCATTTTTCCCCTAAATTGAGACATGGTGAGAATTGAATGAACTCTGTGTACAGAGTGGGTGTGCTTGTGGGAGAGGAACACCAGAATTATAAATCTTGGAGCTTACATATGGTAGCTTTCAACAGAAAAGGAGAGAGAGAGAGAGAGAGAGAGAGACTAAGGGAAGGAGAGAGAGAGTGAGAGGAGGAAGAGGAATTGAGTAAATCTGCAAGGCAGCAGGGGCACTTCTCCTTTCTGAAGTATAAAGAATTTTTCTGGGATGAAGAGGAGAATGTCCCTTAACAGATCATCCTTTCAAATGTAATTAAAGGGATGCAGGGGATATTAGCCTACAGATCTCTTGGGTTCATTCACTATTTCTACTTACAAGGATTATTTGCTATTCAATCTTCCTTTAAACCAGGTAGCCCATAATTTTTCCTCTGAAAGCCCTGACCATTGCAGAGACTTGGAAATACTCACATTGGACCCCAATAGATATAGCTATAGCTTTGCTTTTGGATTTTCTTTTTACACAGTTTTATTCTTCTTTCCAATCCTGTGCTTTTAAAAGATTTTCTTCTCTTATTGCACTGTGTGGACCTCCAATGCAGAGTTTAATAGAAAGGACTTTTTTTTTTCTCATTTATCCTCTCAGGGAAAAGTATTCAATACTTCACCGTTAACTATGATGTTTCTATAAGATTTCACATTTAATTTTTCACGTTTTAGTGAGTTAACTCCTATTTCATGTTTGTTAAGTTTTGTGTATCACAAATAGGTGTTATAAAGTTTGTTAAATACTTCTGTTGAAACACATATTGGTATCTTTTCTGTAAATGTGATGATACATATTTATTAACATTGGAATATTAAACTAAGCTAAACTAATAACTATTTCTAAAAAAAATTCCCCTGTGCCAAACTATTTTATTATTTTATATGTCACTAAATTTAATGAACATATATTTTATTCAGGATGTTTATATGTAATTGATGAGATAGTCTGTAATTTTCTTTTCCTGTGAGAATCTTGTCTTTTTTTTTTTAATCCAAAGCTGCAATGGACTCAGGTATTTGAGAGTGTTTCCTCTATTGCTTGTTTATGAGGGAGCTTGTGTAAGGTTGATGTTATTCTCCCTTAGATATTCAGAAGAATTTACCAGTGAAGCCATGTACACCTGAGGTGGTTTATGCTCTAGTTTTGATGATTTTCTTCTTCTGTTTCTTTGAATTTAATGCTGTTCTTTGTTTCCAATACATAATTATTTTTCAGTCTTTTTCCCCCCAATATATGAATTTAAGGGTATGCATTTCTCTGAGGTTTAACTACATTTATCCAAGCTTTGATAGTGTGTATCCTTATTAATGTTCAAAACATTTTCTAATTGTTTTTAGCCATGAGTTAATTCCCCAGTGGTTGAAAGTTACTAGTTATCTTTTTATGATCTTTACTAGTTTAATTTACTATGTTTAGAGAGACTATTTTAAATCATTTAAGGTCTTATAAAATTTGTTGAGGCTTTATATCCTTGCTGGTTATTTCTCTGTATGTCAACATATAAGCCATAGGTTTATACAGTATTTTTGTTTTGTTTTGTTTTTTTATTCAGTTGTGGAGAACAAGTGATGATTTGGTTATCAGAAGATACTGTCAGGAAATACCATTAACCTTTCTGATAGATACAAATATAGAAAAACCAAAAGTGAGAACTAAGAATCAAGAACAAAAAATTAGAGACGTACAGTTATTTAAAAGTAATACCAAAGCAGGCATTTATGAAAAAATGATTAAGCATCATTTAACATAGTAATAATGTTTATTATTTATTGGTTTTAGGTTTTCATCATAAATTTGATGAGAATAGCAAATTGTGTATAGTTGTTTCTCATAAATCTTGGACTTTCTTTCATGATTTAAATACTATTATTGTATATAGGATCAAATCAGTATAATTCTTGTTTTATAATTTGAAAATTTACATTTTCAAATTTAAAAATAATTCCTTGTGTGAATTATATATATGAAATGTGAAGATTAAAATTTGATGGTATAATTTAACAGTAAAAGAAATTGCAGGAGGTAAATTTGTCTCATTGGTAGGGCTTCGGTTGATAATGTAGAATAATACAAATAACTCTGACATTCAGTATTACTGACCCATCAATATTATTCCAAATTAATAATATCTTAAAGTTGTGTAGTATTTTCAATGTATGAAAATTCTTTTGTTCACATTGATGAATTTTGCTTATGCCTCACAACAATCCTTGGAGTCTGGCCAGGCTGATTTGGAGGAACTGATGTTTCAGTATTGCCCTGCGGTTTTCGAAACGTGCTTGAACTAGAATGTCACTCACATATTCCAGATAAATAGATGCTTCAGTTGATTGCTGAACTGATATTCTGTTGACTGACATTTAAGTTCACAATCATTTCATGAATATTAAATGCCTGCTATGTACATAAATAAATCTTGGGTATTAGTGATCATTATTTGTAGTATATAATTTTGGGAAAGCTTAGGTTATATGAATTTTAATAGCTGGCAGTTATTTCCATTTTACTAATTCCCATCATTCCGTTATATTTGCACATTAGTTTTAACCCAGACTTACCATGTGCTTCTAGACAATTTTCACTGTAAGAGTGATTAAGTTAATGCAGTTTCTCCCATGGTAGGATATATGAAATAAAATGGACAAATAACCATTGTGTCCAAAGTAGGATGCCCATACATTCCTTTTGACTAAAGTCTAGATCTTTTAGTGAGAGCAGTGATTTTTTTTCTCTTTTTATTTTATTTTCTTCCTTTGGAATGATTTGAGGTTTTTTTTATCGCTCAGGAAATCCTCAATCCAGAGGAACACATGACAGCAGAATTAGATATAAGAAAGGGACTGGGCTCTTCAGGACTGTTCTGGTCTTTGAATAAAATTTAAATGATTAAAATGCTTACAATTTTTGCTTCTTTTAAGATCAATGCACTATTTAATTTATTTGACTGGACAGAAAGGCTAGTTTCTTGGATGAGGCCAAAGATAAGGAAAATGAGCCCTCTTCATTGCTAACTAATGGCCTATATTAAGCACTGAGGGAATTAGGATCATATAACAATTCTAAAATCAAGACTGGTGGTTTCTGTAGAGGATTCAAGATAGCAGCGTGAGAGGTGAGACAGAGAACTCCTCCCAAAACCACAGTGAGAAAATATAGTTAATACAACTAACCCTAAAATAGCAACAGGAAACAAGAAAGAAGGCTGCATCAGACTGCATACAGACCTCATAAACACAGCAGACCTCACAAAACAGGGTAATGTATGAAAGCCTTGATACGGTGGAACCAAGCACTTCCCCCACCCAAGCTCACTGATGGGAGGAAGAGAAATGGAGCGGGGAGCAGGTGGAAGCCTAGAACTGCTGAATACCCAGTCCTGGAGGTCTGCTTTGCAAGCAAAAACCTACACTGTGTGGTGATCGGGAGGATGGGGAGAGGGACAGGCATAGTGCTTGAGAGACAGATTCTTGCCATTTGTCGAGGACGGATCCACATACAGTCACTCTGGGACTAAGGAAAGGTGGGTGATCTGACAATCTTCCTAGCAGAGAGAGTGCTGCTAAAAGGGTGGGGTTTACAAGAAGCTTGCTGTGCAGGAGAAGGGATAGGGGGACAAGATTGGGTGCATTCTGTTCAACACATAGGGAACTTTGAGGAGCTTCAGGTGGTCCAACCCCATGCCGGCTACTCAGCTCCGACTGAGGTCCCCCACTGTGACACATAGCCTGCCAAGCCTTCCTCCTGGACTGAAGGCACCTTCTCGCAAACTGGCAGTCACTGTGCAGGCATCAGGCAAGTCAGATGGAGGCCCCACCTAAAACAGCTAGAGACGCAGAATACAAAGGTTTATACCTGTGGGCTCAGCCCACTGGCTCTCATATGGGAGACAGGCACTGCAGGCGGGATCCAGGAAACAGCACTTTCCTCCCCGCAAGCACCAGCTCCAGACCCCTACGACCCCCAACCTCACTCTAGAGGCTAAGCAGCTCCAGATACTGGAGGTTCTGGGCACTAGAGAGCACCACACAAATATGAAATGTCAAAAGAACATGGTTCAAACCAAAATCTCACAAACCCCAGAAAAAGGGCCAAACGAAACTGTACTCACCAATCTTCCAAAAAGAAAGTTCAAAATAAAAATCATAAACATGCTTACGGAGGTACAGAAAAATATTCAAGAACTCAGGAACGAATTTAACTCATAGATTCAATCATTAAGAAATTCCATATCTGACATGAAACATACAATGGAGGGATTTAAAAGCAGATTAGATGTAGTAGAAGAGATGGTAAATGGAATAGAAGTTAGAGAAGAGGAACACAAAGAAGCTGAGTCACAGAGAGAAAAAAGAATCTCTAAGAATTAAAGAAAATTGAGAGAACTGTGTTGCCAAACAAACGGAACAATAGTCACATTATAGGGGTACCAGAAGAAGAAGAGAGAAAAGGAATAGAAAGTGTAATTGAAGAGGTCATTGCTGAAAACTTCCCCAATCTGGGGAAGGAGATAGTCTCTCAAGCCATGGAGATGCACAGATCTCCCAACACAAGGGACCCAAGGAAGACAACATCAAGACATATAATAATTAAAATGGCGAAGATCGAGGATAAGGACAGACTTTTAAAAGCAGCTAGAGACAGAAAAAGATCATATACAAAGGAAAAACCATAAGGCTATCATGAGATTACTCAACAGAAACCTTATAGCCAGAAGGGAGTGGCATGACATATTTAATGCAATGAAGCAGAAGGGCCTTGAACCAAGAATACCCAGCAAAGTTATTTAAATATCTAGGAGGGATTAAAAATGTTCAGATAAGCAAAGCTGAGATAATTTACCTCCCCAAAACCACCTCTACAGTATATTTTGGAGGGTCTCCTATAGATGGAAGTATTCCTAAGGCTAAATAGGTGTCACCCAAGGGATAGACAAAGAATACAGAATATGATTCATAACATATAAAGAATGGAGGAGGAAGAAGAAGAAGGAAAATAAAAGAATCTTTAGGCTGTGGTTGTAATAGCATATGAAGTGAATTAAACTCTTAGATAGTAAGGGAATTACCCTTGAACCTTTGGTAACCACAAATCTAAAGCCTGCAATGGCAATAAGTATATACCTATTGATAATCACCCTTAGTATAAATGGTCTGAATGCACCAATCAAAAGGCAGAGTTAATGAATGGATAAAAAAATAAGACACATCTATATGCTGCTTCCAAGAGACTCATTTCAAACCCAAAGACATACACAGACTAAAACTGAAGGGATGGAAAAATAAATTTCATGCAACTAATAGGGAGAAAAAAGCAGGAGTTGCAGTACTTGTATAAGACAAAATAGACTTCAAAACAAATAAAATCACAAGAGACAAAGAAGGACATTACATAATGATAAGGGGTCAGTCCAACAAGAGGATATAACTATTATGAATATCTATGCACCCAACACAGGATCACCTACCTATGTGAAACAAATACTAACAGAATTAAAGGGGGAAATAGAATGCAATGCATTCATTTTAGGAGACCTCAACAGACCAGTCACTCCAAAGGACAGATCAACCAGACAGAAAATGAATAAAGAGACAGAGGCACTGAATAATGTATTAGAACAGATGGCCCTAATGGATATCTACAGAGCACTCCATCCAAAGGCAACAGGATATACATTCTTCTCAAGTGTACATGGAACGTTTTCAAGAATAGATGATATACTAGGCCATAAAAAGAACCTCAGCAAATTCAAAAAGGTTGAAATTGTACCAACAGGCTTCTCAGATCACAAAGGTATGACACTAGACATAAATTACTCAAAGAAAATGAAAAAGCCCACAAACACATGGAGGCTTAATAACTTGCTCCTAAATAATCAATGGATCAATGACCAAATAAAAACAGAGATCAAGCAATATATGGAGACAAATGACAACAATAATTCAACACTGCAAAATCCATAGGACACAGCAAAGGCCATGCTAAGAGGGAAATATATTGCAATACAGGCCTACCTTGGGAATGAAGAACAATCCTAAATGAAGAGTCTAAACTCACAATTAATGAAACTAGAAAAGGAAGAACAAATGAGGCCCAAAGTCAGTAGAAGGAGGAACATAATAGATTAAAGCATAAATAAATAAAATTGAGAAGAATAAAACAATGGAAAGAATCAATGAAAGCAGGAGCTGGTTCTTCAAGAAAATAAACAAAATAGATAACCCCCTAGCCAGACTTATCAAGAAAAAAAGAGAGTCTACACACATAAAGAGAATCAGAAATGAGAAAGGAAAAATCACTTCGGATGCCACAGAAATACAAAGAATTATGAGAGAATAGTATGAAAAATTATATGGTAACAAAATGGAAAGCCTAGAAGAAATAGACAACTTTCTAGAAAAATACAATCTTCCAAGGCTGACCCAGGAAGAAACAGAAAATCTGAATAGAAAAATTACCAGCAAAGAAATTGAATTGGTAATCAAAAAACTACCTAAGAACAAAACTCCTGGACCTGATGGTTTCACTGCTGAATTTTATCAAATGATTAGTGAAGACCTAATACCCATCCTCCTTAAAGTTTTCCAAAAAGTAGAAAAGGAAGAAATACTCCCAAACTCATTTTAGGAGGCCAACATCACTCTAATACCAAAACCAGTCAAAGACACCACAAAAAAAGAAAATTACAGACCAAGATCTCTGATGAACATAGATGCAAAAATACCCAACAAAATATTAGCAAACTGAATTCAAAAATATATCAAAAAGATCATCCATCATGATCAAGTGGGATTCATCCCACGGATGCAAGGATGGTACAGTATTTGAAAATCCGTCAACATCATCTACCACATCAACAAAAAGGACAAAAACCACATGATCATGTCCAAAGATGCTCAAAAAGCATTCGACGAAATTCAGCATCCAATCATGATAAAAACTCTCAACAAAATGGGTATAGACTGCAAGTACCTCAACATAACAAAGGCCATATATGATAAACCCACAGCCAACATTATGCTTAACAGTGAGAAGCTGAAAGCTTTTCCTTTAAGATTGGGAACAAGGCAAGGATGACCACTCTCCCCACTATTATTCAACATAGTTCTGGAGGTCCTTGCCATTGCAATCAAATGACACAACAAAATAAAAGGCATCCAGATTAGAAAGGAAGAAGACAAACTGTCCCTGTTTGCAGATGACATGATATTGTACATAAAAATCCCTAAAGAATCCACTCCCAAACTACTAGATCTAATATCTGAATTCAGTAAAGTTGCAGGATACAAAATTAATACACAGAAATTTGTTGCATTCCTATGCACTAATAATGACCTAGCAGAAAGAGAAATCAGGAAAACAATTCCATTCACAATTTCATCAAAAAGGATAAAACACCTAGGAATAAACCTAACCAAGGAAGTGAAAAAAAAACTACAAGGCACTCATGAGAGAAATTAAAGAAAATACCAATAAATGGAAACACATCCTGTGCTCATGGATAGGAAGAATTAATATTGTCAAAATGGCTATCCTGCCTAAAGCAATCTACAGATTCAATGAAATCCCCATCGAAATACCAACAGCATTCTTCAATGAACTAGAGCAAATAGTTCAAAAATTCATATGGAACCGTTCATATGGAACTACTCATTTTATAAATGAGTAGCCAAAGCAATTCTGAGAAGGAAGAATAAAGTGGGGGGAATTATGCTCCCTGACTTCAAGCTCTACTACAAAGCCACAATAATCAAGAAAATTTGGTACTAGCACGAGAACAGACCCATAAATCAATGGAACAGACTAGAGAGTCCAGATATAAACCCAAGCACATATGGTCAATTAATGTATGATAAAGGAGCCAAGGATGTGCAATGGGGAAATGACAGCCTCTTCAATAGCTGGTGTTGGCAAAACTGGAGAGCTATATGCAAGAGAATGAAACTAAATCATTGTCTAACCCCATACACAAAAGTAAACTCAAAATGGATCAAAGACCTGAATGTAAGTCATGAAACCATAAAACTCTTGGAAAAAAACATAGGCAAAAATCTCTTCTACATGAGCAACTTCTTCATGAACATATCTCCCCAGGCAAGGGACACAAAAGCAAAAATGAACAAGTGGGACTTATAAAACTAAAAAGCTACTGTACAGCAAAGGACACCATCAGTAGAACAACAAGACATCCTACAGTATGGGAGAATATATTCATAAATGACATGTCCGATAAAGGGTTGACATTCAAATTATATAAAGAGCTCATGCATGTCAACAAACAAAAAACAAATAGGCCAATTAAAAAATGGGCAGAGGAGCTGAACAGACACTTCTCCAAAGAAGAAATTCGGATGGCCAACAAGCACAAGAAAAGATGCTCCACATCCCTAATCATCAGAGAAATGCAAATTAAAACCACAATGAAATATCACCTCACAACAGTTAGGATGGCCACCATCCAAAACACAAACAACAACAAATGTTGGGGAGGATGTGGAGAAACGGGAACCCTCCTACACTGCTGGTGGGAATGCAAATTAGTTCAACCATTGTGGGAAGCAATATGGAGGTTCCTCAAAAAACTGAAAATAGAAATACCATTTGACCCAGGAATTCCAGTCCTAGGAATTTACCCTAAGAATGCAGCAGCCCAGTTTGAAAAAGACAGATGCACCCCTATGTTTATCGCAGCACTATTTACAATAGCCAAGAAATGGAAGCAACCTAAGTGTCCATCAGTAGATGAATGGATAAAGAAGAGGTGGTACATATACACAATGGAATATTATTCAGCCATAAGAAGAAAACAAATCCTACCATTTGCAACAACATGAATGGAGCTAGGGGGTATTATGCTTAGTGAAATAAGCCAGGTGGAGAAAGACAAGAATCAAATGATTTCACTCATCTGTGGAGTATTAAAACAAAGAAAAAACTGAAGGAACAAAACAGCAGCAGACTCACAGAACCCAAGGGAACTAACAGTTACCAAAGGGAAAGGGACTGGGGAAAATGGGTGGGAAGGGAGGGATAAGGGGGAAAAAGGGGTATTACTATTAGCACACATAATGTAGCATGGGGGGATACGGGGAAGGCAGTTTAACAGAGAAGGCAAGTAGTGATTCTATAGCATCTTACAACACTTATGGACAGTGACTGTAATGGGGCATGCCGTGGAGACTTGATAATAGGGGGAGTTTACTAACCAGAATGCTGCTCATGTAATTGTACATTAATAATACCAAAATAAATAAATATATATATATATATATAAAGACTGTTGGTTTCTAACATGGCTCCACATCAAATTCACCGAGAGACTTTCTTAAAAGTATTAATTCCTGACCTACCATAGAGCAGTTGAAACCAATTCTTTGTGGGTGGTGCCTGTTTATGTATAGTTTTTAATTGTTCCCTAAGCAATTGATACTACTACCCTACACAATATGAAAAAGGATTTAAATATTTCCCTATGCAACAAAAATAAAGTCTAACAATCCTGTGCATATGTAACTCCACTACAAATGGAAACATTGGAAAGTAAATTGACTACTATTAGAGAACAGCAATGTGTGTGTGGGGGTGTGTGTGTGTGTGTGCATATATACAATATACATATAGAACAGTTCTGTTCAGTTCCAGGTAAGCATTTATGCCTTTACAAGACCAAAGCACACTGATACTTTAAAGAGGTTTCATACTGTTGTAACATAATGTCAAGGCACTTCTGATATTTATTAGAAAAATAAAACAGTAAAACCATTTCTGTGTATTTAAGAAATTACCGTTTCTGTGAATTTTGCTTAGAAAACTATAAAAAGCAAAGAAATTTTCTTCTTACTTGGAAAGGGGCTCATTTATTCTAACTAAATGTCAGAGCAAAACATCTTATGGTTCTGAATGTGCTAAATTGCTCTTTGAATTAAATATGTGAATGAAATGCTTTTTCTAATACATAAAATCTAAGGAGAAATTTCCTTTACTCCTCTTGTATGATATTACCTGCTTAAAGACTTTAAAAAGTCAAAATGTGAGAAAAACAATTTGATGAAACAATCTAGCAAGATAATTCAGAAATGTTCTATAAACTCTGCAGCCAAGTGTATGATAGAGGTTTCTTATACAAATAGTAAACCAGAAGAGTAATCAATCTTTTTTTCTCTTTTTCTGTGAGCTGTCATTAAAACACCATGGGCTTTTTGATAGAACTTAATACAAAACTACCGAAAAAGAAGAGATAAAGATTTTGTCAACCCATTGATGCTGTGTCACTTTGCCTGAGTAGTCTGAGAGATTTGTAAAGAACTACAGCTTTCTTGCCTAGCAGCAGGATTTTCTAAAACTGCATAATTTCCTATTTAGACTTTGAAAAATATTGTATCAGTGTAGTGTGGGGCCAGACAATTTTAAGAGATTAGATATCTTAGAATCTATAATAGGATAATAAATCACCTTTTTCAGTTCTTAAGAATATTTTAGTAAAAATATTAAAAATATTTTGATATAAAAATTAAGTGTGTTTATGAAACAAAGCTACAAAACTGTCAATACTCTCATTTATATACTAATGTAAAATTTAAAATTGTTCATTTTATTATGAATATTTCCATCAAAAATGTTTCTCTGAAAGCTTTTCTAAAACTTGAGATTCATTGAACTATGAAAACTGAAGAATAAATTTGAATGATGTTTAATTCATGAGTTCACTTGTACTACATGTATTGCTGTTTTTCCTTTAATTTTCATTTTTGTTAAAAATTATTTTAATACTTTTCAGGTAAATTTTAAAGCCATTATATACAGGGATGACACATAAAGCTAAATCATTCTTAAGATTTTTATCCAGTTCTCATATGTAGTAAATTAAATCAGAGTCACCTTTGCCTCTACTTTCCCATCTAATATTTTCTACCAAATCACAAATAACTTGTGACTTTTTTTTTACTACTATTTATTGAGAGTTTCTATGTATTGCATGTGACAGGGGCAAATGTGTGGTAGTGTTTTATGGAAAGGTACAAATCATCATCTAATGGTAAAGCAACTATTTCAGGTCAGGATATGGCTACCAATAAACATTTGTGCTGAATGTGAAACTTCTTAGAGAAGAGAATGCAAGGAAAAATAACATAGCATGAAAGGGAGCATCAGGTATTTCAGTGTTACCTACAGAACAGAATTTTTTTTAAAATCTCTATTTCTTAAATAAAATTCCATTTGTTCCATAAAATATCTTATGGCTCTCTGTCATCTCAGATTACATAAAAAATTATGAAGTATCATATTCATTATCAAGATATACTTCTTAAAACCTTCCTGTTCACAGAAATGTGTCACGTGTTAAATATATAAAATTAAATTTTTTTTATGTTCAGGGTTTTGAAAGGGCAACAAAGCATAAGTTAGAAGAACTAGTTCTAATTCACATTTGACTACTAACTAAGCCTGAAAAAAATAATTTAATATTTCTGGGCCAATGCTTTCTTATTTTATAAATGAGACATGAAGGTAGATGATCTATAAGCCTCTTTCAGTAATGTAGTTTTATGACCTATATATGGGCTATATGGTACTTCAAATACTTTGTGCAGAAAGATCAGACATTTAATTAATTATCCAATTAATTAAACCAGTCAATATTGTCAAAGAAATAACTGAAGTGATGCTGACAAATACACAGCTTAAATAGAATGGTTATTTATATTAAATTTATTATGCAAATTAAAATTGATTAAAGGTATTAAGAGACAAGGACATTCTGTGACATGATTCATAATAACTTATGGGATGAGATTGAAAACAGGACAAACCACGTATTTTTCTGAATGAAAATTCATGGATAGTAATCTTGTCAGTAGTTTAAACTCTTTCTAAAAATATTTGTAGGCTCCTTAAATAGTAAAAAATAATTACATTTAGATTAATATCATGTAGGTAAGTAAATTTTAAAATATGCAAGGCTCTTTTCTAAGCAAGTTCAAATAAATATGCTTAATAATTGCCAATGAAACAAGAATTACTGATAGAAGTTGCAAATGTGGACAGAAAATATTGTGGCCACAACTATCTTTATCCAATCAGTGAAACACAAATGAGGTAAATCAAATGAGGAGACAATTGTATTACTAGGAGAAAGCTTCTCAAAACCCTGAGACTTAAGTCAGGTAAAAAATTATAAAGTGTATGCTTGTACTTACTGAGATTCAAAAAGGCAATTATGCAAAAAGACACTTAAAAGTTGTGCTGCCAAGAATATAGGCCTAATCTTTCTTAATACCTCTTCAAATACCACTTTGCCAATATTTTCTTCATTTTAAATTCCCTTAAAAAAAAATCCCTCGTGTTCATGATCATGTAGCATTTAGTGAATCTATTTTTCTGTCCACTGTCAAACTTAAGTAATATTCCTTTCACTGCTCTAAAACTCATACATGATACTTAATAATTATCTTGAAATTTTCACATATCCTCTCATTTCTTTTCCATACATGTAAGGGATTTTAGAAATCTAGCTATTAGGAATGGCTTTTCTTTCTCTTAAATTCTGGCAGAATTTTGGAGAGTGACAAATAAGGGCCTTTCCAAATCTATTTTATGTCTTACACGTAATTCATTTCTAATATCCATCACCTGTCATCATGTCTGACATAAAATATATACAACCTTAGTGTTGAACAACTGCCTAGAATAAAGATAAACAAATGATCATTGCTGCAGATACAATGGAAAAGCCAAAGGAATGGACTAAATAGATGACTAGCTGAAGGCTCCTCAAATGGTATTATTAACAGTATTCATAGTTCACTAATTTAAGAGGCCAAGACAACACATAGATCCAACTCAAAGGAAACATGCTCATAGAGGAGAATCAATATCAGTTTCTATAGCTTTGTAGTTGGTAGTACACCTCATTATTTTTGAAATTATTAGCTCAACAATTTATTTTTATGGTTTTGATTAGAATGTTGAATATCCTTGTAAAAAATTAGCAAATGTTGATTTATGTATATATTATATATATAATACATGTATGACTATATGTGTATATATAATTATAATTACATAATTATATATAACATTACCAATTATAATTATTGCTGGATGATCGTCACTGACTTGCCTAGTTGGCTGATCACTTCATTCCCTTTTGAAGTTTTTATTCCCCTCTGATTTAATAAATATTTTAAAATAGGGCTTTTCCAAAAGCATAAAAAGTGTTTAAGATAGAGAATTTATTTTAATCTTTTAAAAATACATATATATATATGTGTATATAATATATATACATGTTATTCTTTATTACAACAATATATATATTTTTTTACCAAAACTTTTGAAAAACAATTTACACAATAACTCTTATATTAGAAAGTCTGTCTCATATATGACAAATAATGAAAGCTAAAGGTTTTGGGGAAGATTTTTTTTTTTTAAGTCCAGGTTCTTTTCTCAATAAATTGGTTTTGGCCTGGTTATTTCATTTAATTTCAATTAATACTGAGAAATAGAAAGAAAGAATATTGCTTTCATAGTTTAGGTTTTTGTTAAAAGGCTGATTTAATAAAAATGGCTTAACAAGAATGATTATAGGGCACAGAATATGGAGTGAAACTACACAGTTTGAATCTTACTAAATAGGTTCCTAGCTCTGTGACATCAGGGAAGTTACCTAACCCTTCCGGTCCTTCAATTTTAACCTCCTTAAAATGAATTTAATAATAGAAATTAACCTCATATAGTTGTTGAGATTAAATGGTATCATATACCTTGATGTGCTTGGCATATAGAGAATACTGTAAAGTGTTTGCTATTATTATTCTCCCTACTTCAAATCTATTGTGTGAAACATGTTTCAAGTTTGTAAGGTGAAAAATTAAACTGAATAAAATTTTGAGAACTTGAAAAACACATAAATTAAAAGAAAAACAATATGTACAAACATGAAATCATTTCAAGCTGAAGAAGTCGGGAAACGTTAGAGAAGTGAAATGGAGAGACTGCTATTAAAGATAGGGAAGGGTTACGAAGATGGGAATGAAATGAGAAAGGAGGGAAAGACAGGATCACTACCAGAAGGAAATCTAATAGATGCCTGGGTTATAAGGTGAAGAAATGTCAAAGGATTCAATGTTGAAAAATAATACACAGATCAAAGAGGAGTAATCCCATAGTGAAAGGGAGGTAAGTAAAATAAGAAAGTAAGAATTTTCCCCTTTTCTTTATTCCAACTGTATTTGAAAAGAAATTAAAAAAACAGCCTGGTAAGAATTTTGAGAACTTGAAAAACACATAAATTAAAAGAAAAACAATATGTACAAACATGAGATCATTTCAAGCTGAAGAAGTTGGGAAATGTTAGAGAAGTGAAGTGGAGAGACTGCTATTAAAGAAAAATGGTAAGAAAGTATTAAGTGTATATATATGTAGTGAGCATATTTATATACTTCATGTAGGAAGTTCAGAGACTATTGTGAATGGAAGAAAAAGATAAAGAAAAGATGTTTAAAACAAGATAGACAAAAGCTATATGGGCTTTTCTGAAATATAAGACAAAATAGACCAGAAAAAAATATGTTAAAAGAAAGAAAGAAAAATAAAAGGACAGTGAGTTCACCAGAGACTAAACAAGGAAAGACTTGAAAAAAAATTTTTTTTTACTTTGGATTTTAGAAGATAATGCTTAAAAAAAAAATCCCTCCAGTATTTCAATTTTAGTTCTTTCTACCCAATTTAAAAATATCTCTCTCATCTTTTTTTTCTTTCTTAAAAATTGTATTCACATTCCATGGGCTATTTTAATTCTTTTAACTATTTTTACACATAATGATAAAAAAAATTCATCTTTCATTTGCACATTTCAAATAAATCAAAATACCAATTTAGATAAAATAGATGATATCTGAGAGAAGGTAAGCTAATCACAATGTTCTTTTGATCACAGTTCAATTTAAATTTAAAACTATTTCTGCTTTCATCAAAACAGAAATAGAGAGGAATATAGACTGCCATTTGGTTTTATTTATTTATTTATTTGTTTGGCTGAAGTGGGATTTATTTATTTAGCTGAAGTTCATAAAACTGAACACAGGGCAGAAAGCACAGATAGAAAGGGATACATTGATCCTGAATTTATTGTGATTTAGGAATCTCTAGGGCTCTAATTTACTTTTTTCTTACTCTTACAAAAACCTTTAGATATACACCTTCAAACCAAAACCAACCTACTTTCATGTGCCTACGTCCCGCCAAACAGATAATAAGCAATATTAACTTACCTGTTCCAAGTACTATTCCTGGAGGAAAGGTCTGGTAATAAAGTCCAAATTCCTAATTATAATCTTTACGACTCTGCATGATGTGACTATCCTGGCTTCTACAATCTCATTTATTGTGATACAGTACTTGTGTGTCTCTTTATGACTTACATCATTTGTAATAATGCCTTCAGGGTCCATCCAGTTGTCGTAATTGTCAGTTTTTCTTTTCCCAGTATGAATGCTGGGTTTTGAATATAGCTAAGAAAAGACTTCTTCATAAACTGATATTTTTTAATCATCTATTTTATTTGTTATGGACTGTTTCAGTTGTTGAAATTTTTTGTTGATTTCAGTTGTTGAAATCCTTACCCTCAATGTGATATTAGGAGGTAGGACATTTGGGAGGTGATTAGGTCATAAGGACAGAGTCCCATGAGGGAGAGCAGTACCTTCTTGAAAGAGACTCTATAGAAATCTCCCTTTCCCCTTATAGTATGAGAGGACATAGTGAGAAGAATGGTGTTTATGCGTTAGGAAGCGAGTGTCACCAGACACTGAATCTGCTAGCACCTTGAACTTAGATTTCCCAGTAAGGCACCCAATTTATGCTATTTTGTTACAGCAGCCCAAACACACTAAGACATTATCTTACACATTTACTAAATGCATTTAGAAATATTCAGCAATTTTAGTAAACAAATGTTATCTAATTTTCCATTTTTATAAGCTAAAATTATTATACTTTTCTGAAAAAAATTTCTGACCATAAAGCTTTTACAGTGCTCACTTGTGTATTTCACAACCATTGTTATATAATTAATGTAGCTTATTATGATATACTTATATAGTATAACTTCAGGGCAGTTTTTTCCCTCAGTTTACATTTGCTTTTAATTTTCTACATAACCTATAAAAAAATTGAATAAGGTGTTAGAAAAAAAATAAACTCTCAGAATTTTTAGTGAAAATATGTTAAAAGAATAATTCAGGAGAATTTAAATTGGCTTCTAATAGCTGTCAGTAAATTTGTTTTGAACAGTTATTGGTGTGTTTATTCCTACATTTAATGTGTCCTTGTTTGGTTGCTTAGTGTACTTGGTGTGATTTTTACTTTTTATTACAGAAAAGGATTTTAGGTTTTTTTCACATACTAGAATCAATATTACAGTACTTAAATATCTGTAGTACTTAGTTTTCCCATTTCATTCAGTATTTTCACATATTATTCCATAATTGTAGAATCGTCAGTGTAACAGTGTATTGAGAAAATGACCTCTGGGCCACACTGTCTGGATGTAAACCCTGTTTCTCCACTTACTGATTTGTGATTTTGAACTGATAGTCATTCCCCCATATCAGTTTCCTCAAGTAATAGTAATGACGGAAGCTATTTCAAAGAGTCTTAAGAGTATTACATAGATAGTTCACTTATCAAAGTTACAAAGTCTTCAAATATAGTAAGAACACAGCACATGCTAGGAGTGATTAGTTACTTAAGTGAACTCTGTTTCATTTTCTTTTATTTTCACCTGTTTTTAAAGTTTTTTCTATTGGCATTTAGTTACTCGGAAATTTCACAGTTTGCTTTCATACACTATTTTTGGTGTCTTTTGGTGTTAGTTCTTTGGCTAATTTATTTCTTTTATAGTTATTTGTCTATTTAGGTATTCTAAATATTATGGAGAAAAATTATGATAATTTATATTTGTTAAGGAATATCTGTTTTATCCAGATATTTAAGTATTTTGGAATGAAATAATTTAACACACCCTTGAATATCTAAATCTTTTAGTTTCCATGTAAAAGGAGACAATTTCCAAACCCTCTGATGAAAACTGCTATAGTTTGGTGTATTTATGAGGAATCCAATAAGAAATCACCTCTGGGAAGATGCTGGGGGTGATTAATTATTTAAGTATGCAATTCTCAATAAGAAGATAGAACAAGTTACCATTTTGCCCCTGTGACGAAGGGCTCATTGGCAGCAGTGCATGCGCTGATCACATTCAATAAGGCCAGCACCCATATTTTTCACTGTAGTGACAATGGTAGATTTGAAGATTGGAATTTCAAGCCAGCTCTGAAAAGGGAAGATCATGTAAGAAACTAAAACTAGAATCAGATAATGATATAAGAAAGATTTCAAGAACTACTTTGGAAAATCCATCCTCTGTCATCAATCAGCAGCCTTCCTGATATATTTATTAGTCCTAAGATACTGTTGGAATGGGTGCTCTTACTACATAAATAGGATAAACAAGATTTGTCACACTAATTCATTTAATTCAAATCAAATTAAATCTTACATTGCCTCCCATCTAGTAAGAGTGCAAAGATGTAGAGTTATCATTACTTGAGCCTTTTCACTTTCTCAGCATTTGTAATATATACTTGTGGCATTAAGCAGAACAAAAAAGTAATACATACACCCCACATATATTCTTTGGTTCATTATGGTTTTCACTAGATGGTCACTTATGTACTAACCAAGTCACCATTGCTTTATGATAGTCTGTGACCTTCTAGAATATGCTGTGACACAAAGCAATCTTTATTGAAACTTAAGGACTCTATTTCTCAGGTTCTTGCCTCTCTTGATGCTTTCTACTGCCCATGTATGTATGGAGTCCTTTCTCCATATATGCTTCAGTGTTCAAGGTCCTACCTCTTGGTGAATCAAGGAGGTATTTTTCACTTAGATGTAGTACCCCAGAGTGGTAGTAACAGGTTCTCTAAGGGGGTGAGGCCACAAAATCCTGTTTCTTTTGGCACATTACTCTTTTCTGCCCCTCTTAACCTTAGGGTCTCTCTTCTCTTGATTGTTCTTTTTCTGCTTTACCTATGTCCATTTTTAAAAGCCACTTTTAGGAGATGCAACACTAACCCGCTCCCCCCACCCCCATCATCTATCAAATTTAGAGGAAAGCAAAATTTTTAGAGGAACTTCTACTTTTGGCCCTGCAACTTAACCTCTGAGATACAGGTGTTCAAAGAAAGGGCTTGACTAATTTCTTTGAATTGACAAGCTAACTAGGGGAGGGAAAAACAGTGAAAATGAACAAAAAACAATATATTTATATAAGCATATATATGTGTCTATATTTAATAAATATTATGGTAAAAGTTCAAAATTTTAGACATTAGGTCAGTAGGAACATGGGGAAAATAGTGAGCTATGTAAGGACATAAAATTCTAAGGTCAGCACAGCTGAAGGTCTATGACCCTTCAGAATATGGTGTGACATAAAGCAATCCTTATTGAAGCTTAAAGATCCCATTTCTCAGGTTCATACCTCTCTTGATGCTTTCTACTGCCCATGAGTGGGCATTTCTACTGCTACAGAAATGAATGCTAAAGGAAATGGTTGCTGTAAACATTTTACCAGAATCCACTTTAGCAAAATGTTCTTAATATTAAATTTGAGAAAAATTGCAGATTCTCCATAAAATAAGATGACTGAAATTCAGAAAAGGAAAAATTGGTTTGATTTATTAATTTGATTTGTTTTCCCCACCAAAATTAACCTGTGATGAAAATAGAAATGTCCTAAAATGCCCTTCCCAGAGGCAATTCAGGGAATGGTCATAAACTGCTAGACTAAAACTATAATGTGTGTGCCTCTTCATCTGTATTATCTTCAGATTTCACTGTAGTTCATCTTGAAGGACAGACTGTGATTTCTTCATATACTAGAGATTTGGGAAACTGTTATTGGTAAATATTCTTACTGGGATATATTTCGTCCTTGACTATAATTTCAGTAGTTCTAGGAAAAGATCATCAAGTTCCTACTGCTGATTCTTTGAGCAGGCAGCCAGAGCATAATAATATTTGTTTTATTTATGCTCTTTATTTAGAACTAGGAATATATTTTCTAATAAGATGAAGGAAATAAATATCCTCCTTTGTTTCTGTATCTTTATTTTTTTATTTACATTTACACTTGGAGAGTAAATTGTTCATCCAATAATATGGACACTGAGTAATATAGAAACTCAACACCATAATATTCACCATGGCCATCATCCAGTAAAAACATTAGGAAGATATGAGAGCAGTGACCCCAAATACATTAAATTACATTAAATAGATTAGAAATTTTTCATTTAATAGAAATAGATATAGGCATGAAAAAGATAATGGAATCAACATTAAAACAACTTTCTTCAAGGATAAAAAGAAAAAAATGAACATAATGAGAAGAGAAACTGGGAATGTAAAAAGAAGCCAAGTTCTGTGTTGAAATATTTATATGTGAAATGAAAATTTGAGGAGCATTAATTCCAGGTGAAACAGATATGAGCACAACATACTGAAAATTGTTAAAACTGAAGCACTAAAAAGTGCTCAGAGACTTATTGACCTCTTAAACTATTTCAAATTGGAGTAATTGAAGTCCCAAAAGAACAGAAAGAGCAGGGGAGAAAATAGTATTTGGAAAAAAATAGTTAAAAAGCTTTCAAAGCTTTTGGTAAGCTTGAGGTAAGCTAAATACCTACAGATGTAGAAAATTCAATGCACCCCAAACAAGATTTAATAAATATAGAAATAGAGACAGACAGAAACAAAGAGAAAAATAATGGTGATAACAACTATGTCAAGGCACATCATGATAAAATTTCTGGAAATATGAGATAAAGAGAAAATCTTAAACAATCTTGAGGTCAGGGGAAAGCATTATAACAGGAAAAAAAATCATAGAAGGAAATGACAATGAGGGATATTTTTTAAATTTCTTAATGTAAAATATTAACTCTCAAAGTAGACTTTTATATCCAGCAAAAAATTCTTTCAAAAATAAGACAAGGGAAACTTAAGACAATATAGAAGATTAAATAGATAAGAATAATTATGGTAGGATACCTGTACCAAAAGAAATGTTGAAGAAAAATCTTAACTATAGAGAAAATAATACCATATGGAAAAAGAAATTAAACAATTAACTGGAGAGCACTGGGTTATAAATATGTGGCTAAATATAAAAAATGCATTTTTCTTTATAATTACTTAAGTAAAATGACTGTTAAGGTAAAATAATTAAAATGTAGTGTGGGGTTTATAATTCATGCAGGAGTAAAAAGTGTGACAGTAATATCATACACATTAGATTTGGAGATACAAAAGTGCATTGCTATAATAGTCTTACATTATATTTAAAGTGATAAGATATTTAAAGGAAGATTGTGATAAGCTAATAGCATGTTGCAAAGCCCAGAAAAATAAAAAAATAATAAAAATCTGTAGATAAATGTCTGCAAGTCAGTGTCTACAAAAATACATTTAGAATATAAAGACAGATTAAAAACATGGTGTGTACCTTGTTCTGTTAATGCTACTATAACAAGATACTATACACTGGATGGCTTACAAATAATAGAAATATATTTCTTAACAGTTCAAGAGGCTGGGAATTCTAAGATCAAGGTGTCCATAGATTCACTGTTGGTGAGAGCCTGCTTCCTGGTTTATAGACAGCTTTTGGTCATAACTTCCCGTGGTAGAAGGAGCAAGGGAGCTCTCTTGGACCTTTTATAAAGACACTGATCCCATGCATGAGGACTCCACTCTCATGATGTAAGCACCTTCCAAGGGTCCTACATCCTAATACTATATCATTTTAGGGGTTAGGATTTCACTACATGAATGTGGGGGGACACAAACATACCATAGCATTCCATCTCCATCCCCTAAAATTCATATCCTTCTTGAATGCAAAATACATTCATTGATCATTCCAGTAGCCCCCCAAATTTTAACTGGTAAAGTCTTATCTAAATGTCATCTAAACTGGATATGGATGAGACTCAAAAATATGATTCATCTTGAGAAAATTGCTCTCTAGCTGTGAACCTGTAAAATCAAACTAGTTATGTGCTTCTAAAATACCACAATAGAATAGACATTCTGATTCTATAGGGAGAAATATGAAAGAAGTAAAGGATAGTGTGTCCCAAGAAGTCCAAACCACAAGGTAAATTCCATGATACCTTAAGACTTGAGAATAATCCTCTGGCTCAGTGTGCAGTCCTTCAGGCCCACTGGGGCCAAGGTCCTGCCTTTCAGACCCACTGTGGTAGGGGTCCCACCTTCTGGATCCACTGGAATAGAGATTTCTCCTTTGAAGCTTTGCCTGGCAGGGGTTGGGCCCCCAAGAACGAGTGGCCCTGCTCCCATCAGAGCCCTCTTCCTGGGTGCTGGCCTTACAGCTTTGAGGGACATTGGCCCTGTTCTTTAGAACTTGGTGAAAGCAATATCCCCAGGGCTCCTGTACTCTGGATCTTTGATGGAAGCGGCAGTCCTAGTGATCTCTTAATTGCCTTCCTGGTCTTTATTCCATTGCCTTTGAGTGTAGAACTGGCTTCTCATGGAGATGGCTGATCTATACTGATCTTCTTATCAAATGGTCTCTGGCTGTACCCTTACTGTTTTCTCCCAAACAATCTTTCTCATTCTTTTTAATATGGGTAGACTGATAACTTTCCAAACTTTCAATTTTGTTTCCATTTTAATTAACAATTCTGTCTTTAGATTATCTCTTTGTTTTTATATTTTACAAGAAGCAGTCAGGAGAAACCAGACCACTCCTTCAACAATTTGCTTAGAAATTGCTGTTGCTGATTAATTGCTCATGAGTTCTACACAACACACTAGAGCACAGAAACAATTCAGACAGGTTCTTTGACACTTCATAGCAAGGATTAAACTTCCTCCATTGCCATTAGCATTTTCCCCATTTCCACTGGTGATTTCATTAGGTTTTAGCCATCTGTATTCCTACCAACATTATGTTCAGGCTTTTTTGAGAATTTGTTAAGAAGAATGAGGATTTCCCTGAAGCATTACTGTTTTCTTTCTAAGATCTCACAGGAATCACCTTTTAATGGTTCATTTGTAACAATATAAGCTTTTTCTAGCATGAACCTCAAAACTCTTCCATCTTCTGTCTGTCCATCACACAGTTCCAAAGCTGCAACTACATTTCTATATATTTGTATTTTAGGAGTAGCACCCCTCTCTTGGTACCAATTTCCTATCTTAATCTATCCAAGCTCTTTAAGGAAACACAATAAACTATGTGGTTTACAATGAAAAGAAATTCATTTCTTACAGTTTTGGAGGTCCAAGGTCAAGGTGCTAGCAAATTTAGTGTCTGGTGAGTACCTCATGCCTAATTCATAGACAGAATATTCCTGCTGTGTCTTCACATGGTGGAAAGGATGAAGTGCTTTCTTCAGTCTCTTTTGGAAAGGTACTAATCCCATTAACAGGCTTCAACCCTCTTTACCTAATAACCTTTTAATATTCCCACCTCTCAATACCATCCCACTGGGAGTTGTCTATGACTTTCTCCAACTATATTTTTCAGAAGCTGTATTTCTTGTCACATGTGGTCATGAAGTCCTTGTTCCTTAGAAGTGTGTTCATCTTTGGTACTCTAAAAGTTCTATTTTTTTGTTGATATTTTCTATTTATGAGACACATTCACACCTCTTTTTTTAAGCAAGACTCCTTCATGCTTTCTGCAGGGCTGTGGGTAAACTTCAGGAAGAAAAAGAATGAGGAAAACTAAACAGGGTGTAAGTGACCTGGCACACCAGCAGTGGGCTAGCATATGCATTACGGGCATACCAGAAGGAAAAGATAGAAGGGGTAGAAATGATATTTCATGGAATAATGACTGAAAGCCTTCCAGATTTGATAAAAGACATAAATGTAAATAGCCGAGATGTTCAAATAACTCCAAATTGAATAAACACAAAGACATTCAAATCAAGACTTATTATAATTAAACTTTGAAAGATAAGGACAAAACATTTTTGATGCAGCAAGAGGGAAATGACTGATCACAAGCAAGTTATCTTCAGTACAATTAACAACTTATTTCTTGTCAGAAATCATCAACTTCTATGAGTAGTGCTTCTGAAATAAAGATAGAAGACACAGCTTATTAATATTAGAAATAACAGAAGCAATGTACTGTAGATCTTAGTTGAGTGAATTATTAAAGATTTCTACAAATAATTTTTTGCCAAAAAAATTATTTTTACAAATAATTTAGAAAAAGTGAACATATATTTGAAATAACTGAATCCTAAAAACTGACACAAGAATAAATAGAAATTTGAATAGACCTATATGTACAAGAAAAAATAATAATTCATGTTTAAAATTTTTCCTTTACCTCATACCATCACAAAACTCCAGGTTTTGTTGGCATCACTAGTGGCTTCTAGCAGACTTTAAGGCAAGAATAATACAAATCTTACATAAATTCTCTCAGAAAAGAGTGGAGGAGTGAACACTATTCAACTCATTTGGGGGGACACAATTACCCAGGTAATAAACCTAAGAAAAGATATCATAAGAAGTGAAAACTATAGATTAGTATCCTTGATGAATATCCAAAAATCCTTTATATAAAATTAACAAATTCAACGGTACATAAATGAATACTACTTCTCCGTCAAGTTCAGTTTACTTCCATGTACAAGGTTAATATTGGAAAATCAATAAATACACTTCACCTCATTAACAGAATGAAGCAGAAAAAGATGATAACCTTAAAATCATTTGTTTAAATGTAGAACATATTAATTATTAAAATTCCCATCCATCTACAGATAGATCGGTAACATCCATGAGAAATAACATCTAGAAAAAGAACATACAATAAACACTAAACCTGATGGTGGAAGTCTAAATCTAATTTCAAGAAAAAGGTGAAAATATCTGCTCTTACAGCTTTTTCATAATTTATCCTGGGCAATGTAATAAGGCAGCTGAGGGACATAGAAATCATTGACATAAGAAATCCAGAGTCTTTATTCACAGATAACAAGACCATGTATCTAGATAATTCTATAAACTCTTCAAAAATAAATGAGAAAGCAAGTTTGCAAAATACAAGATTGATATATTAAAATTAATATTAAATGGTAGCAAGGAACAATTGGAAAATGAAATTATTCAAAGTTTATGTGGCAAAAAAATATAAGCATGAATTTAATGAACAATATACCATGTGTATACACTGAAAATGTCAAAATTTAGAAGTAAATGTAGAGATATATTGATGTATCGGGAGACTCAATATTCTTAAGAAGTTATTTCCCCCAAATAGATCTAAAGTTCTTAGACAGTTATAATCACAGTTCCATAGATTTCCTTTTCAAAATTGACAAGCAAATGCTAAAATCTGTCTGGAGATGTATGAAGATTTAGAGGAGACCAAAATGAGTCTGAATGGCATTCAAGTAAGGTGACTTGAATAGTCTTATTTTAAGATTTCTATTGTGTTGCATCATCAATAGGAAGTGTGGTAATAGTATAAGGATGGACATGTAGATAATTATAGGATTTTGTTTTCTGGATGCATGTGGAGTTAACTTCCTTCCAGTTTTCTTTACAGTTGTTAGTATGATTTTTATTTCCATCATTAAATATCTTAATAGTGAGATGTATATAAAAAGATGGAGAAGAGACAGTCATTTCCTGAAAACCTGTTTCAATGCTGCACCTTTTCTCCAAGAAACAGAAACACAAATATTTTTATAGATAGATAGAGGATAGGCCTATTCAATTTATCAATGATTCAGAGCTCACTGTTGTCAATATTTTAGCTTAAAACACACAACATGTTCCAAGAATGCTAATATCTGTTCTAGAACAAACCATTAAAAAATTAGGAAACACGGTATTTTAAGAGCTTGTTAAGTGCGTTGCACTAGAGGTTATGACTGCTGGTTTTATAGTCACTACTTAAAAAATATAGCTTCTTTTCACAATGTGTGATATTCCTTCTGTTGTAGGTTATCATACATATTTGGCAAAATGTTATCACAAACACAGACTTAACATATTATTTAAAAATTTTCAGATGTCCAAGACTAAAGGGTAGGAAGGGTACGGGGTAAAGAAACAGAATGAAGAACACAAGGAAAGTGTGATGTAGGAGGTTTAAAGTTGTATGATTAATGTCTAAGCATAAATAAGATATTCTGTAGCCTTATTTTCATAATGTAGCATTTATGATGTAAATAGTTTACCATAATAAATGTCAGATAACATCGGGTCTGTGTGGGATGGAGTTACACTTGGGTCTAAAATGAGGTATGTCTCTTATAATGAGGGACAGTGAGAGATACCATATGTTTCTTGCTTTCAAATTAGTAGTTCCATCTGTTTGACTAGTGTCAGTTTCATCCAAAGATTCATGGTGATTTGTGAGAATTCTGGGTATGTAATAACCACCTTTCTTCTAGTATATGATAACTTCCAAGCCACTGAATCCAGAAAGTGGTTAATGCAAAATGATGGTAAGGACAAAAGTAGAATATACTGGAAATCACAAAATTTAAGTCCAAATTTTGTTACTAAATCAAACATCAGCAATTATGCCAAATATTACTTTAGTCAAAATTGGCTGCTTAAGATGTGTTTCCTAGTGCAAAATGAAAATATGTGGATCCTTGTTCAAATTAATTAAGCATTTTAGGTTGGAGACAAAAAAGCATTAAACCAAGAGTAAGACGTTTTTACACATGAGGTCTTGTGTGACTGCATATATTGTATGTCCACAAAGCCAACACTAATTTCTGTTCTGTTCTTCAAATATTCCAGTAAATCTGAGCTGTGACAGCAAAGCTAAGAGGTACCATCAAATTTGAAACAGCTTTACCTAAGTTAAAAACTCAATATTAACCATAATAGTTAAGAAAAGAACCAGATTTATGCAGATATTAAGTTGAATTGTGCAAACTACATCTTAAATTTAAAAGAATATTTTGTTAAACATAATTTGACCTCTTAAATGGACATATTAAACTTACCTATATAAAGTAATAATTAACCCTCTTCCCTCTTTTTGCTCTCTTTTACTTCTTACATTTTTGTTTTGTAAATTTGATAAATGTCATACGTATGTTTTTCAGAGTTGCATACCCTTACATAGTCTTAAATAGTAAAGAACTTACTGATGGGAGGTTTCAAAATATGACAGGAATAACCACTAGGTTCCCTCAGGATATTGTGCCTTTAGCAGAGTTCTGACCGTCCATTAGTTGTTACATGAAGTGTATTCTAGGAAATAGGATGTACAACCTAGAGTTAGATTGCTTGTATTTAAATCCTAACATGGACAATATCTGAATCTTCAGACCATTATTTGTAAATTTTTCTAGTTTATCTGTAATTGAATACTCATTTTAACACTTACTGAGGTAAGTACAAATAATAACATTATACTTACCTCATAAAGTTAGAAAATTAATTGAACTAATCGATTTGAATCTATCAAAATAGTTGTAATATAACGTATATTGAATAAAGGTTAGCTGTTATTATGCTGTACACTATTTTGTATTACTTTGGTATTACCTATAAGCCATGAGGAATTATTCCCTTCCACTGTACGGAGAATAATTACAAGGGCCAATAGCAGGACATGTGTGGATGGTGTAGAATGTGAAGCAGAGAGATTGCCGGTAATTTTTTTCAAGGTATAGTATAGGTTTGAGGAATTTTCAGTCCATAAATATAGATGTCATCTATCTTGAAGGCTGTTTCAGAGATATCTTTCTGTGTACCTGAGTATGTCGCATAACTAAAATTTGAGATTTAGAGTCCATTACAAGTTTTCATCAAGACTGTAATTTAGAAAGTTCCTAAAAAAAAAAACAGAAAAACCTTAGGAGTTACAAGAGTAACCTGTGTGTAATGTTTTTTTTTTTCTCAGGTTGGGCTAACTGTCTTACCCATCTTCAGTCTTGCACCCTCATCCCACCACGTTTTTTCAGGGGTAAGACTAATTGCACTGCTCTATGGCTCCACCTTTCCTCCTCTTTTTTCTACCAAGTTCCATCTTGAAAAAACAGCTAATACCTTTCCCAAAAGAGGCCTCCTCTCTTGGGAAATGGTTAGAGGAAATTCATTAGCCTTCTTGGCTAGTCCATGTAATTTCAGTTTTTAGCCATTTCATAAACTTTATATATTGTTCATTCCCACATTTGATTTCCCTATGCTTTAAGTTGGTCTCAACCAAAGCAGTGCATCCTCTTACAATTGACACTATTTTTAGACATTGTTTTCCTGTCCTTTGTTATGCCTGACACAATAATTTTCACCTTTTAGACACTAATTTGTAATGAGGTGGTATTACCACTGTGAAGTTTACCCCAGTATAGAAGCTGGTGTTTGCTTTCCCACAGGGTAAGAATAGTTCCTGCACTATAGCAAAAAAATGTTCTCATGAGTCTGTTTAGAGTTAGGAAAGTTTCATGGTATTTTTGAACATGAACAAGCCTTTGTTTTAGTTATCTATTCTTGAGAAACAAATTCCTTGAAAACTTTGTGGCTTAAAACAACAATAATTATTATTTCTTTGACCTTTAGATTGACTAAACTCAGGGAGTGGTTCTAGCTTAGTGTCTTACATGCAGTTGCAGTTAGATAATGCCTAGAGCTGCAGACATCTGAAACCTCTACCGGGTTGGATATACAATATGAAATTTTTGACTCACATGACTGATGCCCTGGTATTCCTTAACCTCTTGACACATGGTTTTTCAATCTCCAGTAAGGCTGCTTACAGCTTGATGGCCTCATATAGTCTCATTTCTTATGTGGTGGCTCACTTCTAAGGGAAAGCATTACAGAATGGTCAAGTGGAAGATGCCAATCCTCCCAATGGCTAAGCCTGGAACTGGCTAGGGTCACTTCCACCATATTTTATTTTTCAGAGCTTTCACGTGCCAGGCCAGATCAAGAAGGTGGAAAATAGATGCTATCAATTGGTGGAGAAATGGCATTCGGGCACTAAGAGGGTAGGATGAATGGTAGCTTGTTGACACCAGCTCCCACAACTCTTATATGCAGTGCCCATAGCCTTTCTCCCTCCCTCTGTGCTTTCCTTCCTTCCACAAACATATATTGAGCATCTACTCTGTTCCCTGAAATGTATTAGGCACTGCCGGCCCCCTCCTTGGTAAACTAATGTTTGGGTGCCCCTGTCGGCCCCCTCCCTGACTCTGACCCGCAGATTGAGGAGGCGACATGATGAAATAATGAAGACCTGAAAGGACCAGCCAGGGCACTCAAGGCATAACAGCTCAAGAGTAATGCTGAAAAGGCACCTCTCACATTTATTGAGCAAATGAACTTAAAATGAACCCAAACATCATCATCTGGCCTTGAGTCTAGCCCAAGGACGAGATACTCCTCAAGGATACTGAAACCATCTGAGGGCAGCCCTGAGCTATGGCAACTGTTTTGGTTCTCATCATTTTGTCCTTGATCACACATCAAGAGTTGTAGGAAAAACAATCAAGTCATATGTATTTGTACATTTGATTTCTATATTACTTGATTTATGTATTAATCCCATTAATACTACAGTCACTAACTCATTTATTCCCTTTTATTTATAATTAGAATTGAGCTACAATATACACTAAATGTTTTATCTTTTCTACATCATCAGCTATTTCCAATTTCCATTAGAAAGTACTATATTTTTCTGTGAATGCTATAGTACAAGAAAAAATTACATTGCCAGTAAGTGACTTATTGAATGGGAACATTTACTTAGTTGTATATATATATATATATATAAAATATTATTTGTCTTTCCTTAAAATTCTTTTTGTTTTTCTGATTCTGATGAAAGTCTTTAACAAAAAGTCCTCAATAACTTATATAGTATTTTTTCTTACCTACCAGAATGCTCAATACATTTCTATCAAATTATAATTCTAAAAAAGATTGTGTGTTGTTAAAATATAGGTGTCTTGATTTGTTTGCTACCTTTCTATAAACATTTATTATGTCTGAGAGAATACACTTTTGAATTTGTAAATCCAAGGAAATTCTCCTTCCAAGGTAAATAGGAAATTCAAGGGTAATTTCTACTATCATATTGTTGCTAACAAATAATATCTATATCTGTTGGAGCCATAAGAATTTTGTGAGAATTAATTGTATAATAATTCTAAGTCACCTTGAAAATATATAGAGCTATGCTAAAAGGAAAAGATGGCTAATAACGTATTATGTCTATACTAAAACGTTTGCTCCTATGATAATCAGTGCTAGTATTTTCTGACAGCTTTTTCGGAAATGCTTGTTTTGTTCCATCACTTTTTTTCCTTTGATATCCAGCTATTTGTAACTCACACTGTTTTCTATCCATCAGCAAAAATATTCAAATAGAAACAGTAAAAATGGTAATACAAGCAGTGAAGGAGTTTTGATTGTTTTCTTCTCAAAACTGTGATTCAGTATAAAGCTTACAATATGTGGTTATAATTCTTCCCTTCACACAAGCTTTCAAAAACAAAAAAAAGTTATGTTTTCCTTTGATCTGAAAAATGAAAAGTAGGAAAGTAGGGTTTATCTTCTTCAACAGACGTTTTTTCCTCAGAGAAATTAACATAGCTGTGGATTTTCTTCAATTGAATAACCTGCTTTTAATGCACAAAATCAGACATAGAAGCTATTAGACACTTCTGTGTAGTGAGGAAAAATGGTTTGAGATGGCTGAGATTCTCCTGAAGGGAAACATTGAGGTATATTTATAATTGCTGTGGATGGATGTACAAACTAAGCTTCAGCTGTATTTCCACAGCTTAGCAAATCATATATTTGCAATATTTGTTACATGTTTGAATTTGAAAGTGAAATAATAAAATTTATCAGAAACCTGATTTAAATAAATAGTACATTGATTGGGAAAATAATATTAAAATTAATTCTCTGACTTTACATAAGGTTATGTTGGAAATTACTTTTCACTTTGTAAATTTCTAATTTTTCAACCAGAATGTATTAAATTTATTAAATTCCAAGTATACAGGTAGGATTTAGTTGAGGGTATAAGATTCACAGGTAGGAGAATGTAATCATGGTATTCAAAACCTGAGAATCCTTTGACTATAGTTCTGCAGGGTTTATCCATAGAGCTAAATTCAGTATATAAATTTAGAATATATATCTCGTTGGATATTGGTAATATCTTTGCAGATTAGATTCTAAAACTTTATAAACATAAATATATTAGAATATCTTAATAGAAGCCTACAGATAAGTATTCAGAATTTGGAGAAAATCTCAAAATAATACTTGCCCCAATATCTAGTCCCTTTTTTTCTTTGGAGAAATTAACATTGTTGTTACCTGGCTACCTTATTGAATTCATTCTTTATTTATTACTTTGTCTCATGACCAACTGTACACCTGAAAATGAGGTAAATGTACTTTTGCATATGCCCCATTTTGAGTCATAGGGTAAGAGCAGAATCTGGGTAAACATGGCACATCTTCCTATTATCAGCATTAATAGAAGACTGGAGAGGCTATATATCTTAATTAAGGTTAGGATTGATAGATTTGGTAAATATAAAAAGTGTGTGCTTTGCAATATTTGGGACATACTTTGACTAAAATGATTTTTCTTTTATCTGAAATTCAAGTTTAACTGTACATCCTTTATTTTGTCTGCAGCTCTAATGAAAACATATTAACAGAAACAAAATATGTTAACATGTGTAAACATTTCATGTACTTTAACAATGAAACAAGGCACTTTAATAATAATTTCTTCTAGAATAATACCATATTCCCAGAACTATTATTTCCCTTTCAGCTAATTTATTTAATTTTTTAATAGAAATGAGAACACAACATGAGATCTACCAGTTTAACAAAATTTAAGTGCATAATATTGTATTGTTAACTATAATGGCATATGTTGTATTGTAAATCTCTAGAACTTACTAATTTACATAACTGATTCTTTATATCCATTTAACTGCAACTCCTGTTCCCCCTCCCCAGGTCCCAGGAGGCCATTTTACTTTCTGCTTCTGTGAGTTTGACTATTTAGATATTTATGTAGGTGGAATCATGCAGTATTTGTCTTTTGGGACTGGCTTATTTACATCTAGCGTAATGTCCTCCAGATTCACACATGTCAAAAGTGAAAGGATACCCTTCTTTTATTGACACTGAATAATATTCTGTTGTATATATAGACCACATTTTTTAATCCATTCATCAGTTGATGGACATTTAGGTTGTTTCCTTGTCTTAGCTATTGTGAATAATTCTGCAGTGAACATGGAAGTGCAGATACCTCTTTGCAATCCTTATTTCAGTTCTTTTGGATACATACCAGAAGTGGAAATGCTATATCATGTTGTAAATATTTGTAATATTTTAAAAACTTTCCTACAACAGTGCACAAGGATTCCAGTTCCTCTACATCCTTGTCAACACACACACACACACACACACACACCTACATTGATACATTGATAGATTGATAATAACCATCCTAACAGGTGTAAAGTGATATCTCATTGCGGTTTTGATTTACATTCCCTGGTGATTAATGATGTTGAGCATCCTTTCATCTTTTCATATACCTATTGAGCATTTGTTCTTCCTTCCAGAGTATCTATTCAAGTTCTCAGCCCATTTTTTAATTGAATGATGATGATGGTTGCTATTGAATTGTATGAGTCCCTTATATATTTCAGATATTAATCTCTTTTCAAGTATATAGTTTGCAAATAATTTCTCCCATTTCCTAGGTTGCCCTTTCACTCCATTTATTGTTAACTTTTCTGTGCAAAAGCTTTTCAGTTTGACCCCACATGTCTGATTTTGCTTTTGTTGCTTGTTCTTTGGTGCCATATCGAAGATATCATTGCCACACCTGATGTCGTGAAGTTTTTCCCATTTTCTTCTACTTAATTTAATAACTTATTATAATTAAATTAAATGATTAATCCATTTTGATTTTAGTTTTGTGAATGGTATAAGATAGGGGTTCAGTTCCATTCTTTTGCATCTTTCTGTCTAATTTTCCCAACACCATTTATTGAAGAGATTATCCATTCTCCACTGTGTATTCTGGCACCCGTGTTGAAGTTCAGGTGACTGTATATTTGTGGATTTATTTTTGGTCTCTGCTCTGTTCCACTGGTCTATATGTATGTTTTAATTACAGTGCCATGCTGTTTTAATTACTGTAGCTTTATAATATAGTATGAAATCAGGAAGTGTGATACTTCCAGCATTGTTCTTGGTTCTCAAGATTGCTTTGCTGCAGTAAGCCTTCCACCCCTTTTCCATTGTTCCAGCTGTCCAATCATCCAGGCAATGCTGGTTGTTTCAGTGCTGTATGTTATGGGAGATAGAAGCCAGTGCCTTAGGAAGCTCACTGAAAGACAGTGAACTTTGGCCATTCATCTCACTCTCTCCCTCTCCCCAATCTAAGGGAGAAGTTGCAGCCCAAGGTGCTCTTTTTCCTTACAAAGTTGTGCTATCTTTGGGGAGAGGCTGATTTGGGTAAAGTGAAATCATTATTCTTGTGTGTTTCAATTTAAGTAGTCTTGGTTTTGTGTACATCTGGGTTATTGCAACTTTGTAACTATGTTCTGGACCTCTCATAAAGGTATTTTAGTCCTTATATCATTGTTAAATTAGTGTTTCTCTGTGAGAACAAGGGCTGGAATTCCTGTTCTGCCAGTTGCTGATGTCACTTCCCCTGGCATTGCCACTTTTGTCTATTCATTTTTCTTGAGGAGTCACTCCAGTGAAAATTTTTGAGAAACATTTTCATAAATACAAAAACATTAAATTTATAGGTTTGGAAACATGACTGCTAATTCTTTGATATTTCTTCATGGAAATGGTGGATCCATATCCTCTCTCCTTGAAACTGGGCATGCCTGTCAGTGTTGGGAGTAATTGAAGACACTAGATATAAAGTTAAGGCAGAAATGATTCTCTAGGTTCAAAAGAACATTTCTTCTTCAAGCTTGAGAGATCACAGTACTGAGAGAGAACTTCAGGTTCTTGGAAGGCTTCACATACAGTTCAGGCCGATGAACAATTCAGATATGCATAATCTTGTAGTTATCTTTATCCAGTCTTGTGAGTGAAGAAGCCTCCAAATAACTCCATCCCCCTTTCTTTCAAGGAATCCCCAGCAAGTTAAGTCGTTCCAAAAAAGTCCACAGACATTGTGGGGCAGAAAGAAGTCATCCATGCTGTGCCCTGTCTGAATTCCTTATTAACAGAATAATATAGTTGTTTCATTCCACCAAACTCTGTAGCAGTTTGTAGCTTAGCAGTTGATACCTGAAATAGTATATAACTGAAAAGTTTAAAGTGTTAACTTTTGCTAATGTAATAGCATGGTATTATTTTTTAAATATCTTTATATTTTCAGAACTGAGATCAGAAAGATGGCTAAGATAATTTAGCTTTATCTCCTTAAAATTTAATGCCTATGAAGATCTTGTAAAAATACATTTGATTCAGTAGTTCAGAGGTGGGGATGAAATATTTCATTTCTAATAAATTTCCATACAATGCTTATGCTGCTAGTCCATAGGTCAGCCTTTGAATCATATAACTCTACTTCATTTCCCTCATTTTGAACTTAAGAAAATTGAGATTTAAAGTGGTTAAATAGTTGTGTGAAATTGACAGATAAATGGTGGCAAGCCAAGTGTTGTGTCCCTTGGCATAGTCCATGTTGCTCAGTTGTGGGTCATCAAGAAGGAATTACAAATAATGGAGAAAATCATTATTCTGTAGTAACACTTATACCAGTCACTATATTAAATATATATATACACACACATACACACACAAATAATCTCACTTTTTCTTCACTATAATACTTATGTAATACTAATAAAATATAATACAATATAATAATAATCAAGACTGATAATTCTGTTTTCAACTGGAGAAGAGAAAGTTAAGATCCGTAGAGATCAGATGACCTATTGGAGTAGATAGACTAAACAGGGTTGGAATCCAGGGCTTTTGGGCATTAAAGCTTTTATTCTTCCCGTAACATAAACCTCCCGTGGGAAATGAGGAATGGGTGCTTGATTGTGGCCATACCAGAGGAAAAAAGAAAGAAAGCATAATAGAAAGCAGTGAGATGTAGGAAAATATAATTTCATGTTTTATGATTTATAGCAAATTGCATTTATTGATACTATAACAGTATTATTTAAGACCAGCCCAAGAATTGATCACAACACACATTTTTTTTAGCTTTAATCTAGCTACAAATATTGATGTCTATTCATTTATCTATACATTTATTCATTCAATTAACATTTATGGAATAAAAATACATCTTCACACTCAGTTCTCTGTATTGAGATATCAACATGAACAACAAATAAAAGGTTCCTTCCCCTCAAGATGTACTTAATTCATCATGAAAGGTAGAGTCTTAAAAAAAAATAATTACAGTGGTGTGTGATATGAGGATAGGCAAAGTTAAGTTACCTAAGAGAATTACAGATATATGCAAACCAAATTGACATGGTTCTGAGAATACAGAAGTTATACAAGTAAAATCGTCTGATATATAGAAAAGTTCAATTCATGATATGTTTCAATTGTACCTGATTTTACTACTGCCTGAGCCAAAAAAAAAAATCAAATTCTGTTTACCTGATTTAGAATAAATTGTGATTTCTTTTCTCAATAAATCATCCAAAGTACTGTGACACAAAATGTGGGAAAAATAGTAATAATAAGAATTTTAAAAAATGAATTGCTCAAATTTAAAAATTTCAGTATTTAAAACCACTGGAATAACTAAGTAGTCTCAATATGCTTACTGTAGGGAGCATAAGAACAAATGCTGATGTGCTTTTTTATTATTTTATTTTATTTTTTTAAAGGGTTTTATTTTATTTTTATTTTTTTATTAATATAATTTATTTTGGTATCATTAATCTACAATTACATGTGCAATATTATGGTTATTAAACTACCCCTTCATCAGGTCCCCCCCACCAACTCCATTACAGTCACTGTCCATCAGCATAGTGAGATGCTATAGAATCACTACTTGCCTTCTCTGAGTTGTACGGCCCTCCCCGTGCCCCCCCAACATTACGTCTGCTAATTGTAATGCCCCTTTTTCCCTCTTATCCCTCCCTTCCCGCCCATTTTCCCCAGTCCCTTTCCCTTTGGTAACTATTAGTCCGTTCTTGGGTTCTGTGAGTCTGCTGCTGTTTTGTTCCTTCAGTATTTTTTCTTTGTTCTTATACTCCACATATGAGTGAAATCATTTGATACTTGTCTTTTTCGGCTTGGCTTATTTCACTGAGCATAATACCCTCTAGCTCCATTCATGTTGTTGCAAATGGTAGGATATGTTTTCTTCTTATGGCTGAATAATATTCCATTGTGTATATGTACCACCTCTTCTTTATCCATTCATCTACTGATGGACACTTGGGTTGCTTCCATTTCTTGGCTATTGTAAATAGTGCTGCAATAAACATAGGGGTGCATCTGTCTTTTTCAAACTGGGCTGCTGCATTCTTAGGATAAATTCTTAGGAGTAGAATTCCTGGGTCAAATGGTATTTCTATTTTGAGTTTTTTGAGGAACCTCCATACTGCTTTCCACAATGGTTGAACTACTTTGCAGTCCCACCAGCAGTGTAGGAGGGCTCCCTTTTCTCCACATCCTCGCTAACATTTGTTGTTGTTTGTGTTTTGGATGTTGGCCATCCTCACTGGTGTGAGGTGATATCTCATTGTGGTTTTAATCTGCATTTCTCTGATGATTAGCGATGTGGAGCACCTTTTCATGTGCCTGTTGGCCATCTGAATTTCCTCTTTAGAGAAGTGTCTATTCATGTCCTCTGCCCATTTTTAAATTAGATTATTTGCTTTTTGTTTGTTAAGGTGCATGAAATCTTTATATATTTTGGATGTGAATCCTTTATCAGATACGTTTTTTAGGAATATATTCTCCCATACTGTAGGATGTCTTTTTGTTCTATTGATGGTGTCCTTTGCTGTGCAGAAGCTTTTCAGCTTGATATAGTCCCAATTGTTCATTTTTGCTTTTGTTTCCCTTGCCTGGGGAGATATGTTCATGAAGAAGTCACTCATGTTTATGTCCAAGAGATTTTTGCCTATGTTTTTCTCTAAGAGTTTTATGGTTTCATGACTTATATTCAGGTCTTTGATCCACCTTGAGTTTACCTTTGTGTATGGGGCTAGACAGTAGTTCAGTTTCATTCTCTTCCATGCAGCTGTCCAGTTTTTCCAACACCAGCTGCTGAAGAGGCTGTCATATCCCCATTGTATATCGAAGGCTCCTTTATCAAATATTAATTGATTGTATATGTTTGGGTTAATGTTTGGATTTTCTATTCTGTTTCACTGGTGTGTGGGTCTGTTTTTGTGCCAATACCAAATTGTCTTGATTACTGTGGCTTTGTAGTAGAGCTTGAAGTCAGGGAGCATAATACCCCCTGTTTTATTCCTCCTTCTCAGGATTGCTTTGTCTATTCGGGATCTTCTGTGGTTCCATATGAATTTTAGAATTATTTGTTCCAGTTCATTGAAGAAAGCTGTTGGTAGTTTGATAGGGATTGCATTGAATCTGTAGATTGCTTTAGGTAGTATAGCCATTTTGACAATAGTTATTCTTCCTAGCCAAGAGCATGGGATGCATTTCAATTTGTTGGTGTCCTCTTTAATTTCTCTTAGGAGTCTCTTTTGTTTTCAGAGTACAGGTCTTTCACTTCCTTCATTAGGTTTATTCCTAGGTATTTTATTCTTTTGGATGCAATTGTGAATGGAACTGTTTTTCTGATTTCTCTTTCTGTTAGCTCATTGTTAGTGTATAGAAAAGCAACATAGTTCTGTGTGTTAATTTTGTATCCTGCAACTTTGCTGAATTCAGATATTAGTTCTAGTAGTTGGGAGCCGAGTCTTTAGGGTTTTTTATATACAATATCATGTCATCTGCAAATAGTGATAATTTGACTTCTTTACCAATCTGGATGCATTTTATGTCTTTGTTTTGTCTGATTGCCGTGGCTAGGACCTCCAGTACTGTGTTGAATAATAGTGGAGAGAGTGGGCATCCCTGTCTTGTTCCCAATCTTACATGAAAAGCTTTCAGCGTCTCGCCGTTAAGTATGATGTTAGCTGTGGGTATGGCCTTTATGATGTTGAGGTACTTGCCATCTATACCCATTTTGTTGAGAGTTTTAATCATGAATGGGTGCTGAATTTTCTCAAATGCGTTTTCAGCATCTATGGAGATGATCATGTGGTTTTTGTTCTTTTTATTGATGTGGTGGATGATGTTGATGGATTTTCGAATGTTGTACCATCCTTGCATGCCTGGGATGAATCCCACTTGGTCATGGTGTATGATCCTCTTGATGTATTTTTGAATTCGGTTTGCTAATATTTTGTTGAGTATTTCTGCATCTATGTTCATCAGGGATATTGGTCTGTAATTTTCTTTTTTGGTGAGGTCATTGCCCCGTTTTGGTATTAGAGTGATGCTGGCTTCATAGAATGAGTTTGGGTGTATTCCCTCCTGTTCTATTATTTGGAAAACTTCAAGGAGAATGGATGTTATTTCTTCTCTATATGTGTGGTAGAATTCAGAGGTTAATACATCAGGTCCGGGGGTTTTGTTCTTGGGTAGTTTTTTGATTACCGATTCAATTTCATTGCTGGTGATTGGTCTGTTTAGTTTTTCTGTTTTTTGCTTGGTCAGTCTTGGAAGGTTGTATTTTTCTAAGAAGTTGTCCATTTTTTTTCGGTTTTCCAGCTTGTTAAAATATAGAGTCTCATAATATTCTCTTATAATTCTTTGTATATCTGTGGGGTCCGTCGTGATTTTTCCTTTCTCATTTCTGATTGTGTTTATGTGTGTAGATTCTCTTTTTCTCTTAATGAGTCTGGCTACGGGTTTATCTATTCTGTTTATTTTTTCAAAGAACCAGCTCTTGGTTTCATTGATTTTTTTCTATTGTTTTATTCTTCTCAATTTTATTTATTTCTTCTCTAATCGTTATTATGTCCCTCCTTCTGGTCACTTTGGACCTCATTTGTTCTTCTTTTTCCAATTTCACTAATTGTGTCTTTAGACTATTCATTTGGGAATATTCTTCCTTCTTTAAATAGGCCTGGATTGCAATATACTTTCCTCTTAGAACTGCCTTTGCTGCGTCCCACAGAAGTTGTGGCTTTTTGTTGTTGTTGTCATTAGTCTCCATATATTCTTTGATTTCTGTTTTGATTTGGTCTTTAACCCATTGATTAATTAGGAGAATGTTTTTAAGTCTCCAGGTATTTGTGAGCCTTTTTGATTTCTTTCTAAAATTTATTTCTAGTTTTATACCTTGGTGATCAGAGAAGTTGTTTGGTAGTATTTCTATATTTTTGAAATTACTGAGGTTCTTTTTGTGGCCTAGTATGTGGTCTATTCCGGAAAATGTTCCATGTGCACTTGAGAAGAATGTGTATCCTGTTGCTTTTGGGTGTAGAGTTCTGTAGATGTCTGTTAGGTCCATCTGTTCTAGTGTGTTGTTCAGTACCTCTGTGTCCTTACTTATTTTCTGTCTTGTTGATCAGTCCTTTGGAGTGAGTGGTGTGTTGAAGTCTCCTAAAATGAATGCATTGCTGTCTATTTCCTCCTTTAATTCTGTTAGTATTTGTTTCACATATGCTGGCTCTCCTGTGTTGGGTGCATATATGTTTATAATGGTTATATCTTCTTGTTTGATTGACCCCTTTATCATTACGTAATGTTCTTTTTTATCTCTTGCTACTTTCTTCGTTTTGAAGTCTATTTTATCTGATACAAGTACTGCAACATCTGCTTTTTTCTCTTCACTTTTAGTCTGTGTATATCTTTGGGTTTGAGGTTAGTCTCTTGTAAGCAGCATATAGATGGGTCTTGCTTTTTTATCCATTCTGTTACTCTGTATCTTGTTCTTGGTGCATTCAATCCATTTACATTTAGGGTGATTATCGATAGATATGTACTTATTGCCATTGCTGGCTTTAGATTCGTGGTTACCAACGGTTCAAGGGTTGCTTCTTTACTATCTGACAATCTAACTTAACTTTCTTGTCATGTAATTGTAAACACCATCTGATGTTTCTTTATTTCCCTCCCTTCTTATTCTTCCTCCTCCATTCTTTATATACTAGGTGTTTTATTCTTTGCCTTTAGTTAGTATTTGGATGGTCTGCTTTCTTTGCTATGATTTTATTTTCTCTGGTGACATCTTTTTAGCCTTAGGAGTGCTTCCATCTAGAGCAGTTCATTTAAGATATCCTGTAGTGGTGGTTTATGAGAGGCAAACTCTCTTAACTTTCATTTGTCTGGAAATTTTTTAATCCCACCATCATATATAAATGATAATCATGCTGGATACAATATTCTTGGTTCGAGGCCCTTCTGTTTCATAACGTTAAATATATCATGCCATTCTCTTCTGGCCTGTAAGGTTTCTGTTGAGAAGTCTGATGATAGTCTGATGGGTTTTCCTTTGTAGGTGATCTTTTTTCTCTCTCTAGCTGCCTTTAATACTCTGTCTTTATCTTTGATCTTTGCCATCTTAATTATTATGTGTCTCGGTGTTGTCTTCCTTGGGTCCCTTGTCTTGGGAGATCTGTGGGCTTCGGTGGACTGCGAGACTATTTCCTTCTCCAGTGAGGGAAAGTTTTCAGCAATTATTTCTTCAAAGACACTTTCTATCCCTTTTTCTCTCTCTTCTTCCTCTGGTACTCCTATAATGCGAGTATTGTTCCGTTTGGATTGGTCACACAGTTCTCTTAATATTCTTTCATTCCTAGAACTCCTTTTATCTCTCTCTGCCTCAGCTTCTCTGTATTCCTGTTATCTGATTTCTATTCCATTAACAGTCTCTTGCATCTCATCCAGTCTGCTGTTAAAAGCCTGTCAGTCGGTTGTCTGATTTCTGCATTGTCTTTCCTCACTTCCTTCACTTCCTCCCTCAGCTCTTTCACATTTCTCTGTAGGTCCATCAGCATGGTTATGACTTTTATTCTGAATTCTTTTTCATGAAGACTGTGCATTTCCAAATCTTCAGGCTCCCTCTCTGGGGTTGTCTGGTTGATTTTGGTCTGAATCATATTCCTCTGTCTTTTCATGGCTGTAGAATTGGTCGCTCGTAGTTGCCACGTATGTTAGCTGGGCTCTTTAAGACTTAAAAAAAAAAAAAGAAAGAAGAAAGAAAGAAAGAAAATAGAAAAAAAGGAAAGAAAAGGAAAAACAAAAAACAAAACAAAAAAACGCCCACCGAGAGTAGATTCTGTGGGAGTGCTGTAGGTGGCGTTGTTGCCCCACTATTCTGCAGCCGTGGCTGTGCCGCTCCGCAGTGCCCTTTATCACTCTAGCCGGGGTGGGAACGAATGGGAGACTTTTGATCTCTGTGAGAAGTGTAAGTATGGCCATGCTTCCCCAGTGGCCCCTAAGGTGTCTGAAACTCCCCAGGACTCCCAGCCTGCTGGGCTGAGTGTGCCGGGGTGATCCAGCTCCTCCGCTGGGCTTCTGTCACTTTAAGACCGCTGAAGAAAGCGCGCCCTTTTTTTTTCCTTCCCGGTAGCCGGTTGCAAGCACCCTGGCACTTCCCCGCTCAGATCGTGCCCCTCTGTCTCTCCAATCTCCGCTACACTGCGCTATGTGGGTCAGCGCTCCCCGTGCAGATCACCGGGGCTGGCTACTTTGCAGGGTGTACTTCCACTCCCTTCCAGCTCTGAATCCCCTCCTCCCGCTGGTGCGCTGGGGTGGGGGACTGCTCGGGTCCCGCCGGGTCACGGCTCCGTATCTTATCCACCTCTTGGGGTGCCAAGTCCTCTCGGGTGTAGCTACACGCTGTGCGCTCTCCTGTGTATTCTGGTCTCTCTTTTAGGAATAGATGTATTTGCTGTATTTTCGGAGATAAATATAGTGTTGGGAGGAGATTTCTTCCACCCTGCTCACGCCACCATCTTCCCGGAAGTCCTGATGTGCTTTTTTACATGTTAAAGTATAATTTTTAAAAAGTGGAAAACATGACTCACATAAATTTATAATGAATATGTGTCAGAGTTTATTCAACCAATTAATGAAGAAACCAGTCAGATATTAAAATTGGTTCAGAGAATACTTGAAGTGTTAAGTATTTAGAGGCAATTAATAATGAAATGTTAGTATTAGATTTCTAAATTAGATACAAAAATGGTTAATGTTCTACAAGGTAATAAAACCAAATCATTGAGACTGTTTTCCCACTGACTGATTATATGTGTATTAACTAGACAAAAATCTGGAAATAGTAAGGAATTTTACCAAATATGGATAATTAAATGAATTGTCTTAATAATTAATTGTGATAATAAAATAATCTCTAAAAGTCATTCTGTTTGTTGCAAAAAAGGGCGGGTTTTATTATTTTTAGCCAAAATGCAGCATGATATCAATCTTCAGTTTGCTCTGTAAAACTAGAGCCGTATAAATCTATTGAGCAACCAGTAATCTAGAGAAGTAACCACTGTTTAGAAACTCTAATATTGTGTGTGTATGTGTGTGTATGTGTGTGTGTGTGTGTGTGAATTCCTTTCATTTTGGGATGCCCAAAATGTGGTAAAGCTTTTGTCTGCAAAGAAGTAACCATCTTTACCAACTGGGAGATTAGGTCCCAGCAAGCCAGAAATGCAAGGAGGGCTTAGCAGACATTGGCTCCTTGTGGAAAACCAATTCTTGAAAATGATCTAACCAGAAACAAAAGCAAAAATAAAAAATCATTAGTGAGGAAAAAGGAAAAAAAAATAGCAGATAAACAGACTCCAAAGTTAAGCTTTTATCACTATTTGGAATTCACTCTGGAAGATGAGAAAATGTGTCAGGATTTAAGCAGCCCATTAGGTATACTTCTTAAGAAATGTCTTCTAAATGACAATTAAGTCACTCCATTTGGGTGTATTAGTGGATAAACTCTACAGTTACTGAAGTATAACTTCCAAAAAGTTAAGCACATAACTCATAAATATATATCATGAATATGTATTAAAATTTTGTCCAAATCATTAATTAATAGGAGATGCATTAATATTTTCAAAATTATTCAAAGACCCTTTAAGAAACTAAGTATTACATGTAATTTAATAATAAAGGAATTTTATGATGAATTTCTGGGTTAGATACCAAAGTGGTTAAATCTAACTAGGTATTTAGTCTAAACTTCAGAGTTGTCATTTCCACTGCACAGAAGTATTACATGCAACTCAACAGGAAAATGTAGGTTATCATGTAATGTTATTGTATCTAGACTTAATAGTTTTAACAGATTTTTTTCCTGACAGCCCAATGAAGATAAATTTTACTTTTTTCCCCTGGAAATACACAAAAACCAGTATGTCCAAATTTTTTGAAAAGCATGCAGTTAATTACTCCTAAGTCCCTATAGGACAGATTACCTTTCTGTTTAGCACCATAATGTATCTATTTTTTTTCTTTCTTCTATCCCTCATTTTACTTGATTTTTTTTCACAATTGAAATCCATTGTCAATGAAAAAACCCCTTTTTTCATACTGCCTTGTAAATTAGTAGCCAAAAAACAATCTTATTTCACTAGAAGACTTCTATTAAGTTATTTTAAATTAAGAACAAACCATATAACAAAATTTGCATTTGTTTCATAGACATGTGTCAACTATCTATTTGCCATTTTAAAAAGATTAGCCTACTTTTAGTTAATCCTATCTATATTGGTTGAGAAGTTGCTGAGAAACATCTGGGAGCCTTTGGGACCTCATGATTGTGTGAATGTTTATGAATTTAATAACTATAAAACACAAAAAAACTATTAGTTTTTTAGAAGGCATCTCTGAAATACCCAGTATTGTGCACGTCATCTTTGGCTTTCTGGGATCATATGGTAGTCGTTTAACCTTTAACATACTAAGAAATAAAAATGAATGAATATTGTCATATATCTTTTTAGGAAAATGGAATGGTATATTGCATAATGAAGTTCTTTCCATCAATGGTTAACTGGGAGAAACATCACATTTCCTTTGTCCTTATTCATTATGTCATTTATAAAATTATATGATTAATTTCACTATCATGATTAATGCCAATAGTGCTGCTACGAATGATTTTGCATTCATCTTCAGATTCATATAATCATTATAAAATATTTTCTTTTAGGTTTCTTCTCTTTGCTATTAAAGAATAAATTAGAACATTCTGAATATTCAACTCTACCCAGTGACATCCAAAGGCAGAATTTAATACATTCTTGAAAGATGATGCAATAATTTTGGCAATATACTAAGAAAACTGTAAATGATTCATTGATCAGTTTTTCATTGTATCATTTTTCTAGATGGTTCCACAGTTCTATAGACTTTATTTTGGCATACTTAGGAATAATGGGTGAACAATAATGAAATAATCTCTACGATAATTAAGAAACAAAATATTTCAGTTTTTTTGTTCTTTGGAGGACAGTTAGAAAGAATAAATGTCATTAAATGTCTAGTCTTAGAAAGAGTTAGAACTCTTCAGAAAGAATACTCAAAAACTAAAATTGGGTCCAACGGACCCTGATGGCATACCACTTAGAGTGATATGACCACTGCATGAATAAAAGGTTATCAACCAGGATTAGTTGCAATGCCATGTTAGAACACAAAGACCTAACACTCCATATACCCATATGGTTATACAATATACAAACAATTTAATCTATAGTTACATATAGATTAAACGCCAGTTGTCATGAATATGGTCACATAAAAAAGCAAAAATATTCCTGTACTCATCTAAACTATGTCTAACCAACATTTCACTTTATAAAACTGAAAGTATCATCAGGGAAATTAGTGTAAATCTCTTATTTCATGATATGGTAATCATTAGGTTGAATAACAAATATAATTTTATTTGTGTAACTTTATCTTATTATAGGTAACATTTTTTACTTTTCAGTAATCAAAAAGAATCCAAAATATAATTAAACATTTTCAAGTACTATTTGTATTTTTGGACTTTCTAAAAGTATATTCATCAACATAATCTGATAAGTTATAGTGTATAGGGATAAATTAATAAAATAATCATTAGAAGAGTATGTTTTAAAAGTATTAATATTTTATTGAAAAATAGACAAAAGTAAACTCTTTTTGTATGTATCTAATATTAGGGAATGACAGTCTACTCATGTCATTTACCCAAGTATGCATAATACTTAAATTAAATCATAGTAATTTGCTTTTTTCACTGTATCCAGTCACACTTTGAACTTTATAAAACCAACCAGTGTACCTTGTCCTCAGTGACTCATATTGAAAATCAAGGTATAGAAGCCTTAAATACATTTTTTGATGTTTCAAATAGGATTTCTGAAAGTTTAGTTAATTAATTTATTAATTCAAAGATATCTGCCAAGTGCCTATTGTGTTCTGGGCATTCTTACAAACCTAATCACTAAGAAGTCAATCAATTTTCCTTAGACTATTCAGTGGGCATGTAAAATAAACTTACATCTTGTTTTAATAGGTTAGCTTCTTAAAATATCAACTTCTCTTTACCTAGAAAAAGTAATAGCCCTTGTTTAGACTCGATTACATCCTAGATGAGTTGATGTTAGATAAATATCCCAGCTTGAAGGCCATTTACTTTATCATCCAAGAGTTTTAGAGGGAAGTATTCTATTTTAATAGTTAGAAAATATTTTTTTCTGTGTTTTTATATGCTATTTACTTGCTATAGTTGCTTTAAATAATTTTCCTGGAAGATGTGTTTATTCAGGCATTCAGAAATAATGTTAAATAGTGAATTAATAAGCTTTGGCTGTATCAGCATATACTTTCTCTATATTATCATATCTCTTATTCTTTTTGATTGAATTCTTTTAAACTGGGCTTATTAATTTTTTTATACACAGGGGTTTACAGTTTAACTGTGAGGTCTAATGTCTTTATAGAATTATCTTAAAAACTGAAATTCCACCAAAGATCTATGGCTGGAGTCCAGTGGATCATGCTACACATAGACAAATAAAAATAATTTCATTGTGCTCACATCTTTTTCAGATGGTTTTACAACACCTTAAAAATATATTCTTTAACATTTCAATTCAGTAGTACCTTCATGTTTTTCTGCTTTTCTACTTAAAAATTATCTTCTAGGAAGATTTAACTATATGATTAAGACTAAAATTACAGAAATTAAGAAAAATGCTTACTGAAGAGGCATATGTGATTGTGTAAGAGGTAATATGATTCTATATGTGTGTGTGTTTAAAAGAGATTATCTTCTGAAGTGCTGTTCTTAAAAAAGGTTTTGCCACACATTAGAAAAATCCACCCTTTTATGTTTCTGAAGCATTATAGCTAGGATTGCTCATACTCATTCTTTATAATGTTAATATTAATGTCAGAGGAGGAAGGGACATGTAAATTCTTCACTGGTATCTAAAGCCACATCTCTGCTTTAAAACACATTACTGTTTAAAGACAGTGTTTCTGAATCTCAACATAAATGCAAGTGTCAAAGTGATGCTTAATACTAATTTGTTTATTTATGCTTGACTGCACTTATATGCTACAAAGGTGTAGGTATAAAAAAAAAGATTCTTCATTTTGAGACAGTGAAGTAGATTTTCTTTTGGTTTCCTAGCCATAAATCCCATTAATGTTAATTGGAGATTTGCATGGACATTAAGAGAATAATATACCTCGTTATTCTTGAGTAACAGCTACTGACTTTTAATGGCCATTTGGAATTTGTGACAGGAAACAAATAAAAGCTTTCCACTTAGCTTTTTGAAAGTTATTTCCGTATACCAGAAAATGAAACAAAAGGCTTCACAAACATCCACTGCCATAGTTTAAATTTCATAATTTCAACAAGAACTTTAAAATACCATTTTATAGCTTAACTAGCTAGTGAATGTAGAGTAAGTATATCTCCAGTCTGCCTCCTAGTGGTTGGCATTATGCCCTGACGAATACATGGTATTTACTTTGTTGTCATTTAGGTATTTGGGTATTTGAACCATTGCATATCTATGGGAGAAAATGCTGGAGTACCTCCGAAGTATTGCAGGTTTGGTTCCAGACCACCGCAATAAAATGAGTACTACAATAAGGCAAATCAAAAACTTCTCCGGTTGCCAATGCATATAAAAGTTATGTTTACATTATACTGTAGTCTGTTATGTATGCAGTAGCAGTATATATTTTTAAAATCTACACATCCTAATTAAAAAATAAAATACTTTATTGCTAACAAATACTAATCATCATTTGAGCTTTCAGCAAGTCAAAATCTTCTTGCTGGTGGAAGGTCTTGCCTTTATGTGCCGGGCTGCTGACTGATCAGGGTGGTGCTTGCTGAAGGTTGGGGTGGCTGGGGCAATTTCTTAAAATAAGACAACAGTGAAGCTTGCCACAGCAGTTGACTATTAATGAAAAACGAGGAATTTTTCATGAAAAATTTCTCTGTAGTGTGCAAAGCTGTTGATAGCTTTTCATCTACAGTAGAACTTCTTCCAAAAATAAAGTTCATTCTCTCAAACCCTGCCATTGCTTTCTCAACTATGTTTATGTAATATTCTAGATCCTTAGTTGTCATTGCAACAGTCTTCAACAGCATCTTCACCTGGAGTAGATTCCATCTCAAGAAACCACCTTTGCTCATCCAGAAGAAGCAACTCCTTCCTGAGATTGCAGCAATTCAGTCACATCTTCAGGCTCTACTTCTAATTCTAGTTCTCATGATATTTCTTCCATATCTGCAGTTACTTCCTCCACTAAAGTCATGAACCCCTAAAATTCATCCATGAGGTTTGGAATCAACTTCTGGACTCCTGTGAATGTTGGTTTTTTTGATGTCTTCCCATGAATTACAAATGTTCTTCATAATATCTAGAATGACGAATCCTTTCCAGAAGGCTTTCAATCTGCTTTGCACAGAACTGTCAGAGGAATCACTATCTATGGCAGCTGTAGCCTCATGAAATGCATTTCTTAAATAATAAGACTTTAAAGTTAAAATTACTCCTTGATCCACAGGCTGCAGAATGGATGCTATGTTAGCAGGCATGAAAACAACATTCATCTCATTGTACATCTCCATCAGAGCTCTTGTTGACCACATGCATTGTCAGGGAGCAGTAATACTTTGAAAGGAATCTTTTTTTTTTTCCTGAGCAGTCGTTCTCAACAGTGTGCTTGAAATATTCTTTAAACCCTGTTATAAACAGATGTACTATCATCCACGCTTTATTATTCTGTTTATAGAGCACATGCAGAGTAGATTTAGGATAATTCTTAAGGGCTTTAGGATTTTCAGAATGGTTAATGAACATTGACTGCAACTTAAAGTCTCCAACTACATTGCCCCTCACAAGAGAGTCAGCTTGTCCTTTGAAGCCAGGCATTGACCTCTGCTGTCTAGCTATGAAAGTCCTAGATTGCATCTTTTTCTTCAGTAGAGGCTATCTTGTCTAAACTGAAAATCTCTTGTTTAGGGTAGCCCTGTTCATTAATTATCTTCAGCAGATCTGGACTACATGCCGCAGCTTCTGTATCAGCACCTGCTGCTTCACCTTGCACTTTTATATTACAGAGGTGACTTCTTGAACCTCTGCTAGCTTCAAATTTTCCCTGTGCAGTTTCTTCACTTCCTCAGCCTTCATAAAATTGAAGAGAGTTAGGACGTTGCCCTGGATTAGGGTTTAAGTTAAGGGAATATTGTGGCTGGTTTGATTTTCTATACAGAACACTAAGACTTTCTCCCTATCAGTAAGGAATAGGGGTGTTTCACTTTCTCACCATTTCTGTGTTCACTGGAGTGCTTTTAATTTCCTTCAGGAACTTTCTCTTTCCATTTTGAACTTGGCTAACAGGTGCAAGGGGCTTAACTATTACAGCATATCTCAGTTTTCAAAATGCTTTTTCCACTAAGCTTAATCATTTCTACATTTTGATTTAAAGTGAAAGACATATGACTCTTCCTTTTACTTGAACACCTAGAGGCCATTATAGACTTTTTAGTTGCCCTAATTTCAATATTGTTATATCTGAGAGAATAGGGAGGCCCAAGGAGTGGGAGAGAGATCGGGAAACTGCTGATTGGTGGAAGTCTGAACACACAACATTCTTTCATTAAATTCACAGTCTTATATGGGTGCAGTTGGTGGTGTCCCAAAACAATTACAACAGTAACTATCACAATAGTAAAAAAAAATCAGATATCACAGATCACCATAATAAATATAATAATAATGCAAAAGTTTGAAAATACTGGAAGATTTAATTAAAATGTGACATAGAGACATGAAGTGAGCAAATGTTGGGAAAATGACACCAATAGACTTGCTCTATACAGGGGTGCTGCAAACCTTAAACTTGTAAAATGCAGTGTCTGACCAGCACAATAAAAGGAACTATGCCTCTAATGCTTTTAATTTTAAAATAATTAAGATTATTTTTGGGTTATTATGATAAAAAACATAACTCTGGGACAGTCAGTATTTTAAGCACCTTTCAAATATAAACTTATTTGACACTCAGCAACCCTATGAGGTCAGTATTATCAATATCCCTGTTTTACAGATGATATAACAGAGGCATGAAAAGGTTAACTTGCCTGAAGGTACACACACAGTGACAGAGCTGAGATTGGAGCTCTGGTGGTAAGGCTCAACACAGCAGACTTGATGCAGTTATATTGACCCAAATGAGTTAGCTTTGTCCTGAAATATGACCACATTAGTCAAAAAATTAAAACTTTATAGTTAATCCAAATCATTTTTAGAAAGCATGTTATATACACTGTTATTAAACATGCTTCATAGAATTGTCTCCTCAATCACCTCATACAGTTTATTAAAATATTTCTTTCAACCATGCATTATGATCTCCTTGATATTTTTCCAGTGACAATTTCAGAGGCCTAATACTAAGAGCTAACATGTGGAGAGTGCTTCCCTATGACAGATGCTATTCTAAGTGTTTTTTTCATGTATTAAACCATTTGAATCTTACAACAGCCTTTGAGACTGATACTGTTGCTATCCTTCTGTAGATGAAGCTGAGGCAGAGAAAGCGCAGGTAAAGTTCTGATTTTAAAAGAGTTTGAACACAGGCAGCCTCTTTCTGGAGAGAAGCCATGATAACGGTTTAAGAGAAGTGGATGATGGATTCAGTGAGCCTGGTCTTAAATCCCACATCACAACGCCATGGAGGGAGATCATTGTCTATAGAGAAGTGAAAAAGAGACGAACAAAAAGTTGGCCTGCCTTTTATTATTGCCTGCAGACTATTTTATAGAAAGTCAGGTATAAAATATTAATTTTTTCTTACATATTCTGTTAGCAGGACCATCGTTCACTAGGTGGTTTGTGCCTGAATGAAAAGTATGAAAATAGGATTAGTAATAGGTAGCCCACAGGTTGTTGTAAATGAGAAAACAAGTGAAATAAGAGATTGTAATGTAGTGACTCCAGAATAATAGGAGTCATTTAATTTGACGAGTCATAATTTATATTTGGTCCTGAATGTTGTTTCAGTACTTGTCCAGCTATAGCCCTTCACATTATCTCATTGCCTCCACTCCCAGAGCCTGAACAAGGATGCAAACAAAAATACTTGGTAAAGGAAGGTGGTGCAGACTCTCACTTTACATCTGCCATGCATTCAGGTTTACTAAAATCTACCTGTAATTTTCAAACTCCAAAATACTGATTATAGAGTTTTATGTTTTCTTTTTTAATGTTTTTGACTTAGATGAACTAATTTATAGATTGGTCTATCTCACACTGAATCATTTTTGACACTGACTTTCCTACCACATTCTTTCGCTTATATGCACTTTTGCGACTACATGATCCCTACCCATTGATAATCCGGGAAAATCTTCCCACTTTAAGGTCAGCTGATTTCAAGCATAATTCTATCTGCAAATTTAATTCTCCTTTGCCAGATAACATAACATATTAACAGGTTCTAGGGATTAGAATGTGGACATCTTTGGGGACCATTACTTAGCCTACTGTATCATCTCTATTCACTCGTTAAAGCTTGTAGAAGAGAGATTCTGATTATATGAGTAAGAAAATAACTATATATTCAAGAAATGTGATATATGTTATGAATATTTTATGGTGTTATGAGTGCTTAAGTCATAAAGAGCTGATCTAGATCGGGGAATGTTTTCCTTAGTTGGTTATATTTGTCTTGACAACTGGAGGAAGACTGTAGTTAATTTAGGGAAGGGATCAAAGGAGCGTTTTCTCATAAATCCACATACCTGGGTTTAGAAGTAAGGGAAAGTGAGACTTGGAGGAACAAAACAAAAGCCAGTGTACCTGGAGCAAAGTGAGCCTTATAATTCAAATTCAAGCCATCACCAATGATCTGTAATATTCTACTCGTTGAGATGTTAAGAATAAAACAGGAAAGAAATTTTGGGTTTGTCATTCTTTTCTCCCTCTAGGAATGGTTCATTCCCCTCTTAAATTATATCTTTGGCTCTAGGTATTGTAAAAGCATTTGCTTAAGTTTGCATAGAATGCACTGTTTTCCTTTAGTCCTCTGAGATAGCATATTTTTAAGCATTTCATGCAAATAAAATCTTCAGTAATTCTGTAATATTTGAGTATTTCAGATCATTTGTCACTTACTATGTCTATACATGCTTAGTGATTTGAGTTTTTAATAATATATTAATATAATAACTCTTCCCATATCAATATTAAGAAGTTTATTAAAAAATTTTTTTAAACAGTTGAAGGGAATAAGAGGAAGCTCTATATATTCAAAAGCATTTCATGATCTACTTTCTAAAGCATTTTGGATGACATTACTGTTATGACAGTTTCAACTCATTCCATTTTTTATCCATTCAGAAAGTATGTCATGATCATTGGCTTTATCCACGCACTGTGATAGACACTGGGGTTCTAGTGGTTATGTATGTAGTAGTGTGTATGGTGGATATAGTTTCCCTCAAAGTGTACAAAAATTCATTTTATTATTTGTTGCTGCACTGAACAAATTAAATAATTATATTGGCCTGGTCTGATAAAAATATTATGGAAATAAATTACAGTATCAGTACAGCCAGTTGTGCATAGAATATGAAAATAGCAATAGATGCACATTACCAAGTTTATTCTGAAAGCCAACAAGTATAGGCTCCACATCAGTGAAGTTAAGTCCTTGCTCCTAGCATGTAATAGCACCTCTTGTAGGTCATGTAATTCATTACATTAAAACAATTTGTTTAGTGCCTGCCTTTCATTTAGGATTAAAGAGGTTTTTTAGAAGCAAGTACCATAAATTATTTGCCCTAGTCCTCTAGAAATTACATGGTCTATGAAATATAGTGCACATTGAGTATCTTTAAATTAAACTGAAATCAAATATCATTTAGAGGAATTTAATCATATTGATGGGAAATTGGCTTTTGAAGATCTTACGCTATTTCACTGCTACTTCAACATATAAAACTTTAAGAAATGATGCATTCTTCACTTAAAGGTAGGATATAATGGCTTACAGATTTAAAATTACACTTCATCATCCAAGTGCAACTATAAATATGATCCCATGCTATTTCAGCAATATAAATATATCTACTCAAGATTAGAATATTGCTTTTTTTCAAATTCATAAATCCCATAGCTCAAAGTCATAGTTCTGTCATGTTATGTCAATTTTTATGAACCATACCATTCATGAATCTATGGTTAGATGGGCTATATTGTTTCAACATATGGATCTCATGAGTCCTGTTAGTTAGTTACTGATGACACTGGTTGAAATATCTTTTATAACAATTATAACAAAAAGTTCTGGTTCTAAAATGATTTTAAACAGTACAATTTAAGATTATTTTCAGGAATAAGGCAGTTTTATTCTGGTAAGTCTGAAAAACAGACTTGATTACAGTGAAGAAAGCATAAAGGCTTTCTACAAGATAATATATATTGGATAATAAAAAAGTAGGTACACTCAACCTTTCCTTAATCCAAAATAATTTAAATATATTCTTTTTCCTGAAATTTGGTTTATTAGGAAAAATAAAAATAAAAGTATACTTAGAGTTAAAGTCAGTGTTAGACTATTTGAAAGGTCACTGCCATAATTCTGTTAAAGGAATTTGGGATAAAGAACACCTGGTTCTGAATTTTGCTGATTGACTTTAAGTAACACAAGTTCTTTGAATCTTAGATTCTGTATGTCAGAATGAGATCATAATACCACAAAACTATTGTGGGGATTAAATGAGATGATGTGTGT